>HG993161.1:1243750-1855625 GCA_905231865.2 Boloria selene
CTTTAAGTTAGAGGTATTTATAAAAAGATTATTTTTTCAATGTTTTAGTTATTAAGTTTGTGTATATTTCTCTAGTTGGTAAGCCTTATTTAAGACAATGGTAGCCCAGCGGTAACGCATCGCTTGGATAACCCAGTGATGCGGGTTCAAATCCGGGTCTCGCACCTCTGATATTATCATGTGCGAATCATTTATATCATGATTACCACTTGTCTTACGGTGAAGGAAAACATCGTGAGGAAACCTGCATGTCTGAGAAAACCTAACAAGTTTTCGAAAGGCATGTGAAGTCCGCCAACTCGCACTAGGCCAGCGCGGTGGACTATGGCCTGATCCCCCTCGTACTGAGGGAGGCCCGTGCCCAGCAGTGGGACGTTAAAAAGGGCTGATGATGATGATGATGATGATTTAAGAAGTGTAACATTTACGTCCAATTTCAGATGGACATTCGTCCTGCCTCTCTGCCAATACCAACTATCTGGCATAGGTTCACCGCCAAGGGCATGAAGCTACGTATCCAGGATATGACTGAAGATCAGGTGGAACCGGCTGTTCAACTCTTGATCAAATATTTTATGGCTGATGAACCCCCTTGCAAGTATATACGTATGTATTCTTTATATATACACTAGAGGCTTATCCTTGCTTCGCATGGTGCGTTCCTAGGTATCCCAAATCTTTTTTTAGAATATAAATAGCCTTAGTTTATTTTTATAACTATCTGCCGTTGATTGTGTCGTCAAATTAAGCTATTTCGGATATTGGTAAGAACAATCAGACAGACAGACATTTAATAAGTAATGTTCCTAGTAAACATATAACCCCTTTATTTACTTCGTCGCAGTCGGGTAAAATGTGTGAGTCCTCAAAGCAGAATTTTAATTAATAATATTTTGTACGGAACCATAGTAACAGAGAATAGACTTACTGCTAAAATTTCTTTTATATATATAGAGATCTGCAAATACCCGTCTGCCCAAACGGAACTGGAGAAGCTATGGCGAGATACCATCAAAGACAAGTGGTCCATAGTTTGTGTGGAAGATACAGACATACCTACAGACATTATTAGTGTGAATATTCTTACTGTTGCTAGTAAAAATGAGAAGGAAGAAGAATTTAAGGTGAGTCTGGTAATACCCATAATATATACCATTGTTTTAGGATTGCGTATCGAAAGGTCAGTTGTAGCCCAGTACCGCGCTCGCTTGGATTTCCGAGTGACGTGGGTTCAAACCTGGGTCTCGCACCTCTGATTTTTTCATGTGCGAATCATATCTAACAAGTTATCCAACCAAAATAAAATTAAAGAGAGTCAGAATAAAGAGAGTGCACAGCATTCATCGAAAGATCCCAAACTGGATTTTAATGTCAATTTGAGTTTTATAAGCTATATTTTAGTTATTGATATTTTTATCACTTTACTATAAACTAGAGATTCCCCTCACTCCACTCTGGTCCGTCCCTATGCATTAGTATATTTCTCAGAGATAACAAACTTTTCCGCAGTAAAAAGTAATACGAGAATGTTATAAACGAAACTATCTTTTCGGATTTTGTCGCGGATTTATTATGATTTTTGGTTCCCGACGTTTCGAATGCTTTACAGCAATCATTGTCACGGGAGAGACTGGAGAGAATCCGAAAAGATAGTTTCATTTATAATCTATACTAATATTATAAAGCTAAAGAGTTTGTTTGTTTCTTTGTTTGTTTGGTTGAACGCGCTAATCTCAGGAACTACTAGTCCGAATTGAAAATTCTTTTTGTGTTCGATAGTCCGTTTATCGAGGAAGGCTATAGGCTATATTTCATCATGCTACCAATAGGAGCGGAGCATCAATGAAAAATGTTGCAACAACGGGAGAAAAAGATTTCTTTGATTTTCAGCATTTAGAACGCGAGCAGAGCCGCGGGAAAGGCTAATCACTACGTAGTATAAAACAAAGTCGCATTCTCTGTCCCTATATCCCTTTGTACGCTTAAATCTTTAAAACTACGCAACGGATTTTGATGCGGTTTTTTTAATAGATAGAGTGATTCAAGAGGAAGGTTTATATGCATAACTAGCGGGTCCCGCGGCTTTGCCTGTGCTAAATCTAGGAAAAAGCCCAAGCGAAGCGAGGGCGAGTCACTAGTGTTAAATATTCGTGTAAACCTAAGAAAGTATTATGATTTGGTTGAAATTTAATGTACAGACAGACGTTACTGTCCATGTATATATTTTGTTTCAGTCGGAAGATAAAATCTGGGCACAACTATTCGGTGCGGTAGACTTAGTCTCGCGTAGTGTAGACGTTTATAGCAGGTTCAATGTCGACCAGTACCTCACTGCGTATGGACTGGTAGTGGATCCAAAATGGCGGGGATGTGGTATTGGAAAAGAAATGTTGTTGACTAGGTAAGTTATTTAGGTCTATATTTTTATAAAAAAACGCGACAATGCGCTTCAATTTTTTTACGTTTTTGTAAGTATATTTGTCTTAGCAAATATGTAATAGTAAAAATGTATATTTATCATACTTTTATTTAAGGGTTAATATGGATAGGCATGGATAGACAGACAAAATTATTGCCTATACAAATCTACTCCCTTTTCATCCCTTTAAGGATGATTTTCGGGTTGAAAACTACCCTATGTCCTTTCCAGGGTTTGAAACTATTTTCTTACCAAATTTCATCTAAATCGGCTAAACAGATTTTTAGTTTATCCATTACAAACACATATCTAAAAACGTATTTATTTCTTATAAAATTTAGTATTATAAATAGGTAGTATGTATTATATCAATAATCGAACCTGCTACCTCCGATTAAACAACTGCACCACACGGTCTTAATAATGAAATTTCAATAAACTCGTGAATGAGATTCCATTGTGGTGGAAATGAAGGAGCGTCGTCGTAAGAATGCTGGGACTTTACGAACCTATTTAGATCAGCATTCCATGGATAAATTGATTTCTAAATGCGAATTTAATATATAAATAAATATTAATATGTTGGTACATTAAATATACAGCACCATCTAGTTCTATGGTAAGCTACGAGGCTTGTGTTGCGGATACCAGATAGTTGATACACCACACATATTGTATAACTTTAAATACATACATATTATAAATATTAACACTCATCACTGTGTTATTCCGATTTTTTAATAGTAATCCTAATGTTCGGTGTGGAGATATAGATTCAATAAATAAAAAAAATCGGTCCAGCCATTTTTATTTACTTAAAATGCATGGCCAATGGCCTTACTTTTTCATACATCATCTAATTATTCTTTTTTTTAAATTCTATGGCTAAAAAATAAAAAAATAATAAGTCGAAAAAAGTTTTTATTTTTTGAGCATGGCAACTACGCCTACAAGACTCGTGAATAAAAAGATCACTGACAATTTCAAACTAAATAATTTCTAAAATTGATTACTATCTAAAATTGTATAAATATTACTTTTGCTATGCAGATTTGAGTGAAATTTCGTTATTTTAAAATACTTATTTTCTAATTTAACAAATATTTCTACATATTAAACAGTGTTAATAACTTTGTGTGGCTTTTGCAAAACACGTTATTAAGAAAATTACTTATACGTTTTTTAAAATAAATTAGACATTTTTGTATTCTAAAGAGAAGTACATAAAAATAGCCATGAAAAAGTCCCAACGTAAAAAGAAATGCATATGCAATAAAATCAAACTATTAAAACAGATAACTGGTAACCCAAAACCTTTGGAAGATACTGAAGTTAACAAAATTCGTCTAAATCTATTCACTGAAAGAAACTCTGTTGGCACTTGTAATTTAGTGCTTAAAGGCAAGGATATTTACGACAGATACCAAAAACGTATAACTGATCAAGATGTTAGAGCAATTTGTTTATATATAAAAGAACACCCTAACAGAATTACTTATTTAGACTTAAGTTACAATGATCTGACTGATACAGGGTGTTTTAAATTGCTTAAAAAGGTACTTATTAAGGGACGATCGAGTGTTACCAGTTTAAACATAATGAATAACAATCTGACTAAAACAACATTGGAAAATTTTGCTAAATATGCTAAATTTATAAAATTAAAGTATCTTAGAATTAATGGCAACGATTTTAGTGAAGACGACGGTGGTTTTATGGCGAAATTTCTAATAGATAATGAGAGTGTAGAATTTTTAGATATAGGAGAGACTGGTCAAAGTTTAACCAGCGTTGCAAAAATAGTTGCTGTTTTAGGAGATCATTTAGATGGAAATAGCACTTTAAAAGTTCTAGATTTCAGCAGAATTATACCACTGTTTAATAGATATTCATATGAAACAAAATGGCTGGCTTATCATATTGAGAATTTACTAACGATAAATAAAACGATCACAGAGATACATTTGCAAAAGAATGAATTTATAGGACATGATATGGAGTATTTAGTACGAGGTCTAAAAAACAATGAAGCTTTACTATATTTAGATTTAGGCTATAACAAAATAGGAGATTATGGCGTTGAATTGATCGGTGAATATTTAAAAGGAAAACCTGGACTTATTTTGATAAACTTAGCCGGTAATAGCATTGGTGATATCGGAGCAAGAGCTTTAAGCTTTGGGTTGCCATATTCGAAAATTCGTGCCCTAGATATTTGTAATAATAAAATAACAGATGATGGTATCTTAGACATATTGAATACGTCGAAAAAGTTTTATTATTTGCGTTTTTTAAACATTTGGGGGAATAAAATTGGACATGACAGTTGTGTCGTGATTCAAAGAATGCTGATTAGTGGAGCTTTATTCCAACATACGATTGACGTGAAAGTATATGAAGTGGATGACATTTTACACGCTGCCTATTACCCGAATCCCGCCGATAGAAATAAACACCTGTATTATAATGAAATAGACTTTGGATACGCGCAGCCAATTTACCATATTAAAAGAAATGTGTTGCCAGAAAAGAGAAAGGTCAAAGTTGATTGTCAGCACCGGCATAAGCTCGATAAAACTGATAAATGTAGATTTTGAGTTCATTTTATTGTGTTTGATTTATTTTATTAATTATTTAGTTTATTACTGTTTGGAGTTTTAATTATTACTTTATTAAAATAATCAACTTTTTAGTATTAACATCAAAATTAGCCTTTAGCCTGTCTTTTTTACTGCCATTAAATGAAAATTTACTTAGAAAATAGGCACATCCTTTTCCTTATTCCTTAATATTAACCTTAAAAGTTAGACATAAAATACTATTTATTGAAATAACGTCACCTTTATAATTACTTCATACGTAAGCGATCCTACGACAGAGGAGGTGTTTGGGTACGAGTAGTACTGGCTTTATCAGCCGGTGTGCTTCACATAACCACCTGTTTCCTACAGGTGGTATGCGTCAAAGCTTTTCCTAACGTTAAAAAAAGTGGAAAGACACATAGTCTAGTATTAGTAAAAAAGTAGCATACAGGTAGCATATATATATATATATATTTACACGAGTGTATATGGTATGGTATAGGCAATTTTTAAGTTTATTTTCTTTATAATTTGTTTTATTTTCTAAGATTTTCTTACTAATTGTCTGTTTTAGAATTCCACTCTGCAAGGCCATTGGGGTAAAAGTGACAGCAACAGTGTTCACGGCGGCCGCTTCTCAGGTGGTTGCTAAAAAGGCTGGGTTCGAGGAGTTATTTAAGATATCCTATGAAGATCTGGCTGCTAAGGGCTTTAAATTCCCTGGAGTTGAGCAAGATACGAAATATTCTAAGCTCATGGCTTTAGAGATTGTCTAGATTCTAGATATTGTATTGAAAGTAAGGTTTCGTTTGCGAAACACAGGCTTTTTTCAGATACGGGTAAATCAATGTTGGGATATCAAAAAATCGATTATTTAGCTTAGTTTTGCTTGTTTTCATCCATCTAGGACTTTTAAGAGAAGATAATGCCTAATCAAACTTATTATCACACATAAATTGTTTTTCACACGGTTAGAAATTGTTAAGCATTACGAATTTTCTTATTCGAATACAGAATGAGTTTAATAATATTTATTATTAGATAGTTTCTACATATTTTTAAAATATAAAACAGATTAACTATTTCCGAATAAACAACATCTATTATCTATTCAAGCAAACAAAATTGCCCGAAGAATTGCCCGGATTGGCGTTGTCCAATTTCTTTGTATGGGATAATCTGCACAAGTATTATTGTGTATATTTGTGATTATCACTACATTACAGAAGATGTATTACATAAAAATGCAATAATCAAAAGTGGAAGGAAATATTTCAGTATTAATTTTTTTAATAGATCTCATTAAAATAAATGAAAGAATGTATATTTTAATTGTTTTTTTATATGTTACTTATTTCTTAAGGAAATTATAATATTTATTTGTATAGATTTAAATTCCTGATATGCATTTAAAATATTTAAAAGTAGATAGTAAATGTAATGTAATGATGGTATTGTAGTTTGGTGTCGGGATATAAAGTATTCTCAATGTATTTAAAATATCTAAATTATTTAGTCATATTTATGTGGACGAAAATGGTTCAGGCGTGAAACATAGCTTTAATATTGAAGTCATCAAGATTCACTCAAAGGAAATATTTCTGTAAGAGAAAATATAATTTTAACTGTATTTAATTTTTAAAAATCTTACGCGGAAATGGAATTGAACCAAATAAGTACGTATAATATTAAAAGAATTTTCTTTCAACTCCTAACTGTTGAGGAGATATACCTTACATCATCACAAATTCTTGAACAGCTTTAGAAAATATATGAAACAGGTAATCAGTGCCGATAAAATTTAAGGGTTGCCCTCGATTTCTCTAGGATCCCATCATCAGATGCTGCCTTGGTGACAATGAGAACATCTTGAATGTATACCCTACTGAATAAAAAAGAAATTTTTAAAATCGGCCCACAGAGAAATCGGTGAACATCTATAAAAAAAATACATACAACGGAACATATAACCTCCTCCTTTTTTGAAGTCGGTTAATAAAATGAAAGGAATCGATTAAATTAATCATAAATTTTTTGAATTGGTTCTAAAAAATTGGTTCTTAGAAGTAAATCTTGATAACTTCAATATTTAAGGTAATTTTTTTCCTTGTCCCATTAATTGTTCCATTCCGTATATAGCGAATACATAATATGAAAATGTGACGGCTTTTATTAGTAGTGAAATGTTTATCATTTAGTCGTAAGCATATTACAAGATATACCTACCTTTATTATATCGCCTCTTTGCTTCAATAACGTGACAAGTCCGAAAGAGCCTTATTTTTTTTATTTGATATTTAAAATCGCCGTATCTGATTTTATTTTTTCAAAAAACGTGGTATCTTTTACACTAATAATAGCGAATTTATGAGTGAAAGAGACAGCGGCACTGTGTTAGATCGGGATAGCGCGTTGTTTCTTACGACGAGGTGTTTTGTTTCATCAACGAAACAAAACAGTTGTCGCTGCGCACTTCGAGTGGAAGGTGCTCTTGGATTTCAGTAAGAACGTGATATATCAGTAATATCACACTCTGGTTGCAAAGGTAGGTCTCATTCAATAATATTTCTTAATGTGATATGTGTGTTTAACACAGTGCTGTTGAAAAATTTGCTTAGAGTATTCGCTGTTAAAATACTCATGTCACATTGTTGCCCAAAGAATGAAAACTTTGCTTTGTGTTATCTTAGGATGCTACATTGTAGATGATGAAACTTTTTCTAATACAAAAACCCAGTATTAGTTATGTGCTTATGTTACGTTATTGGACAAAAACTAAAAATTTATCGAGAAATATTCGTCCATATATTACGTTGTTTATACTATAATAAATACTTATTTTTATTTATTTTTTCAGATCGCGATATGGGATCGCGTAGTAAAAAGATAATTGAACTTGCAATAGCAACTAAAAATTTAAGTGTTCACGTAGCAGTGGGTAGTACAGGTATATTGTAATGTTTTACTTACCTGCCGCGATGACGTTAGTGTGACCGGTGACGTAGCATAACGTAACTTAAAGCCGATACAACTACCGTGGACTCGTAGTGTATGCGTAACTATAAGCAAGCTGATTATATTTTATTTCATTACACCCCGTTTCATTATACGAGTGTGAATAATTGACATAAGTAACTATTTTTTTTTAGAAAACAATGCAACTGTAAATTTAGAGGATGGGATAAGAACATCAAATAAAGAGCATGCCACGTCAAATATAGATAGCACATCAGAAATGAAAGCAGACTCAACCGTATCCTATCGCCATCGCTGTGATACAACCAGCAGCAGCAGTAGTTCTTCAAGTAGCACATCAAGTAGCTCATCGAGCAGTGTCTCCTCTTTCAGAGGAGTGAACGAAATCGGTACATGCATTTACAAATATCTGAAAAAAGTTTCAGAAACAGCCGACAGTCTGGATGTTGTGTTCTATTCAGATAATTGTGCTGGCCAGCAGAAAAATAAATTTATGATCTGCATGTATCTATACGCAATAAAGACAATAGCAAATCTTAACTCAGTTACTCATAAGTATTTGATTAAAGGACACACCCAAAATGAAGGGGATTCTGCTCATTCCCAGATTGAGAGAGAAATTAAACGGCAGTTGAGATCCGGTCCAATGTATACACCTGACGCATTTATTGGTGCTATAAAAGCTGCTAGAAAGAAAAGCGAGCCCTTCCATGTCAATGAAATGTGTTTCGCGGATTTTTATGACTTGAAAAACTTATGCAACCAAATGAACTTTTCATTGCTGAAAGATGTAGATAATAATTCAGTAAAACTATCAGGTCTAAAGGTGATTCGAGTTCCAAAAAAGCGATCCCGAAGCTATATTTTTTAAAAATTCATATGCTGATAAACAATTCAAAAAAGCTATGGTTATTAAAAAGAAAAAGAACAATAATTTGAAATTAAAAAATGCTTACGATGAAAAACCTGGATTATCTGATAAAAAAAGCAGATCTTATGGATTTGGTTAACAAAAACCTAATTCCAAGATATCACAGACCATTTTATGAATCTTTGTAGAGTTGTGAGCATGGGGCCATTCATTTATTACGTAAGACAATTTAGGGGGGTATGTTTTCTTACAAGGGGGTGGGAGGGAGTCTCGATAGTTCTTACGTAAGATCAAAAAAAATGCGCAAAGGTTAAATTATACTTTGAAAAAGCGCGGGCAACCGAGCGTAAGGTACTGTACCTTTGAAATTACAAATAAACATTTCAAAAAAATCTTACTTTGAAAAATAAAACATTAAAATAACCCAAACGTGTATTTATTTTTTCTTTTAGACTCTTACGTAATAAATATTAAACAGGCGGGGAGGGGGTCGACCTATTCTTATTTGTTCTTATAATAGGGGGGGGAGGGGGTCAAAAAGTAGCGAAAATAGTCTTACGTAATAAATGAATGGCCCCAATAGTGGTTTTATAGGTGACTACTTAAGGCGATTAGTGTCGCCAATGGCCTTGAGTGTCAGGGCGGAGCTTAGCATGCTACCCCCGCGCGCCCCGCACAAAATTTTACTACAATCTGACGCGCTGCACACTAGAACAGTGATCAAAGATTATGCTACAGTAGACGCGCCTCACGCGGTATAGATAAACTGGTATATACTGCCTAATTAATGAGTGACTCAGAGATGTAATAGTAGAATTATCTTCTATACATATTTAAAAATTCTGACTTACTCCTGAATCTGTTTATAGATTTTTTATGAAAAATCTTTTTGAAATAGTAATTATTAATGAACTTTAAAAAAAATTGTCAGTTTGACTGTGACTGTTTCACAAGAAAACCAATAGACTAACTTTTATGAAATTGAGTATGGTCATAGGGGATATCCAGGTCAATATAAAGAATATTTTCTACTGCAGGATTTGTTATTTCTGAGAAATCATATCAGTACTCAACAATTATTATGTAAAAAATGTTCTAAAAACGCATTCTTCAGACCGGCAACCAAATTCTTAGATTGAAATTAAATATATTACTGGATAATACGTTATAACTCATAGCACTATATATTTCTGACAACTGAGATATTTACCTGAAGTAACGAGAATCCTATATATTGACCCGAATAACCAACTATCATTATACCAAATTTCATCTTAACGTGTCCAGTGATTTTCTCGTCACAGACAGACAAACAGACAAAATTCGAAAAACTATATATCGATAGTAATGAATATGTAATTTATTTATTTACTTATTTATGTAATGGATAAAAGAATAATATAATAAGATTTTTAATTTAAATACTTAATGTACAGATTCGAATAAATTTTATTATAATACTAGCAAATCATCAAAATCGGTCCAGCCATTTCAGATATATATATTCTTTTGACAGATAACACATTTATATGTGAAGTTAGATTACTATGTTAAAGCATAAATCTATTTTCGTTATGTATACAGCATTAAGAAAGTGTTTCTAAAATCTTTATAATTTAACATAATATGTGATATTTAGATCTGCCTATTCATTATGTTGTTCTACTCTAATTGTATTTTTGTTATTGTTCTAGGATAGTTTGCTTTACGTTTGTTTTATATGAACTTTACTTGTATGTGTTATTTCGTTTATACTTAATTACTATTTACTCTATCTATATAAGTTATTTTTATAAGTGGAAACTTTGCTGGTGTGTGATTTTTGTTGTTTGAAATCATTTATAAGTATTTAAACACTGTTAGTTTCCAAAAAATTAAATAAATAAATAAATGAATAAATAAACTTGGATTTGAAAATGGACCTCATTTTCGTAATCACCACCCCGAGAAACCTCGAAAATGACACCCATGTAATTGTTGAAAAAAAAACCGGATGTCCGCCATCTTGGGTTTGAAAATGAACCTCGTTTTCGTAATCAGCACCTCGAGAAACCTCGAAAATGACACCCATGTAATTGTTTAAGAAAAACCGGATGTCCGCCATCTTGGATTTGAAAATGGACCTCATTTTCGTAATCACCACCCCGAGAAACCTCGAAAATGACACCCATGTCATTGTTGAAAAAAAACCTGATGTCCGCCATCTTGGATTTGAAAATGGACCTCATTTTCGCAATTAGCACCCCGAGAAACCTCGAAAATGACACCCATGTAATTGTTGAAAAAAAACCGGATGTCCGCCATCTTGGATTTGAAAATGGACCATATTTTCGTAATCAGCACCCCAAAAAACCTCGAAAATGACACCCATGTCATTGTTGAAAATAAATATCGTGAATATAGTTGCAAGTCCTCTAAACTGTTGACTAGCCGGAACAAACAGACTGACAGACAAAATTTTAAAAATTGAAATTTGAAAAGCAGTTAATTTGAGATCAAACATAGACACTTCAATTTTATTAATAAGTATTGATGTATAAAGATATGTATTTGTGTGTATGTATATATGTATGTTTGAACAAGAATTTCTCTGAAACTAATAATCGGTTCGTCATTGTTTCTTTTTATTTGCAATGAAATACATTCAACAGAGGGAAAAGTAAAGATAACATCAAAATCAGTTCAAGTAGTAGATGCAAACCCTCGTCAGTAATTTTTAAATTTACCTTTTAGTATTTTTTGAGGTCGTTTATTTTTCTATTTAGTTAGATTATAAATATAATTAGATTCACAATAATAAGACATTTTAAAAAAAATCTTTAAACTTTAATTAATATTATAATACATTAAAATAAAAAATAACTATATTCACAAATAACTTAAATTTAACACTATACTAAATAATATACCCTACTACTAAAATATAGCGTCCAAGCGAGCGATTAGTCTTTGCAATCACACAAATAAAAATCCTTGTCAATATAGCACACATGCAACGTAAAATAATGTAGTCGATTACTAGCAATTTCCAGAAAAAAGCGACACAACCTCCCCGTCCGAGCGCCAGCGCGCGACTGCCGCACTCACCCGCGTAGGGCACCCTCTTTAGTTTCGATGTTCATAATTAGCATTTTCGATTGGAAAAATAGAAACTAGTGACAGATTTACGAACTGCGACGTGCAAAATAAAGTACAACAGATCATTTTCTTTTCAGTCTTTAAATATTGCAAAAGTTCGTAGTCGTTTAGGAACAGTAACCAATTTAAGTTAAAAAAATACCCTTACTTTGAAAATAAAAAGCTTAAGAAATGTTGGGCTCACAAATAAAAAAAAACATACAAAAATTAGTTTAAGAGTTGATGATTAATATATATTTTTTTCAAGCATTTTGGGCAAACCGTAAAAGAGAAGTAAGCTGTAAAAAGTACGCATTTTAGCGCACTAATCGCCTTAAAAGGCTGATTGTGACACCAATACAAACCTAAATTTAAGACAATCTGTATGTGACTAATGCCAAATTAATTATAAGTAAAAATGTGATTTTAGGTTAAAAACATTATGTGTCATTTCATAGCCACTAAGTATGTTTAGTTGATTTTATAGTTGGCTTATTTTGATTTAAGTATGTTAAATAGTTGATTTGGTTAAGACTATCAAAGTCAAAGTCTGATTATTTTTTAAAGTTTGTTAATTGTTTGTTTAATTTTAAGCTAATATTTAGACTTTTTAGTGATAAAAAATATTGCGTATTACTTGCTAATGCGCAATACGACTTGTGGTGATGTTTTGTGATATCAGTCTGACTGAATACTTAATAATAATAATAATAATATTTTGTAATAGAAATAAATATTGTGGTTGCAACTTTATTCCAGTAAAAAATGGTTCTCAAATTTAAAAGCTTTTATTTCAACAACGTTTTTTTATTAATATAACTCAATAACATCACAAAAATAATACCATCAAAACCGTGACAAACTAATTTGTAACACTCATATTACTAAATATTTGCATCAACAATGTGCTATATTTTCCCCCTTTTCTTTTATATGCCAATTTCTCGCTCAATTTTCAAATAGTTAGATATTTTGTTATATTTTCAGACAGTTTATTTATCTATAATGTAATAAATTTTAGATCTACGGTGAAACATCTATTCATTTAGGCACAATTATTTTTTGAAACTTTAAAAACGGTCTCCTGTAAAATTGCATTTTTTATGATAACACATTATTGAAGCAAAGAGGCGATATGTACCTATCTAAAGCTTTAATAAAATGCAATATGAAAATATCATCGTTTTATTATTATTTACCTATCTATTATAAAAAATAAATAAATAGGTATTATTAGAAATTTGAAAAATTAACTGGATAGAAATCTCAACTCATTCATCGATTAACTGAAAAAGATTATATTTTGGATGTGTGATTTAGGACAAAAGGAATAAAATTTATAAAACAAATCATGTTTAAATCACAAAAAGCGGTCGACATTTAAATTGTGGTGTTATATACGTATACAAAAAATAATATACGATATTACTCATGTACTATATCCGAATTGAGTACCAAATAATTACTAATAAATAAAGTATTTTATTTCAAACACCAAAAAACATTATAAGAATTTCGTGTACTACGCCATCTAACGTGTTATAAAGTAACTCTTTGAAAGTATTATTTACTGTACAAATGGCACAATACTTGTAAAACACTTCATTGTTCTTATTTATATATAATAGATAGCGCTGTTCTTTTACTATGATATCTTAATTGAAATATTTTAATTTAGTCTATAATTTATCATCTAATTTCACAAATAATAAATATTTAAAAAACGCACAAATAAAAAATTCTGATTATATATATGGCAACATTCATATTCAGGGAAATAAAATCCTTTCAAACAGCAACATTATTTCAGTATGGCGTCGCGTCCATGACCCAAGGTCCACAGTAGCTGTCAAACGGTTGTTGACTCGCGAACAGATCCTATCGTCAATAAAAACAAATTAACGTAAATAATCCTATTACATACAAATGTGGACTGCACGTTAAAAATTACATATAAAATATTTATTAAACGCCATTTAACTTTAATTTATACATATTTGTGTTCTGTTAAATTAAAACCTAAGTTATCAGTGCGTGAATCGTTAAATACACCTTATTTTGCTTTCCATGTCCTGTTTTTAAAAGTGCATCACGTTTTCTTTCATTTTAATCGATTACAATTATTTCGTAGTTATATTTCTGTGCTCTAAATATTTTTCGAGATAATAGTTTAGTGATAGTGTTTAAAATATGTTGTGTGTTTATTTGTAATGGATTTTCCGCATAGGCGTGGTTAAAATACCCCCCGCTTTGAAAGGTAAGTGTATAATAATATACCTACGAAGTTGTAATTTCATTATATTATATTTATTAATTATTAATATAATTCAAAATGTTATTAGTAACAATAGTTATCTTATTGATTAATATTGTAATCTATGAGATTCTTTTTTTTTAATTCAAGACATTATTAACTTTTTTATAGTGAAATTTAATTTTTTATATAGTTTATTTTGATAATATTATAAATTAATAAACTCAAGGCTGGATGATAATTATTAAATTTTTACACTCAATAATACAAATAAAAATGATAAGTGAACACTTTCAATTTTCTTTTTCTCATATTAGAAAATTTGAATATTTCTAACATAACTGCTTAATAGAAAGTATGAAACTGATCAATATTAGTGTTTAAATATGCATCACTATGACTGATGAAAGTATTGCATAATATTAGATTGTATTGATTTACAAAATTAACTGTCATCTCTCTCATTTAAAATTTAAATGTGTTACTAGATTTAGATGAGTCACAAAATTGTCTAAAACCGGGTAAAAAGTACTCTATATTGAAACAAAAGTAGAAACATATTCCTTGCCATAACCTGCAGTAAAAGATGTTGTATTAGACCCTGTTTTCATTTCTGTTCTACAATAAAGCATTGTATCAAAAAGATTAATTTCAAATGAACTCCACATAATTAAATCATGTAACTAGTATCACCTAGACGTCTTGAAAATGGCATAATTGCTATAAGAATAAACTAGGCCCAAGTAGGGCACTTCAGGAAATCATTCAGGTCACCCGCAGCCTGCTTGGCTTCTGAAACACCCTGGGATCTGGAATCTGTCCGAGATTAACATGATCAGAACAAGCTTTTGCACAATGGGCAGTCATTGCCCAATTGTGGAAAACAGCCATGCAAGGAAGATGAAGATGTTTCTGAATACAACTAGCTATGTTATTTGGATCCTCTTTTCATATAAGCTAAAATATGCAACATACACACAAACAAAAATAGCTATATTACATGATTTAATATAAAAATTTGTTAGTACTTAATATGTAGAATATCTACTAGCTACTACAAAAAATAAGAAAGTGCGAAAACATGGTTCTAATTAAACTGACCCTCTATTTTGACCTTCTCTTAGATACTAAAAGTTATTAATTGATCTAAATGTATGAAACTATGTAGTGTTTGTCTATTGCCCTACTTATTGGAAAATTATACCTTTTTTTCCTTTTGAAAGCATTATTCATGTATTTTTGATATTAAAATATAGAGTGATTTAGCACGAGCGAAGCGGTTAGATCTGCTAGTGTATTCTACATATAAACTCTTGAATCACTCTATCTATTATAAAAACCGCATCAAAATTGAGTAGTTCTAAAGATCTAAGCATACATAGGGACAGATAGTGGGAAGCAACTTTGTTTTATTAATACTATGCAGCTATGTAGTGATACTTAATTGATTTGGACAGAAAATAATATATTGCTTATTATTTAATTTGGACCTTTTTTAAGTTTACCATAGACAATGCAAGGGCCAATACAAGTTTGAACAGGTCAAATGCCCTCCATGGTTACCAAACGCTGCCGGACACTTGTCTTTCAAAAACTAGCTAGGTTCTCTCAGACGTGCAGGTTTACTCATGAAGTTTTCTTTTACCGTAAGACAAGTGGTATTCCATCGATGATTGGTTCTTGAGAATATCAGAGTTACAAAGAACCTGAACCTTAAACCCGGTTCACTTAGATTTCCATGAGAGCTTCGCTAATCACTTCGCTACCACTGCCTTTTGCATTTACAAAAGCCTATGTACTACTTTAAAATTGAGTAAGAGGTCTAGTAATAAATATAGTAACTACTACCTACTAAAAACTATAACAAAACTTTGAGGATTTCGTTTGGCAGCGTCCTTATACGATGAACCTATAGCCTAATTGGCAAAAACACAGGGCACAGTGCCCAGAACGGTTCGAGTCGGTTCGAGTCCCGCCTATGCCAGCCAAGTAATTTAAGTTTTAGGTTTTGCAATATAATAGGTAGTAAACGAATTAATTTCATTTTGTTTGTATGTATATTAATGAATTTTAGTATACAGTACGCGGAGACCAATTTTAATATCCTTTTTGTTTATAATACTTTCTTAGGTTTACGCGAATATTTGTCATTATAAATGAAACTATCTTTTCGGATTTTGTTGCGGATTTATTAAGATTTTTTTTCCTGACGTTTCGAATGCTTCTCTCTCCCGTGACCATGATTGCTGTAAAGCATTCGAAACGTCGGGAACCAAAAATCATAATAAATCCACATCAAAATCCGAAAAGATAGTTTCATTTATAATCCTTTTTGTTCGTCTCATTGTATGTCATAAGTTCGACTGAAGAGATTTTAACGAGATATCTTATTAGGATAAGTAATTAAATTAGAAATATAGCTACTCATAAAAAGACGTTGCACGAGAATCGAACCCGCAATATATACACTGCTCAAGCGACCGCCGCGTGTATCAACTACGCACAGTTTACTTGGCTAACTTATCTGTATACACAATTGAGGACAATTAGTATAACTACTGACTGCCGGCGATTAGTCAAATACCTTTCGTCATATTTAATCAGTATAGCCCTTCAACAACATTGAATCACTCTTCAATCCTCACTAATTTTATTAAGCGGTTTTCTCATAATGCGGTTAAAGACAGTCAGTCAGACAAAAATTATAAAAACTATAGAATCGGCCCATTTTTCTATAATAATAACTATTTCAATAAGATTTTCCCAAAAAATATTTAATTTATATATACGAATCAAATTTTTATTACTTAGATTATTAGATATATCCGATGATTAGATTGTGAAGCTATGAGGTGGAGAGAACGGTGTGGTGGAATGGTGAATTAGTAGAGATATACAGTAAATTGAACCTGTGACCTCTCACGTATATGCTATGAGATTTTTTTTAAATTAAAATATGTTGGGACATTATTACACACAGCGTCATCTAGTTCCGTGGTAAGCTATGAAGAAAGCTTGTGTTACGGATACCAGATAGTGGATGTACTACATATATTATATATAAGTTTAAATACATACATATTATAAATATAAACACCCATGACTGTAGTACAAACATCCCAGTTTTAAAATGAATGCCCCTGCCACTACCAACTGCGCTAAATGTGTCGTACTACATAGGTTATATTTTATTTACAGTAAATTGAACCTGTGACCTCTCACGTAGAATTTTATACCTGTGAATATTTTTTTCATATAAAGTTAGTCCCACTACATTTAATTTAGATATCTGACCTAGAAAACTGTCACAACAGGTCACCATTGTGCAGGCTGAATGAAAATAATGAGCAAAAAGTATTAAAATATCTAACAGTATTTCGCTCTTTAACATTTTTTACTTTTCTCTTTATTTTAGAGTGTAGAGGTAAAAGATCATAGTGTTTGTTCACACCATGCTTTCTTAGAATACGTATATTTGATACTAGAATTTCCCGCGGCTCCGTCTGCGTTCTTAAGACCGGAATCATATCGTTATCTTTAACATAGGTATCTTTATTGACAAATAACAAAAGAGTTACATTAAACGTTCTTAAATAACTATATCTTTCTATATCTTAGATTTTAAATATTACTCGCATTACCCGCGGCTGCGCCTGCGCTCATATTTTAGATCTCTACCAAACTTCACAGGATCACTCACTGTGCTGATCTGTAGATTGCCTGAAAATTTCATTGAAATCGCTCCAGCCGTTCATAGGAAATAAATATAGATACTCGTTCATACACAAATCAATTAAATTCAAACGCTCCCAAAGCATCCTTGAAATTTTGAAACGATTTTGGTAATTCTTTGTTTTTATCTAAAGGAGTATACTTACAATTTAATAAAAGTGAGTGCTACCTATTTAAAAAAATCTCCTAAGATATTTAACGTACATACTCGACTTACTTAGAATCTATACTAATATTATAAAGCTGAAAAGTTTGTTTGTTTGATTGAACGCGCTAATCTCAGGAACTACTGGTTCGATTTGCAAAAGCGGGAAGGGCGGGCGTTAGTTCTGCGAGATACCATACCGCGCGACTCAGTAAGAATTTGCTTTCCGGTATTAAAAACGCGTGCGAAGCTGCGGGAAATGCTAGTTTTATAATATGTATAGATCAAAGATGCTACCGATACTTACCATGCATAAAGCGGACAGAATATTTCCATGCCAATTTTGTACAGTAAAAAAAACAGTTCCGTAATAAGCTACCACATTTTTACTTCCCCACGGACGTCTAGAATTGAACCTGCTACCAACAGCTTCGTTATGAATGCCAAGCACGCTTGCTACCGATGACATATAAAGCGTGTATCGTTATTAAAGTACTCACGTATGCATGTAATATACTCTATTGTTTCAAAGTAAAGGAAGGTTAGACCGCTAACTGCGAAATTTGAACCGTGTCTAAGTTTTAACTGCACTTTGAATGAAGTAGAGTGAGACTACCGTTTTGTAAATACTACCACTTTTCAACACTTATTGTTGTTTTGTTTGTTTGTATCGAGTAAATAGGCTTTTTAAAAATAGTAATAAAGATGTTAAGACATTAAGACACAGCGCCGTCTAGTTCTGTGGTAAGTTACAAGGCTTGTGCTACGGATACCAGATAGTTGATACACTACACATATATAGCTTTAATAACATACTTACTATAAATATAAAGACCTAAGACTGGCGTGTGCAGACAGTGGTCATTATACAATTGAATGAGACTCGAACCCGTGACACGAAAAAAATGCTGAAAAAAAGGAACAGCAAGGAAAGCAAACCTGGTTCTTTAAGCAGGTACAGGTAATTAAACAGTTTTTTATAATTTTCTGATAAAATAAAAGAAGCTTAAGTTGCTCCCATGGTTGCTCCTTATAACATTAGCTATCTGCGAGTGAAAGTCCCGTCAAAAATTCCCATGCCGGAACAAACAGATAGACAGGAAAAAATATTAAAAATTGATTTTTTAATGTAAGTATATAATATACTTTCACATTATATATTTAGTGAAAAGCTGTTAATTTGAAATTAAAGGAGAATCCGAGCGAAGCAAGCGTAAGCCGTTAGTATACTAATTAAATATTGTCACAATTTTATGGTAAAGAAATGCCAGTTACGTTTAATGTTTGAGACATTTGGAAAAACGTTTAAGTACTGTTCTTTGTCGTCGGCTATTTAACTGTTTTAGACTTTTTGTTTGTCTGTGAACTACGAAAGTGACTAATGGGTTTTTTGATGTAAATAGGAATAAAAAAATTTTTGTTGCCATTTTAGTTCCCGATTCGTAATTTTAATGCTAAAAACGGATGTCAGTATTACATATATTTATTTTTTATTTATTTATAGGCTTAGCGTCAACGAAGCACCGGTTTCGGCGAGTTAAAATAAATAAGATTTTGCCCTCCTCCTATTTTTAAGTCAGTTAAAAAGTAGCCCTGTTACGCCTTATAACATTAGCTATCTGCGAGTGAAAGACTCGTCTAAATCGGTGCAGTCGTTTCAGAGAATAGCCGGAACAAATAGACAGAAAAACAAAAATTTTAAAAATTGTTTTTTTGTTGTTACTGCTGTATATAATTTTCTTATGTATTTAGTGAAAACCTGTTAATTTGAAATTATAACAGACATATTTTATTTATATATGTATGGACCTCTAGTCCATCCATTAACCCTCGCTCCGCTCAGGGTCGTTCCTAGTAACACCTAAACAATTAGTAACATTAAGCATTTTTTAAAAGACATAACACCTCGTCTTATCACCTCTACTGGTGACAGGAGAGCTGGCTCATTTTTCGCCCAAAGAATCGGCATTGCTATTCAGCGGGGGAATGCGGCCAGCATTCTTGCCACTATTCCGCGCGGACACGACTTGTACAGTAATAATTAAGTGTATATTTGCTTTGTACATCTCATTTCGAATTAGTAATGACTTCTCAAAAATTAGATATTTTCTCACAGTAAAAATTATCCTATATATTGACTCGCATAACCAGCTATCATCATATACATTTTCAATAAAATCCGTGTGGTATTCTCGTGATGCGGTCACAGACATACAAATATTCTAAAAACTATTTACGCCAGTAAATAAAGCATTTAACCTCGCACTAAATTTCCGATCCAATTTTAACTTTTTTTTAGGTTAAGGGTCTCTTAGTGACCGTAAAAACACAAAATGCTGACAGGTCCAGGTGGAGCTACGATCGCAATCTTGAAAAAAAGTTTTTGGCCGATATCTCAGAAACTATGCACTTTAGAGCAAAAGTTATTGAAACTATTATTGTAGAAATTAAAATTTCGCATCTTTTATTTCCTGTAAACTTTTATGTAAAACTTACCGTTTACAATTTATTGATTAATACAATATTTTGAGAGTTGTCTACCGAAACAGTAAAACCGGTTCTTTAAATAGGCCATAAATCGACCAAAAAAACGGCTTTATTTACTGTACTAATTGATTGACCTCGGTTACACAATATGTACAGTCTATAGACTGTCTGTCTGTCACCGCATTACGAGAACTACTGGATATATTTAGATGAAATTTGGTATGATAATGATAGCTGATTATCCGAGTCAACTTTAGAATACATTTTACTGCGGGAAAATACTTATTTATTACTTAAATACTTATTATATGTTGTGACATTTTTACAACAGTGCCATCTAGTTCCGTGGTAAGCTACGAAGAAAGCTTGTGTTACGGATACCAGATAGTTGATATACTACATATATAAGTTTAAATACATACATATTATAAATATTAACACCCATGACTGGAGAACAAACATCCGTGCTCAACAAATGAATGTCCCTAGCGGGACTCGAACCCGCGACCGCTGGCGCAAGAAAGCAGGATCACTACCAACTGCGCCAAACGTGTTGTCGTGAAAATATTTAATTTCTGTGAAATTTATTCTAAGGTAGTAGCTAATCCGAGCAGAGTGAGGGTGAGTCGCTAGTATCGTATACATATAGCTATAGTTCCAAAGATAAAGGTGTCAATGTCAAAATTGAACTAAGAAATGATTCACAGCGCGTTCGCAGTTTCACTCACGCGCAGCTTTCCACTTTCCTACGCTTCGTCGTAAATACTGTAGGTCCCAAAGTTAAAACATAAATTATAATTTAACTAGGGTAGATTCGTTTTCATAATGACTGCTACACGAGTCACGATCTGAAAAAGTATTAACTGAATTAATTAACTTACTATTATATCTATACGATATATATTTATGTTTCGATATTGTATAGCAGATATAGTATATAAAAGCAGAGGTAGCCCAGTAGTAATGCGCTCCTGAGGGAACTGAGTGAAGTGGGTTCAAATCCCGTGTGACTTTAGTGGTTCACGTGCGAATTTTTATCAATATGATTACCACTTGTCTTATGGTGAAGGAAAACATCGTGAGAAAATCTGCATGTCTGAGAGAATCGGCAAGTTGTCGAAAGACATGTGTATACCGCCAACGCTCAGATGGCCACCATGGTGGACTATAGTCTAATTCTATGGGAGACCCCTGCCCAGCATTGGGACGTTTAAAAGGGTTAAATTCGTTATTGTCGCAAAAACACTCAAAAATGGCTGGATCGGAAATAATAATTCTTTGTTATTGTGTCGGATATGACTTAAGTTAAGAAGAAACAATCCAAAAAAAAAAAGATAAGTTTATTTTATGGCAATCACTTTATTTAAATCTATCATTGCAAATCAAAATGCTCTTGCAATGTTTCTCAATTAAAAAATGAGTAGAAATCGAAGCAAGGTCGTCATTCGATACGCCAGCCCAGGGAAATCTTTTATTAGAATTTCAAGGCATTTTCAACTCTATACCTATTCAGTAGCTAGGGTTTTAAAAGACCTAAGACCTAACCGCAATGTGGTCGAGTCGAATATATAGTTACCAGTAGAGAGAAGGTGATTCCGTTTTGTTGTTGTATAAATTGATATATGCTAGGTATACTCGTGAACTAGTTAACGCCTATAGCTTTGTTCGTCGGGTTTGTTAAGAATTTTCTGTATATAATTCGTATTTTAAGATGTTCTGAACACATTTTGGGGCAACTTGTGTTGGGACATTATTACACGCAGCGCCATCTAGTTCCGTGGTAGCTATGAGGCGTGTGTTACGGATAATGGATAGTTGATACACTACACATATATAACTTTAAATACGCGCATATTATAAACTAGCTGACCCGTGCCCACTTCGTTGAGCATAATGTTAATAATCCTTTTTTAGTACAGAGTGTTTAAATAATTTAAATTATTTTATTAATATTAAAAATTAAAAATTAAATTATCTATACTAATATTAAAAAAAACTACTTTTCGTCATTTAAATATCAAAGTTAGACATATGCTGTAGTTGACTTTTTTGTAGGCATTTTTAAGCTAGGTTTAAAGAATTTATTTCCCAAAAGAATTACAAAAAATTCACTTACATGAGAAACAACATTTTTTCTTATATGTACTTAGTAACATTTAACACTTAAGCACTGAGCGCACTTTGTTACATTCTAAATAAAAAGATTGTTACGATCTAAATGTAGAAATTACTATTTTACAAAAACAAGAACATTATAATTTATATTATAAACACAACCAGTAAGAAAGAGGGTGATCTGAGAAAAAATACAAGCATACTCACTACATTGTTGTGAGGTATTCGTACAAATTAGTTACTTAGATTAAATTATACTAGAAGTGGTAAATGGTTATTTAGAATATAAGGTTTTAATTTTTTTTTGAATATATGTATGGATTCTGCATTTTTGATTTCGATTGGTAATTTATTATAAATCTGTGCCCCTTCAAACATAATATTTCTTTTACCATAGTTAGTACGAGGACTGTGCAGATGTATGTGATTAGATTTTCTTAAAGCCCGTTTGTGTATGTCTATATTTTTTATAAAATTAATATTTGAATGTATATTATTTTTAAGTATTTTATAAATAAATATGCAGGTATTATAGACATATGTTTGTTCAATATTTAAAATTTTCGTTTCTTTATATATTGTATTCGTCGGTGTTAGGTAATCATACTGAAATAATACTTTTATTAGTTTATTTTGGGCGCGTTGAATTAAATCTATATTGGATTTAGCTGCTGTACCCCATATTTCAATACAGTAGTCTATGTGTGGTTTTACTAAAGAGTTGTAGATAATATAGCGTACGTTTTTTGGAATACAATTTGCAATACTACGTACAATACCAGTAAGAGACGAGAATTTACTTCGCAGTTTTCTTAGGTGCGGTTTCCATGTTAATTGGGAATCTAGCTCTATTCCAAGATACTTTTGGTTGTTACTTTTAACTATAACATTATTATTTACTAGAAGCGGCTTGTAGTGTTTTAATTTTTTATTTTTTGGAGCAAAAATAATGTAGTTCGTTTTACTAGCATTTATTGTGAGTAGATTACATTGGAACCATATGTTTAATTTGTTCAAGTCGCTTTGTGCGTCTTCAGTAATGGAATCAATTGAATTTCCAAAATAAACAAGTGAGGTGTCATCAGCATACAGTGAGATTTCGCCTTTGAGGCCAATTTCGTGAATGTTATTTATATAAATGAGAAAAAGCAAAGGTCCCAAGACCGAGCCCTGAGGGACGCCACATGTTATCGATGCTTTACTACTTTGATTCTCACCTATTTTTACTATTTGAAAGCGATTTAAGAGGTACGATTCTATAATTTTGTAAGCCTTACCGGTAACACCAATGCTATGCAACTTTTGTAAAAGTAAATTATGACTAATGGTGTCAAAGGCTTTTTTTAGATCCACAAAAATTGCCAAGGCTATTTGTTTTTTATCAATATGTAACTTAATTTTGGTGACCATATCAATAGCAGCAGATACAGTATTAGATTTTGATCTGAAACCATATTGTTTATTATATAAGAAATTAATTCTATTTAGGTACTGACTAAGTCGAATGTGTATTAATTTTTCAAAAATTTTAGAAAAAACCGATAATACCGAGATTGGTCGAAAGTTACCGGGGTCAGTTTTGTTACCCGATTTATGTATTGGAGCCACTTTAGCTACCTTAAGACTATCAGGAAAGGAGCCAAGCTCGAAGCATTTATTAATACATGCTGTTAGTTTATTTATTATTATTTCTTTTATACATTTAACTGCTTTTGTACTCACACCGTCAATGCCTATGGCAGTATTAGTTTTTAATTTATCAATAAGTTTAGATACCTCATCAACAGTTACTGGATATAGTAAGTCTAGGCCAACGGAGCCTATTTGTGTTTGTAAATTTGGTAGTGTATATGTTTTATTATTATGATATACTTGAGGTATGGTTTTTGCTAATGAAGGGCCAATGGTAGAAAAATAGTTATTAAATATTTCGCAGATTTGCTTTGGATCGGTTATAGTGCTGTTTGACATTTTTAATATTGACGGAGCATAGGTTTCATTTGTTCTATTATTCGAGAGATTATTTAATAAGTCCCACATTTTTTTCGGTCTATTTAGGCATTCCTCAAAAGCTTTAAGGTAATATTTTCTTTTCGTTTTCTGGATATTTTCTAGTACAGCATTCCTTTCTTTTATGAATTCCTCCTTTAATTTTTCATTATTGGGTTCCATTTTATGTTTAGACCATAACGTGTTTCTTCTCTGTATATCCAAAACTATCTTTTTATTAATCCAATCACTTTTGGGTGGGTTTAATATTTTAGTTTTTTTAATTTTGCTTATATTAATACAATTAATTATGTAACGCTCTAGTTCTGTATAATTCGAAATCTCTTCTCCCACTTCTTTTATGCTTTGGTACAATTTTTCATAGTTTATAGCTTCGTATTCAACTTGTTTATTGGGTTCTGGCTTATATTTTTCCATTTCAAGATATATATGTTTGTGATCAGACATGCTTGATTCTATAATAGCTAAATGGAATATGTGATTTTTTAAATTGGTACAAACATGGTCTAATATGGTTTTAGTGGTAGACGTTTCCCTTGTGCAGTACTCTGCTTCAATTTTATTAAGAAAACTAAACCCATTTTCTTCTATCATTTCTTTATAATCCATAGTCATCCGTTCGGAACAAAGTAAATCAATGTTGTAGTCACCAAAAACTATAACTCTTTTCCTCTTTAGCAGTTGAGCAGTATATGCCTCGAAAAAGCTTTTAGTACCTGTGCGGTCTGGCTTATACACCACACCAATATCTAAACAAACTTTTTCCAGATGTATCCACAAATAGTGTGTGCCTTCATCATATAGCTCTTCTGTTATATAGTGCTTAAGGTGATTTTGGGCGAAGATAGACACTCCACCACCCTTTGTATTTTTTCGAAAGTTATAATAGTGAGTATATCCAGGTAAATTCAACATTTTTGCTTCTTCTGTAGATTTAATCCATGTTTCGGTTATTACAATAATATGTATTTGTGTGCTGAAGGAGTCTAGTATGCACTTTAACTCATCAAATTTACCTCTCTTGACAATGCTGCGTGCGTTAAGATAGAAAAATTTAAGGCATGTTTTATTAGATATTTTAGTGTAAGTGGTACTTAGTTTGTAAGATATTTTGTTATTTTCTTTTGTTTTCTTGGTTTCCCTTTGGATGGAGTTAGTAGCTCGTCGTTTTTTGGCTGTAGTTTTATAATTTTAGGTATTCCTTTAATATATTTTATGCCAAGATCGTATTCCCCATTTTGTAAACGTTGTTGTAGTTCTTCTTTTAATTTGCGGAAATTTATTTGTTGTTGTGGTGTTTGATCAGAGTATATCTTAATATTGCCTAATGGTACGTTATTTTTATTCCGAAGTATGTTTTTAACCAAATCATCTTGCTCAAAGATAACCTTGATCGGACGATTTTTATTGGGTTCATATTTTCCTAGTCGAATAGTTTTAATAGGTTGAGTACTATCATTTGTGATTAATTGTATTATTTTTGAGACTTCATTTCTGTCTGATTCATATCGTTCTTCCGGTTTTTCAATATTTCGTTCTACTAAGCCTGTCAAAATAATATTTCTTTCCCTTAACTTTCGTTCATGAAGTTCGCCGATGACGTCATCATATGATAATCCCTGTCTCGATGACTGTCTTAATTTTAATTGTTGAATATCTTGTTCGAGTGACGTTATTTTGTGTTCGGACTCCTTCGACGAGTTAGTAAGATCCAGTAGTTGAGTTTTCATTGAATTTTGTGTTAGTACAAGATTTTCTACAGTATCTTTGATTGAAGAAATGTCATTGCATATTTTGGTAAGATTTTCGTTTTGTGCAACTGTAAATTCAGTAAGAAAATTCATCATAGTGTCCATTTTTTGACGTATATCTGATAACTCCTTTTTTAAATCATGTTCATCTTGTGGCATTTTTCTTTTATTACGAAAAGTAGTTTTAGTCTGCTGAGAAACATCTTGAAACATAGTTAGACTTAGTAAATTTGGTTGGGAATCACAACGCCTATCATTGATGTCACTTCTAGTAGATAATTCGTTCGACATATTAGTCTATGTTATAGCGTAAAGCTGCCAGCCGATGCAGATAGGTGAGAGTAAAAAAATAAGAAGTTGTCTCTTTTACCCGAGGTGAAGTGGGGCAGGTATCTTTCCGATAGTGTGTTCTTGCGCAGGAGCAAGTAGTCTTAGAATCCAACTCTGAAGCACAATACTTTCAACTCAATAATTAAGGATATAGAATTTGAATTTAAATGTAACAATCTTAAATATTTTTATTTTATTTAGTGACACGTCTGTTCTGTATGCACTCCGCACTCGATTAAGCTCCACATCTTTTCACTAGAACTCAAAAATATATCTTTCATAGTTAAGGCAGCATTCGTAAGAAACGCTTTAATTCGATCGTTTTTTCTCCGATTCACTTTGCAAAACGGATTACCACGTAAAAGCCTTTTTATTTTTCGGTTTTTTATATAACCTATGACACTCAGCAATAATGTGGCTTTCTACTGGTGAAAGAATTTTTAAAATCGGTTCAGTAGATCCCGAGATTACCCCTTACAATTTAACAAATAAACAAACTTTACTTCTTTATAATATTAGTATAAATAGTATAAATATAAACACCCATGACTGGTGTACAAACATTCGTGCTCAATAAATGAATGCCCACAGCGGCAGTCGAACCTGCGACAGCTTTTAAAGCAAATTCGGGGTCACTACAAACTGAGCCAAACGAATCATCAACCTTTACTCATATGTTTCACAGGTAGCATACCATTATCCATTAGTTTTCCATAGTATTATAATCTGGATTATACACCATAGTTAAAATAGAGTTCAAGAAAATTTACATAATGTGATGCTATAAAATCATATTAAAAATCCCATTAAAATCTGTCTAGCCGGTCTAGCATTCAAAAAGACAGACTAACATTTAATTGAAATCATTCATATATGAATGTAGTAATACCATAAAAATTGATTATAGGCATGTAATAATATAGTATAAATCCCCTACATACCAATTTCTCTAATGAAAATGTTGCGAAATACCTTTTCTTGACGTTTATAGGTCAGAGGGGTGGTCGGATTCGGTTCGATCGACACAAAAAGCTAGGCTATAAAGAGCGTTAAATTAAGATATCTGTACTAATAATATACAACTATCGCTACATATTATGAAACAAAGTTCTGCGCCGACAGTCTGTATGTCTGTCTGTTCGGGATAAACTCAGAAGCTACTGCACGGTTTTTAATGCTGTTTTCACCAATGGATAGAGTGGTTCTCAAGGAAAGTTTTAGTATATGATTAGCAGAACCTGGGCTTTGGCTCGCGCTAAATCTACCCGAGCGAAGCGATAGTGAATCGCTAGTAAAGAGTCTTTTTGGTTGAGCACGCTAATCTCGTGAACTACTAGAAAAAATTCAAAAAATCTTTTACTCTAGTCTAGCCTATTTATTGAGGAAGGCTATATTATAACATCACATCACATGACATAAAATAATAATATGTAACATTTACGATTTGGTTTCCCGTCTTTAGAACGCAGGCTCAGCCACAGGATAAGCTAAGATAAGGAATAAAGGGGAAAAAACATAGTGAATTCGCAGAAGCTATTCTCATATATCGTAGAAAAGTATGTAAATAACCTAAAATTTATGAAGAACGGGACTTGAAACTGACTTCCAGCTGATCTTTGGAATACCACTTGTTTTCTCATGTTACATTTGGATTAGATTGTGCTGACTACTTGTTGAACCGGTCGCGAATTCAACACCCGCTGGGGGTATTAATTTGTGTAGCACGAAAGTTTGTTGGATCACAATGATATAAATTTTTTACTAGTATTACTAGTATTTAAAAGTCTATAGGTCATATAGTATAGCATTAGATATGAAACAGGACTGTTAACACAGGCATCAAAGGTCAAATGACTCACCTACCCTTTACACTATGGCTAGATTACCCCATAGAAGATTGGTGATTTAAACTCCTGCTTTTTAGATTTTATCATACACAAATTAATATTATAGGTAATTGTCAAAATAACAGTGTTACCTTCTCATGCTCGCTACACAGATTTGGATAAAAATTTTGAGTGAGACGTAATCTACACTAATATTATAAAGCTGAAAAGTTTGTTTGTTTGTTTGGTTGAATTGTAATTTCAGAAACTACTGGTTCGATTTGAAAAATTGTTTTTGTGTGGATAGTCGTCTGTTTATCGAGGAAGGATATCGCTGCGACTAATAGGAGCCGAGCATCAATGAAAAATGTTGCAAAAACGGGAAGGGCGGGCGTTTGTTCTGCGAGATACCATACCACGTGACTCAGTAAGAATTTGGTATCCAGACTCCAGTCTTAAAAACGCGTGCGAAGCCACGGAAAATGCTAGTTAGATATATAAACATAGACTTTATTTAATTTTCTAAATAATTGCCTTTAGAAACTTGCAAACCTTAGAAATTAAAATGCGGTGATTACTCGTAGTTAGCTCAAAATAGATCACATTGTAACCATAGTAAACACCATTTAGTAGTTTCAACTCCTTACCTACGTACGTAAGCTGTAAAACTTACAGCAAGATTTCATTTTATATACCTTTTACCTTCTATGCATATCTATACTAATATTATAAACTTGAAGAGTTTGTTTGTTTGGTTGGACGCGCTAATCTCAGGAACTTCTGGTCCGAATTGAAAAATTCTTTTTGTGTCTGATAGTCCGTTTATCGAGGAAGGCTATAGGCTATATTATATCACGCTACGGACCAATAGGAGCGGAGCATCAATGAAAAATGTTGCAAAAACGGGAAGGGCGGGCGCTAGTTCTGCGAGGTATCATGCCGCGCGGCTCAGAAAGAAATTGGTTTCCGGTCTTTAGAACGCGTGCGAAGCCGCGGGAAATGCTAGTTATATAATAAAATTCTGATTTAGTCGAATCTGTATTGAATATATATTTTAAAAAAATCATGCATGATGAATAATCAGCTCTTTTAAATCGTCCAACTGCTGGTCTGGCTTCAATACCAGAGCGTAAAACCATAGTCCACCAAGCTGGCTGGGTTGGGTGCTGTACAATGTACATATCTTTCGAAACTAGGTTCCCTCAGACATGCAGGTTTTATGAAGATATTTTCCTATAACGTAAGACAAGTGTTAATAATGTTAGATATAATTGGCCCCCACCTTGAACTAGTTAAATATTAATATATTCTAGAAAGCACTAGAAAATTCAAGAAAAAATCTTCCAAAAATTGATTTTGGCAAATGAATGTCACAGCTGTCATAATGAAACGCATTGCGGAACGGAATATAGGTCAAGGCTTTGCGACAAGGTTTACGATCGAAGATATACCGATATTTATAACTTTCGAATCTCTTCATTTTTGTTCTTAATGACATTACTAATTACAATAAATATGTTTTTTTTTATTGTATGTATGTTCGTATGCTTCTTAGTACTTAACACTGGTTGGATCTATTTTGATTAAATTTAGTATACAGATAGATACACAAATGGATATTTTTTTTAATTTATTATATATACTAGCGACTCACCCTCGCTTCGCTCGGGTTCGTCCAATGATACGTTTTATCAGTTAGTAGGTATACAATTCTCAGATGATACATTTTCCAGCAGTTAGCTATTATTATCAGACGAAATTCCATCAAAAGTCAAGTGCTTTTCTCATAACAGAAAGAAAAAAAAAATCTATAAAATCGGTCTCAATAGCGATAGTAATAATTACATATTTCAGTAAGATTTTCCAAAAAATGATAAAGAGATTCGACTATTGGCTCAGACATATACTTATACTACCCCTTTTTCTCATCGTAGGTTAAAACATCTAAATAATATAGCAACTCATTACTAATAAGGAAACCGCGATTAAAATCAAAAATAGTTTTCCTCCACTGTAAGGCAAACTGCAATCATGTTAAATAAATCTCGATATTCGAATATGACTCCTGGGATTTGAGCTCTAAAAATGAAGCGAGGATAAATCCGTAGTACGTTTTTATACTACCCATATATTACTTATAACTATACATAATATTATAAAGCTTAAGAGTTTATTTGTTTGGTTGAACGCGCTAATCTCAGAAACTACTGGCCCGAATTGAAAAATTCTTTTTGTGTTGGACGGTCCGTTGATCGAGGAAGAGGAAGGCTATAGGTTATATAACATCACGCTACAACCAATAGACGCAGTCCGCAGAGCATCAATGAAAAATGTTGCGAAAACGGGAAGGGTGGGCGATAGTTCTGCAAGATACCATACCGCGTGACTCAGAAAGTATTAGGTTTCCGGTCTTTAGAACGCGTGCGAAACCGCGGGAAATACTAGTTGACCTATTATACAGACGCCGCATTGCCATACATTATGGACGTGCCATGCCAAAACAACGCCATTGTATTATTAAAGGAACATCCTCTTTTGCTCTTTTGACATAATTTCAATACATAAATAACAATAATGATTATTTTATTCCTTAAACTAGCCTTTCCCGCGGATTTGATCGCGTTCTAAAGGAAACCAAATATTTACCTCGCAGAGCTACCGGAGTTCAATTTATTTAGGTATGGATTAATACCATGTTTATAAAACACCTTCGCAAATAATGCATTATTTTAAAACAAATTAGATTACCATAAAAAAAGGTCGTAACGAGTCAACCTTAAACTGACTGGCTGACTTTTTTTAAAACTTTTAAACAAGTCTGTCAATGTATGACTTTTGCATAATTTTAACCGTTTACGTGTCGGAAGCTCTCAAAAGAAATATTTTTCTCCAACACAAATTTTTTTAATTCGGTCTAATAGTTCCTGAGATTGGTGCGTTCAACCAAACAAACGAACAAACTTTTCAGCTTTTATATTATTCTTATAGATTTCTTTGATTATATTTCAATATATTATTACTACACGTTGCATTACGCATTAATTATGTAATACGCATTTTTCAAGGAAGCTGTTCAAAAATAAATACCAACGCGAAGAATTACTAATCAGATGCTATACAATTTTTTCTATTGGTTTCTTAATAGTGTCTTTAGATAGAGTTTAGTCAGCGATGTCTCATAGTTTTTGGGAGTTCTTGTTATGGGGGTGATGTCGAATTGCCCTGTTAGTCATGTAATGGTTTCAAAATGGGTAGATTTAAATGGTTTTTTTTTTGTTTCGTCTTGTTTATATATGAATTCTATTTTATGCTTTACTATTTACTAACGAACGAACGCGCTAATCTCAGGAACTACTGGTCTGAATTAAAAAAATCTTTTTGTGTTGGATAGTCCGTTTATCGAGAAAGGCTATAGAGTGTATACTATATTACATCACGCTACGACCAATAGGTATATTAGTTGTCTGTTAAACATAAGAAAGCTAACATTTTATTAAAAAAGGCTCTTTCTGATTATAAACTGAAGTGGACGCGAATTAGATTAAGCATTCTTCAGAACATCTAGTGATTCGATTCGATCCGCAGTTTAAAGTTAAATACTATTGAGTTTAATACGATTTTACGATTGGATAGCAATTATTTAAATTTATTTTAACTCGTGAACTATTTTATAATTTTCATTCAGCTATTACCGGTATACAGATATATTATTTTACGTACCAAATTTATTATTATACTTATTCTTGGAACTATCTTAGTACTATGAGTTATAAATAAGTAGTTTTCTCAGTATTTGTCATGATTTCATTTTCTATAGCGCCATTACGTCGCGACGTCTGCCCAGAGGGGTGACGTTTATACCCCACAAAACTAGGGGGTTGCTACACCCTTTACCATGGGATGCTAGCCAGCGTGTACTAAAGTATGTAAGGGTTTCTAGGATGCGGTGTAAGACTTTTTAAATGTTTTCTTAATGGGTTCATAAAAGGTAATTAATCTTATGTTGTAAATTTTTAATGAATTTTCGTATTTTTAATAATCATTAAGATTGTTTTATATTAATTTAGACGACTGGCTATAATATAGTGACTGTGCCAGCAGTCGCGGGTTTGAGTTCCGCTGGTGGCACTAATTTGTTTGATTAGTACGAATGTTTGTACTCCATTCGTGGGTGTTTGTATTTATAATTCCTACGTATGTATTTCAAGTTATACAATAAACATGTGAAGTGTCTATCTGGTATCCGTAACACAAGCCTCGAAGCTTACCATGGAACTAGTTACTAGATGGCACTGTGTACTAATCGTTTTATCATGTTTCATCAGTCATGATGTATAAAAACTTTCGTTCTTAGAAAGAGCCTTTTTTCTAAGCTTTAGTAAGCCTTATGGTAGCCATCTGTTCGAGTAAAAACAATAGTCACCATGCTTCCCATCGCTGACCATATGCTGGTGTAATTTGCCAAGCGATTTTTAATCTTTTGCTAATTGTTGATAGTTTAAATTTTCTTAAATCTATTATTAGATTTTCCGTAACCTAACTTGAGGACAGGTTCTGCAAAACAAACCACTAAATATACCAGTCTCTTTAATTCTTAATTCGTAAAAAAGCTAAGCCTTTAAAGATGTTACAGGATTTTAAATTAGTGTTTTTTATCACTACATATTATAAAAAAAGTACTCCGCCGCGTCTCTCTGTCTGTCTTTAACGATAAACTCAAAAACTACTGCACCGATTTTCATGCTGTTATCACCATTGGAAAGAGTGTTTCTCGAGGAAGGTTTTAGTATTTTTGTCACGAATTTGTAAACATTTATTTGCGGAACCCGCGGCGTCGCTTGCGCTAACTGCCAGTTTCAATAACTCTATTTACCGATGACTGGTAGTTACTTTCATACGATTTTGTCATGAATGTGTCAAAATAGTATGAAAGTAACTACCAGTCATCGGTAGATAGAGTTATTGAAACTGGCAGTAAATCTATTTAGGTTTTTATTATATTTCGTATACTTCAGTATACCATTACAACTCTTTTCAGTTTACTTTCAGCTGACATACTGATAGACTGACATACCGAAATTATAAGGATTATTAGTCTGTAGGCTACTACGGAACCGGAACGGAAAAAATGTTTTAGTAATATAATAACTTGAGTAGTTTTTGCCACTTCTTTTTCTAAGAACGACGTGTGAGCTGAAGTGTGCTCAGCAAGTGTGGAACCTCTTGACCCGTCTTTATCTTTGAAGCTTTTCTTACAATTCTAACGCCTTAGTTTTTAGGGTTCAGCTTACAAGAATTCACTAACAGAAAACCATTTATCATCATCATCATCATCAGCCCTTTTTAACGTCCCACTGCTGGGCACGGGCCTCCCTCAGTACGAGGGGATCAGGCCATAGTCCACCGCGCTGGCCTAGTGCGAGTTGGCGGACTTCACATGCCTTTCGAAAACTTGTTAGGTTTTCTCAGACATGCAGGTTTCCTCACGATGTATTCCTTCACCGTAAGACAAGTGGTAATCATGATAGAAATGATTCGCACATGAAAATATCAGAGGTGCGAGACCCGGATTTGAACCCGCATCACTCGGTTATCCAAGCGACGCGTTACCATTTAATTTGTGACAATGTGATGTAAATTTGTCAAATATCCAAATAAATAAGTTTAGAAGTTTTGTTTATTGATATTTTTTTTTAATAAATTGTAAAGCTTTGTAATGATCAGGAATAAAAAAATATTCTCCACCACGCTGGCGAAGTGCGTGTTGACGCTCTTCACGCGTCTTTCGAAAACTAGCTAGGTTCTCTCAAACATACAGGTTTCCTCGGGATTTCTTCTCTCACCGTCAGAAAGTGGCAATAATATTAGAAATGATTCTTACATGAAAATATCGTGAAAGACCCGAGTTTTGAATCCGCTTCACTCGGATTCCTACGTCACCAATAAACATATTAAAAAACCTAGGAAATGAAAACAAAATATATGTTTATGGGGAAAATTATCTATATAAATTACACCAGTCTTACAAATGCAAGTAACAATACCAGTCACTCGAAGAAGGTTTTTAACTAATATGGCTGTAGCGTCTTAATAAAAATATTTTCTTTTCTTTCACAGACAAAAAATATTTAAATAGTGCCAAAATATTATGCATTATATAGTATCGCTTAGCTAAGTATAGGAAAACGTACCCTTATGATGTAATTCAGATACTCTAAAACGCCTCGTAAATATCTGCTTCATGTTATTTATGGCAAATCGTGAACCCTATTTTATGGCAATAAAATAAATGACGTCAACTATTTATGTTGATTACAAATATTAGTATGTTTGTACGTTTTATTTATTACAAGTACTCTCCCTGGTGTCGCTCGGATTCGTTCCTAGATACGTTTTAACGGTTATTATAGGACTAGCCTTTCCCGCGGCTCCACTCGCGTTTTAAAGGCTGAAAATCAAAAGAAATATTTTTCTCCCGTGTTTGTAACATTTTTCATGGATGCTCCGCTCCTATTGGTCGTAGCGTGATGTAATATAGCCTATAGTCTTCCTCGATAAACGTACTTTCCAACACAAAAATAATTTTTCAATTCGAACCAGTAGTTCCTGAGATTAGAGCGTTCAACCAAACAAACAAACTCTTCAGCTTTATAATATTAGTCTGAATTTGCAGAGATGTGATATTTTGCTGCAGTTTAAAGTATCTTAGGTATATGTTGATCCGTATATAGCTATCATTATACCAAATTCTATCAAAATCTACTTAGTGGTTTTCTCGTGATGTGTTCCCAGAAAGAGATAAAAATATATTTTTTCTGTCTGTCTTGAAATAGTAATTACCGACTGCATCACAAGAAAATCACTGGCATTTTGATAAAATTTGGTAATGATGATAGCTGGTTTTACGGGTCCAACATATAGGATTTACTGTGGCAAAATATCTAATTTCTGAGAAATCTAAACTAACCGTTAACACTTATTTAGGATTGACTAAAACCCAAGCAAAAGGTAAATAAGAAAATAACATAAATAAATTTTTATTACTCGATTGCGTAAGAAGCGAAATAAAATATGATAAGAAATTCTCGTGAAGATGCATGTTATGCACTCAGAAACATAATAAGTACATATATGTTTTGTCTCATTTACATATTTATGTATATGAGAGAGACAGTGACCTATATTATATTATAATACGTGTAGTGTACACTTGACTTGTTATCTCAAAACTTGCAGTCATTATATACTAGAAGTTCAATGAATCAAGATATTACTACGATCGGTATCTGGACTTACACTAATAAAATTAAATTGCATTATTATAGTACATGTTAAATTATAAAAATCATAAAAACTATGGCTTCTGTATCAGTGCATCGTTAAATCTACAATATGGACAAGTAAATAAAATTAAAGTATCTGTTTTTAAATTGAAAGAAATTAACAGCTTTTCACTAAATGCATATGATTTATGAAAGTATATACGGATATTTACATCAAAAAATCCTTTTTTTTGGCTTCGTCTGTTTGTTCCGGTTAATCTCTGAAACGGCTGTGCCGATTTTGACGGGACTTTCACTCGCAGATAGCTAATGTTATAAAGAGAAAATTATAAAAATCGTTTAATTTATTTTAACTTACGCCCAGCGAAGTGGGCCAGGTTTGCTAGTTTTAATATTTTTTAATGCAAGATATTAATCTTCAAAATAAGATGTGCAATTAGGTAACTGAAGTAAAAGTAAACTGTGCGAAAAATTCGCACGTGCCTAATAGTTTTTATACACTGACAAACGGTTATATAAATTATTTAGGCTCTAAATTTATATTTATAATACAGATTATATTAAGTAGTAGTACTTATGTACAAGAAAATTAAATTACTTAGTGATTTCTTAAGATATCATATTGATAACATGTCGTACTGTCAACTTATATTTTTCGAATTAGTAATAAAAATTAAAGACAAAAAAAAACAATAATAAAGAAATACATTCATTTCAAAAAATAAAATGGGAAACAAAAATATGTTTCGCCCAACGTGGGGCTCGAACCCACGACCCTGAGATTAAGAGTCTCATGCTCTACCGACTGAGCTAGCCGGGCTGTTGAAGGATTGTCCAAATATTGTGTTAGGTTCTACCCTATAGTATTAAAAAAGAAAAAACTGTCCTTTTTAACGTCATGTAAATTATATATCAATTCCGTTGTTGTACGTAATTGTACTATTAAAAAAACTTGTTTTATGTATGTTATATAGTTTTTTACCAATTTTAATATGGGGTATTTTTTGTCTGTGCATAACATACTCGTATTATGTAAAATTAGATATAATGTCGAAAAACATCAAAATAAATCTCGACAATAAGTCACACGTTCGAGGTTCGATTATCAATCCAGGTACATACAAACGCTTAAAAAAAATTTAAAGTGCTTAACTTCTAAAACTTAAACTTAAACTTCTTTGGCAAACTAATTTTTAAATCTTGTTTATATTTACACTAAATAACCCCGTCTAAGCTCGTTGAGAGAGGGAGACGGCGCGAAGGTCACACCCACGAGTTAGACAGAGTTAGAAATGTCACTGACTCCCGGTGGGCGAGATCTAACTAAGGCTAACCTCTTCCCCGTCTCTGAGCGCCTGGTACTATGGACTTATTTTTTCGTTTCATCGAGTTTGAAATCACAACGATTCTAAAGAAGTTTCACTTCAAAAAGGGTTGGGCCTACTTTAACTTTATAACGGGAATTACGAACACAGACACACACCAGAATTTTAGTATATAAAATTATAATATTGATTTTATTTAAACGCATGACCGGCGATGAAACTAGCTGTTTATTTTTAGAGTAAACTTTAAAATGTGAACTTTATATTTACGTAACGAACATTGTCCAGACTGTTACGAGAATACTTGTATAAGATGTGTTAGAACGTGAGATTACGGGTATTATTAAAAGAAATATAAGTAAATAGGTAATGTATTAAAGACGATGCGGGTTCGATTTCGGAGTAGGGCAAATTTATTGTGTAGTGTAATAAAAATCCAACTATTACATCAAGATTTATATCCTATGTTCTTTTAAGTTTCGTTGTGAAGAACTCATTTAATGTTATAACCTAACCTTATTTATTATTTGGCACGTTTGGCTCAGTTTGTAGTGTACGGTCACGGGTTCGAGTCTCGCTGGGGGCATTCTCATTTACACGACTTAATTCCCCCATCCCCTTTCCATCATCGGACGACTCGACGAACGGCTGGTCTCCATACTTATGTCGTGGACATTCCACCCGTCCGGACGAAGCGTTTCGCTTCGTCATTTATTATACGTGCGGCTAAGGATTGGAACAACCTGCCTGCGTCAGTGTTTCCGTCCGATTACAATATGGGTGTCTTCAAGGCAAGAGTGAATAGGTGGCTACTGAATTAGTGCGACTTACCATCTCCGACTGCGTTTCCACTTACCATCAGGTGGAACGCAGTCAAGCACTAATTCAGAATAAAAAAAAAACTATTATTGAGCGTGTACGTATGTGTAGGTACTCCAGTCAGTCATGGGTGTTTACTGTTTATAATGATAATGCATGTCTTTAATGTTATATATGTGTAGTGTAATAACTCTCTGGTATCCGTAACACAAGCTTCGGTGCAAAAGTAATAAATGTGCCCGAACCACTCCTCGCTATAACATTTATGTAACTAATAAAATTATTCTAATATTTTTGTCGTGGTAATATTTAATTACCGTTATTAAAACCACGTGGTTACCGACCGCGTTTTAATTGTACGGATTATTATCACCGCGGTGGTCGCATAGTTAGCATGTTTGAGTGTACATCCAGCAATGCTATTCTGTAAATAACTATTTCGATATCGAGCTTTACCTGAGTGACAAAGCTCACTTCGAAAGCCAATTCACTTGACCTTGTTTTGGTATTCTGTAAACATTAGGTACGCACTTGCGAAGTGAAGTGAGTGTCGAATCGAAGAGCGGAAATCTAGAGCTGTGTTCGTTTTATCGATGTTCTTTTCATATGACTTTATTTTAAAATATGTGCATGAACTTTCAACAAATTTGGTATATAAAATCCATAAATATCTCAAATGTACGATATTTGATAAATAAACATTTGTTTTTGTTGAAATATAAAAAAAAAACATATACTTTGGCTGTATGTTGTGAGATTCGTGCCTTTGAAAAAAGACATTTGTTTACACGCCGATTGACATTTGACGTTTAGAAGTGTGAATTGGTTAAAAGTTATTAATTAAGTTTGTTTTGGTGTTCTAATTTATAAAATACTAAATAAAACATGTAGTAAGTATATAATTTTATTATTAATATTAGTTTCTATGATACTTAGCCAACCCCTACTGTAATTGTTTTGTTTTAATTATAGCAATGTAGAGAGAGGCAAGTAAAGAGCGGCACACCCTTCCACAGCTCAAATTCACGGTCTGCTAAATTATTTGGAGAAGAATCCAAGCCTTGCGAAAGGGTTTTCAAAAGTTCCCAGTGCGAGGGACGCAGCCCGTAAAAGCATTGGAGTTTGGATTGGAGAGCACCGTTGGAGAAACTGGCGCTTCAACTAAATAGTTTAGAAGCTGTGTTAAAAAATGGAAACAATAGACAAAAGTATTTTGTTAACAAAATGCCTGCAAGTCTCCTAACTCCCTCGGGTTCAGGCCCACAATGTCAGCTAAGAAATGCACGTAGCCAGTTGTTTGGATCTCCTGTGCATTATCCCCCACTGCCCAATACAAGTAATTATGTATGTTTCATTTTATTTTACTTATCTAACATTGAAGAACTCATCCCAAAATTATGTAATATATATACATAAAATAGTTCTATAGCTATTATATAATAATAGCTAATATACTAATTAACTAATTTTGTAATAGAAGCAAAATTTGTTAAGTGAATCAAGGTTTGGCCTTTCGTTCATTAGATACCTAGTTTGTTGTCCCCTTAAAATAATCGTAAGTAAGCACTTATGATAAACCCACTTATGAGCGAGTTTATTCATTTTAAGATATTTTAATTGTGATTTCATACATAATGTATTGTATCTTATTAGGAAAAATAATTTACTGTACCATTTCTTATTGTTCTAGCAATAACAAGACCTCATCATAGTTGTTACAGTGGTGTGTCACCTCCATTACAACGGCGATTGCAATTCACAAGTTTTTCGAGTGGTTTTTGGCGATAGAGATAGAAAAATAAATCCAAATAAATTGCGTGAAAGAAACAATGAAGAGCATTAGAGAAGGGTTTCAATTATTTTCAGAAACTTTGAAGAAATAATTTATATTATACATATTTATATTATATGTTTTTATATCATAATGCTTATTATCTCTCCATGGTATTCTGCACTGAGGCATGGAGTTTGTTGTAGTGTGCAGCAGGTGTATCCCCTTCTACATAAAGCTGCTGGACTATTAAATATGCATTGTGGTGTATACCCAAAATCCCCTGAAAAAAAAGGAAAAAAACTCACTTAAATATCCTATAATAATTAAAGTATTTATATATTGGTTATACATATATTTACACTGGTTTCATTAATGTAAATATTGAGATTATAATCATTATTTCATAAGGAGAGAAGATAAATTTTTACTTTAAAAATTTTCATATTGAAAACAATAGGTTTTAACTTCTCCTGCATTATATTATAAAAGAATAGTTTGCTTTTAAAGAAACTATATTTATAAGTTATACTTATAAATTTACAAAAGTATTCATCAAAATTGCTCTATTTCTGATTAATTTAACAGTTGAATCTATATTTAATAATTATTTAATTTGCATAGTATTTTTTAGATAGTATTAATTTTTATTTTATACATAATAGTTCTTTAGATACACTACTACATAATATATACTACACTAACTAAAAAAATTACATTAGGTATATTTTGAGTTACCTACCTTTGTTTCCATATGTACAAGAGGAATAGTATAAGATATTATTACAAATCTTACTAATTGGATAACAAATAAGTATAAAACAACATATTTAATATGACAATATTGTTTGAGGACTGAAATAAAATGAATTTTTACAAAATTATAAACAAAAAGACAACGTCACATGTTCTCAGGCGGTCACCCATCCAAGTACTGACCGCGCCCGACGTTACTTAACTTCGGTGATCGGACGAGAACCTATGCATTCAACTATTGACTGAAAATATTGAAGATAATTTACTGTGATTATAAGTGATAAAAATTGTTTCTACATATTACTTTGAGTATGTTTGTAGAATTTGATGTTAGTTGACGGTATGTATTATTTATTTACATCATAAAATAAAATAAATTTTTACATTATTATTTAATATGTAGCAAATGTACAAATAAATTAATAATAGATACAAATAATAATTATTTTAATTATGTAAAAATATTTTTTCATGATATTTAAATATACTTTAACTAGATAATAAAACTTTCAATGTATTAAATACTCTTTTCTATTATTATTATTAGTGTCGTTTTTTATAATTGCATAAGTTGATAAAAAATGCTATGCAATAGCTTTACCGCGTCAGTCCCCGAGTGCCACACATTTATTTTTTGTAAACTTAGTACCTAAATTGAAAATCCATAATTGGCTGTAATAGTAGTACAATAAATGTGTAATGGTATTTTTAAGAGCTGTGGATTTTCTGATTAATAAATAAATATAATACATATATGGACCTTTCTCTTATATATTTCTTAACAACATTAGGGTGATTTAATGCATCAACTACCTCGCGAACATATCGTGAGACAGATGTTTGTGATAGATAAGTGTTCACATACTTTCTACAAATTCACTGATAGCTACCGCTGGCCAAGATTGACAGGGCACATAATAACTGAAAAATAATTACACTTTGTAAGAAAAAAGCCTTTGAGAAGTTGTAAATGAATAGTGTACACGTAAAAAAAATATTTACCTTTGTTTTGATAGAGAATCTGCGACTTCGCCGGCGTGGATTTTTAATAAGATGTTTAATGTCTTGTAACACATTATCTATCAATTCTTCAGACAAACGATAATTTTCAACAAAGTCTTTGTGCCTATTAACTATTTGAAATTTGCGAATTTCTCCAGCTTGACGACGACTATCATATTATATCTATAGAATTTTCGTCTTCTAATAAACTCTTTAAAAAAAACCAACGAGCCATTACTATAGAATTATTATAATTTTTAATACTGTAAGTTGTAACACGTATATTTACCGTGAACTAATGAGCTTAAAATGAACTCGCATCCAATCTCGATAACCTTTTAGACCACTTTAAGAATGACAAGTGGATTCTTTGTTTGAAGTATCGGGTTTCGATGAGTGATGCGGTAAATTCCCTTTCAGAATACCAAACTCATACTAGTAATGTCAACATTCTCACGCAACACGGTTCATCTCGTCGCCACACCCGCAAGTGTGGCACGACCGGCACTGTCGAGATTTAGAGAATACGAATATGATATCTCACCGCGGATTCGGCTTTCGAGACACGAAAATGTTGTTACAGAATAGCACTACAGTAGTCCTAGGTTCGACCTCGAGTTGAGCTAAATTTAGTTAAAGATTTTTTCTATTGAGATGTTCTTAGTAGCTACACGGTATTGTAATTTTGCAGTACTTTATCCTGCATGCAATACGGACTAATTTCTATTTTTAGTTCCCAGAACAAGAAAAAATTAAACTGCGACAAAATATGTATTTCGATGTCCCATTTCCGGTCATTTGTATCAAATTTCCTCTAATTAACTTTTTGACTTTATGGTATTTTTTACGAAGTTTTAAAAAAATAGGATCAAAAGACTTCGGATTTTTTTGAAACTCAATTTTCGGATTTTGGGCGTAAATTTTATTTCTCTTTTATTTCTTATTATTATCTATTTAATCTATTTTGAAAACACACAACAATATTTTACAAATAAAAAATAATAGCGAGTAAGCTCGGGCCACTCAGGTACTTGTCTAGATGTTAATCAACATTGAATTTTAAGAAGGTTTCGCCGAAGCAAATAGGAAGGTGCCTACTATTGATCGATAAAATTACACATTTGCATAAATAATAATTATGTATGCAAAATCAATTTTCCGCTTTCTGTTCTCTACAGAGTCTACACCATTACGTTATATGAGTAATTAGTTAAGTAAAATAAAGCATTTTACAAGTGCTGTGAACTTTATTTGAAAAAAAAGGAGCTAAAATTTGAAAGAAACAAAAAGTTAAAAGTTAAGTCAATATTGAGGAAATTTAAATACATATAAAGTACTTACGCTTTCTCATAAACTTTTAAACTAACAAGATACGTCTTCGTACGTGTCTTATATTTCTGAATTCGAGTGAATTCGAATGTTTTTCAGCAAAAGTGATGATGAGTGAGTGCCGAGTGGCCTGTTCTTGTTTGTTGTAAATTAAAAATGGTAAATTCTATAGTATAATTTTATTTAATGTGAAATATTCAAGTAAATAAAATAGTTTATTAAGAATATAGAAATTATATTTTATCGATATCGACTAATGCCCAACCCTACAATGGTGCGTACAGTGAAAACGTATTAAAATGCAAGTGTCACTCCACCTTAAAATAACTTAACTTTCTTATTTAACACCTTGTACCTACTTTAGTTTTAACTGAACCATAATAGCTTATAATATTTGTCCACTAACCCATACTTCCTTCACTATACAAACCCTCACCTGTCCAGGATTGTTGACTATGGCCTGATCCCCTTCTTATTGAAGGGTGGCATGCCCAGCTGTGGGACATTAAGAGCTGAATACATATGGGCTTAGAATAAATTAAGCACTTTCTATAAAAGTGCAAGTTGAGCACACAGATTATTTCGCCAGTGTCACGTAGAATTTTCTATAATCACTTTCGCTAATAGAAAATCTCAAAATGTCAACAATGACAACGTCAAAATTTTATAACGCTTGGACATAATGTTTTATTTCCATGTTTTTGACTTTAAGAAAACGTTAGAGACTTTTTAAATTTTGTATTATAATTCTTTTTAGAAGTTTTCATTAATTTGAATTATTTGTTTGTTCCGTTCTTCTTCTAATCATAATTCGTAATCTTGCAACTGAATTTTAAAGCAATTATCATCAATCGATTGAGCTGGAAAATGTATGACTCTTAACTAAAGTGACGTCATTCGAAATCCAACATGGCGGATGTGGATAGCAAATGAATACGAATAACTAAAAAATAAAGTAATTGAAAAACATTTTTAAAAACAATGCGCGATTTAAATGCTCTAAAAAGATAAAAATAAATTAATATTATTCATGAGATTATAATACTCTTAATTTGATGAATTAATTAGAATTAAATGATAACTTATCTTTGCTGCTTTACAAGCGTGTCTTTTTTTTATGGCCAGTTTTGTTTGTAAGTATTTAACATTGTTTTATTTTAACCAACGTCAAAGAGGACAGTTTGAATGTTTCTTTTTGTGTTATGCATATTTTTTCAACATTTAGTTCGACATGGTTTATATTGTCCTTTTTAATAAAAAATACTTTAAACGTACTTTTCCCACGAAAAGGGTAAAAATATAAAAATATTATGATAAAACTATCAGGCTTTGCATATGCAATTATATAATTGAATTGACTTTTAACGATAACCGTCTTTCTTTTTTACAGGTATATGTAAGAAAATTTGAAATAATAAAGAATCGCTACACACTAAGGAGACAACAGGTTTGAGTTTCAGTCAGGTTTATTAAAGTAATTAAGATTATAGGTATAATTTAAGAATAGATAGGTTTTAATGAAATTTGGTACGATGATAGATAATTTTCTAGATCAACGTATTCGGGTAACTCGAGCGGAGCGGGAGTGAGATACTAGTACATATATTATATTTATTTTATCTTCACCAAACGCCTCCAACCATATCATGAACAGCAAACACTCTATTGTTATGAAATGACTTGTTATTTTTCACCGAACTCATGGCGCGGGAATAGTGATGTCCATTGTATAGCTATGTTTAATGCAGATGTTCACAACCTTTTTAATTTAATACTCTTTTCTAGACTAACATTATTTTCTCGGATTTCTTTATTACGATATTATTTTTATTGTTAACTTGTCTCCGAATTACGTCGCGTGTGTCCCTGGCTGCCCTACTGAACCTTTAATTACCTGCAGTGAAACGTACTATATATGTATGTATTTATGTATAAATACTGGTGGTAAAAAAAAATAATAATTTTTTCATTCCTTTTTTTAAGGGAATAACAAACAGACGCAGATAGATGATTTCTCATTTATACCTATACTAGCGGCCCGCTCCGGCTTCGCACGGGAATAAAATATATAGCCTATGTCATTCACTAAAAAAATGATTAAAAATCGATCCAGTAGTTTGATTTATTCATTACTGCTCGTGGCCCGCACGCGTTAAATTTTCAAAAATAACAGTATTTCTCCACTATTTAATGGATGTTATTATATACATATATAAACCTTCCTCTTGAATCACTCTATCTATTAAAAAAAACGCATCAAAATCCGTTGCGTAGTTTTAAAGATTTAAGCATACATAGGGATATAGGGACAGAGAAAGCGACTTTGTTTTATACTATGTAGTGATGATCGCATAATAGCACTCACGTGAATGACTATGTATATCTTGTTTTTACCGCAGTCTGGCAACACCTGGTAAGTTTTTCTGTCATTTTATAACGGTCTTAGGCAAAGGCCAAGAGTTGGTAACGAACCTATCTTGTTATAACAGTATTGCGAATAACCGTTTAAGTAATACAATAGTATTATTTCAATAATTGTTTAACATGAGTCTAATAAAACCCGCAACTTTGTTCGAATTATGTCCCTACTTACTTTTCACAGTTAGTACACATTTCTCAGAAATGAGATATTTTCCTGTAGTAAAAAGTAAAAAATAAAATATTTAAGGTACATTTCAGACCATAGTCCAGTTAAGTTTAGAAACGAGAAAAAATATAAATAAAATAGAAAAATATAAATAAAATTGGAGTGTCCTGCTGAACCTAGGGACGAATGAGTCGTTAGTAAATAAATAAAATAAAAAAGAGCGCGATAAAGTGAGAACACTATAACGTAAAAAACTTAAAAATAAAAGTACTAAGTACATAATATACCCGAAAACTTAAATTTTAAAAACAACTAACAGTTTACAGTGGCACTAGTGGCGAACCTTCGTTTCGCTCGAATGCGAATTTTTGCTATTCTATTGCTTTACTAGCACTGCCCGCGGCTCTGAATGCGTTCAAACGACTACAAACCTTTATGTTGATGCGATCGCTAACAAACTTCACTGCGATTTGAACATCTTCTTAATTTAAACACAATGGCAAATTTTATCAAGGCTTTAGATAAAGTTATTATGATTTTTGACAGTAAACACATTCGAAATAAAAATAGCCTAAAGAAATCGGTGAAGTAACTTCCCAATAGTGAAAGAAAAATTTTAGAACCGAATCAGCAGATACAAACTTTGGTTTTTTTAAAATTAATGGGTTGAAGAAATTAATTATAATTACTAATTCTGGGTTAGAAAACTACGCCCCCTTAAGTATTAGTTAGTACTATGTTATTAAGTAACGTTATAACCTAAGTAAAAAATAAAATTCACTAAAAACTAGCACCAAAATATTGCAAACCGGTTGATATCAAGATTTAGCGAAGTATTGGATACATCTATAACCTGCTGTAGAGCAAAGAACTTGTATCCCAACGGCTAATCTGTCAACGTCTTCGGACGGTTTAGTCGGGCTTCTATTATAAATGCGAAATTTTTGTATTTATGTAATATATGTATTAAATAGCATCCAAATTTGACAGGTATTAGAGTAATTTATATAATGCTGCAATTGGTGCTGCAAAGTATCGAGATTAGTGGAATCGTCAAAGCTAGAGTCGTTCTTAATACTAATTTTGTGTTTTCCTAACTTTTAGTTAGTTATATTAATAGTATTATATCCTATTGTATTTATATTATGGGGAAATACAACTGCCATAATACAATTTTTGTACAGCAGAAAAAAATATAGCGCAGTTCATGCTACCTTATAGCCATTTTATATACAGACTGTACTGTACTTCGTCTTTATCCAAACTTTGAACTCACTCGAACTTAGAATGTTACGACTTATAACCTTCATCCATTCATGTTTTTAACTATTTAGGAAGAAATAACATAGATAATTTACTGAGAACCGTTATTAGTGGACATCACTAATGCTTTTTCTTTTGTAGGTTTATAAAAAAAATTCGATGACATCATTGTAAAGATCAATACAGTTATATGATAGGAAAGTACCAGTTTGGCAGCTTTTTGTTGAATTAAACGGTGATTAATGAATATCATGATTAGTGATAGCTATGTTAAATCGATTTGTCATTTAGATAAACTTTAGATATAACTTTTATTTGAAACTAGCGAGTCGACCTCGCTTCGCTCGGGTTCATCCCTAGATACCATCTATAGTATAAGTTTTATCATCATCATCATCATCATCAGCCCTTTTTAACGTCCCACTGCTGAGCACGGGCCTCCCTCAGTACGAGGGGGATATATAAGTTTTATACAAACTTTGAATTTTTCTATTATTATTAAAACCTTCCGTGTGTTTTTAGGAACATACAAAAAAAAATAGCCGAATTGGTCGAGCCGTTCGAGTTTTGCGTTTAGCAACATTCATTTTTATTTATATAGATAATATATAGATTGGTAGCTATAGTAGATTATAAACATAATTATTTAGTAACAGCAAAATATGTACATGAAATATTTAAAAAAAAAAATTACTGCAACGTATTGTGTATTGAATAAAGATGTCAAAACAATAGTTATTAAAATTTTTGTCTGTGTGTATGTTAACGTTTAGCACAAAAAACTAGGTTTTAAACGATTAGTTTACTGATGACTTACTCGGATATGTGTAAGATAATTTTATTACAGGAAAATGTTACTGATGACTTACTTAAGATAACTTTACTGCAGGAAAATGTTTCATTTCCACAGGAAAACAAAATAATTGATACTTGAAGTTATTATGATCGATTTATTAAACGCTTCTAAAATATTGCAAAATAATATTATTAGGCTATTTAAATATTGGCTCGGTTACAAACTCGACAGATATGTCTTCCTTGATACAAAACTAAATATGTATAATATAGGAATGACGTGATCTGATGTCAGTTTAGTTTTTCTTGGTCTCTTCTCAGCAGAACTGCCTACCAAGTCGGTGGTAGCTTCCTCACAGACTGACAGACTGACATTTAATTTAAATTCTATATTTTAACTAGCAGTTCCCGCGGCTCCGCCCGCTTTCTAAAGACGGAAACATTATTCTCTTACATATAAATAAAATAAAATAAAAATACAACATGTGGCAGTACCTAAATGGCAACGCCACATACTGCCACTTTTTTTTATTTTGCAGTGAGCAGTGGAATTGGCATACGAGTATTTCATTTAAAATGTTTTCGTCATTAGAACGCGGGCGGAGCCGCGGGAAAGATAATGTAAAAATGACGATCCAAAAGAGCTTGTAAAAGTCTATTTGAAGAAAAAACATTTTGATTTGTTTTGTGATCTATTGCTTGAATAAGTCATTTCTGTACGGTTTTGAGGTTATGTTCTGACATAATTGTTGGAAGATTGGATAGGAGAGCGTCAGTGAGGAATTATGATTAGAACATTGTAAAAATGACTTCAAATGAAATTCGTTCAACGATTTTTTTGGTTGGTGGTACAAGATATTGTATTGTCATTCGAATTTTAAGTAAATAACAAGTTTTCTATTGGGTATGATAATTAGTAGAAGGTTATATAGATTAGATAACGTATTTAGTTGGTTACTAGGGAATGTGGTTAAAAAGTTCTTAAAGTGAAACAATTTTTGAGTTCTTGACGTTATGAATGCTTTACAAAAGATATCTCTTCTGTGCCGTGTTTGCTTTACAGCATTTAAAACGTAGGAAAAATCAAAATAAATATACGCAAAAATCTGAAAGATATAAAAACATACGTACATGTATAATACAAGTATAAAAATTCATTTTTGATTCAAAATATTTCTATCTAAGGTGTGTACTACCTATAAAACCTCACTCGTAAATCGATCCCACGACCCAATTAGACGTATTAGAAAATTGTACTCAATTTCGTAATACCAGGTCAGAAAACAGGTCTAACCGATCTGAGTCTTAACTCATCCTCAGTGCTTTACCGGTTGGTGCGGACCGGTCCGCTTTCACATCACTATACTAGTGTTGGGCGGCTTTTTATTTGTCATATAGCTGGTTCAGATTTAGTGTGATACTTGATAATTTCTTTATAATATGTATATTAATTAATATAATCTAAGTTTTATTGATATTGATTAATAAATATGTTAGAACATTAACACACAGCGCCATCTACTTCCGTGTTAAGCTACGAGGCTTCTGTTACGGTTACCAGATAGTTCATAAACTACACCTATATTACTTTAAATACATATATATTATAGATATATACATCCATGACGAATGAAGTATAAAAATCGTAGCATTTTCACAAATGAATGCCACTACAAACTGCTCGGTGTACATGTTGTTGTGAAAACTATAATCGAATAATTTACTTGTATTTTGTTCGTCGAATACACCTTATCTGTCCATCTGTCTGTACACAGTTATGACGGATGTCGTTGACGACACGTTTGGCGCAGTTTGTAGAGACCCTACTTTCTTGCGCCAGCGGTCGCGGGTTCGAGTCCCGCTGGGGGCATTCATTTCTTATACTCGGATGTTTGTATGTATTTAAACTTATTATATATGTAGTATACCAACTATCTGGTATCCGTAACACAAGCTTCCTTCGTAGCTTACCACGGAACTAGATGGCGATGTGTGTTATAATGTCCAACATTATGTCCAATATTATACCTTGTACCAGAAGAGTGGGTCACACCTGTAGATCTTATACATTGATTCAAACTAGTCTGTTACGCTCGGTTGATGTGACATTCTTACGTATTCAGATTACTGGGAACGGTTATACTATATCTATACTAATGTTTTCACGCGGTTCTGCTCTTATATACCTAAGTATAATTATCCGGTAAGTATGGAATATATAGCTTGTATTATAACGTGTTTTCCCGTGGGAATGAGATAATTTCCCGTGTTAAAAAAGTAGCCTACGCTACTCTTCAGCCCTACAAATTACAACTATCTTCAAAAATTAAGCTAATATGTCGCTCGGTTGCGACGTGAAAGAAGGACTAATATTTGTAGTATTAATAATTAATATAAGTATATAATTAGTATAGTTTTCAGCCCTTTTTAATGTCCCACTGCTGGGCACAGGCCTCCTTTCAATACGATGGGGATTAGTCCATAGACCACCACGCTTCCAAAGCGCGCGATGACGGACTTAACATATCTTTCGAAAACTTGCTTTCTGAGACTATCCCGAATAAACACTAAGTATCTATTACTTAGCGGCGCAGGGAATTTTAATTTATAAAATGTAGTGATATCTATATTACATTCGGTGTGTCGATCTGCGTGCGTGTAGCATGTAAAAAGTACTGAACCGATTTAACTAAATTTTGTGTTTTTTATTTTTTTTTTAATGGTAAAAAGGGGGCAAACGGGCAGGAGGCTCACCTGATGGGAAGTGATCACCTCCGCCCATGGACATCTGCAAGCCTGTTTCAGGAAAGGGAGGGATGGAGGAGGAGGAGGAAGTGGGAGGGAGGGGGAACGAAGGCGGAGGATGAAGGGAAGAGGGAGGGGGGAAGGAGAGTGGGCCTCCCGGACTCTCACTCACCGGACGAAACGCGACAGCATAGCTGCCACTTCACGCCGGTCTTCTGTGAGAGAGTGGTACTAATGAACATTTATAGATATTTATAGATTCTTTTATGAAGTGGAACGAGCAAGTTGATGCGACTGCTAGCCGAATTAGGAAACTAATATACATTTTCAAGATACTTAGAAGTGTCGCTGATCAACAAACTCTGAAAATAGTTTACTTCTCGCTGGTACAGTCAATTTTGACTTATTGCTTACCAGTCTGGGGTGGTACCTCTAAAACCAGATTTCTCCGTTTAGAAAGATCTCAAAGAGCCATTCTTAAAGTTATGTACTCCAAACCAATCCAATTCCCTACTTCAGACCTGTATAAGATAGCTATGGTTTTATCGGTTCGACAATTATTTATTCAAAAAATAATACTTCGAAAACATCTTGAAATACCCTTTGTTAAAAATGTTGTAAAGCGACGGGCTGGCCGCATTTGCGATTTAATACCCACTCGTATTGCCCTTGTGAAATATCATTATGATTATATTTCTGCAAAATTCTACAACAAACTAAATTCATTGATTAACATTCATTCACTATCTTATAGGGAATGCAAATATAAAGTGACAAAGTTCTTGCTAAACCTTAGTTATGATGATACTGAAAAATTTGTATATGATAACTGATTAAAATAATATGTACATTATATACCTAGTTTTGAGATTATTACTGATGTTTTTGTTTGTGTGTATGAAAATATAGCAGATGAACCAAGATATTTAATTGTACTACTTAAATTTTTAAGGCATTGTTCTATTATCAGAAACTTTAACTAACATAATCGTAACCTACTTTTAATTTTACTAAACTAACACCAAAAATGTATTTTTACTTTACCATAGAACATAACCCCTCCTATGTTCCGAGGTGGGCGTAAGTAGCTGCGACACAGTTGATACTAATGTAGCTAATCACGAACTAACTGTTTTTAAAATGTATGTTATTATGTTCAATAAAAATCTTTAAATCTTTAATCTTTAACTATACGGGGCGTGCCGGCCCATTCGGTTGCTACCCGAACAAGCATGGCACTACCACTACCAGAATGTAGTGTGTGTAGTGTAGTGATAGATACTTCTCCTGAAGAGTCCAAGTGAAACTCAACAGTTGTACTTCTATTCAATGGTATTACATCAGCCATGACCAGACAGACGACTGTTAACAAAAAATCTACTTTCATAAACACCTACTGGGTTTTGGTAACTTGTTTTCTAACATAATGATCTAGAAATGATAATAATATGACATTTGATCAACGTACTGGTTATGTTTATTATTTCCAGGGGTTGTCAATTTTTCGTCATGTCCAGTCCGCCCTAAATTTTTTTAAGTACGTGGCTCAACTCGCGTAGTGCGTCTTTTCCAGTACATGCAGTTAAAACTGTTTGTCTTACGATGAAGGGAAACGTCGTAAGAAAACCTTAATATTTGAGAGAACATAGCAAGTTTTCATAGGCATACTCTGTCTGTCTGTCTGTTCGCACTAGACCAGCTGGTGACCAAGTCGTGGACAATAGCCTGTTCACCCTCATATTGAAGAAATTCATACACTTTTTATAGGCTACGCCCAGCAGTGGGACGTAAAAAAGGGGCTGCATGCACATAAAATAATATTTTTATGATACGAACCACATTTGAAAGCCCCTGACTAACAATCATCATTTCGTTACGCAATAATGTTTCATATAAATTAAATACGCGCTGTACTCCCATTACATGTAAACACAGGTTGCTATTTCCGCAACTACAATGTACGGCGGTGTTACTTTAAAAATTATACCTATCCGAGTTCGCAATCCGCCAATTATAAAATAATCAGTGTAGGATGTGGAGTATCCTGAATATAAGTTTGTGGGATGTAATTTATCCTACCAGCAATATTGTATGACTAAATCAAATCAATTCAAAATATTTTATTCAGGATAAAAATTGTTACAATTTCTTACTGAACGTCATGAGTCTACCACCAGTTCGGAAAGAAGAAACCTCTGACCTGAGAAGAACTGGTGAAAGAAACTCAGCGGGACTATTTTTTTCTCTCTCTCTTTTTCAAATTAAATTGCGAATTAACAATAATATGTTGGAATAGCCTGGCGGCGATCACATCGTTCCCAAGGCGTACTGTCTTCTAAAAAATCTTTAATCGAATAATAGCCTTTAGTACACAAACGTTCCCTCACAATTTATTAAAAATTGGCAATAGAAGCTTTTTGAACGTTTTCTAGGATCCTGTAGTATAGGCGTATACATTGACCATAAAAAGAATTACTGACTCGGCGTCCATAAAAAGAATTACTGACTTTGGTTCATTCAGCTAGTGGTTAACATGTGTAGCTGGTGCTGATGTGTTGGGTTCGACTCTTCCTAAGGTTCCGCTCGCAAAATGTACTCGTGTACATCCAATCCTAAGTTGCTTAAAGACATGATGATGCTTAAAAGTTAAAACCTTTTGTAATTGAATACTTCCAGATATTAGTGTGTTCAAATATACAAATAAATATTTTTTATATTGTTGTTGTTATAGCGGCACAGAAATATATTATCTGAAAATTTCAACTGTCTAACTATCACGGTTCATGAGATACAGCCTGTTGACAGACGGACGGACAGCTGAGTCTTCCTAAAAACTAAGAAACACTAGTGCTTAAATCACTATTATAAACGTAAAAGTTTATATAAGTGCATTTATTTGATACTCCAGCGTGACTTTTGTATACAAAAGGAGTATGACCTATAGTTTAATTATAGTACCTACGTACTACGTGGGTACTGCTAGGCATCTAGCGAGCAATGTCAGAATAAAACACTAGTGGTAGGGGAGCCCACGATGCTAAATGGGGATTTACTCGAGCGTCATAGAGACCTATTGGGTTTCAAAGCTTAGATGATAAGAAGAAAAAAATGTTATATGATATATACCTTTTCATCGGTGGGGGAAGCGGCTATAGATTTTTAAATATGTAAAAAAAAAACTGTTGCATGGACATCCTCGAGCGCGTCAGATATTGATAGCATCAATGCCCTGCGTATTTTTAATAACTTACGTATATTAATCTGATCGTTTGCATGATGGGGGTGGTTGTATGTAAGGGTTGAAAATGAAAAAAAAAATTTAATCGAGCGCGTCAGATTTTCTAAGGGAGTGTTAAGTGCACCAAAAAAAAGCACTCATTTACTAATCTGACGATTTCGATGTGACGCAAACTCGCAGCCATTTTCATAATATGCAAAAAAAATCGCCATTTTGACATACTCAAGCGCGTCAGATTAAGATATATATGGTTCATCTTTATATTCTAAACGTACTGTCTCATAATCTGACAATTATCTAGAGGGATTCGCCTAATCTGACAAAAAAATTAGAAAAACGGTTCATCCTAAAGGCCATCCCTGCAACTTCCCGCTAATTCCATTCCTGGGCGCTTAAAATTGTACTTATGACATTTTTGAGCTCAAAATATAATTTATGTGATTTTTTGAGCTCGCTGAGTTCAAAGAAATAATATTTCTATGCATGAAGTTTCATAGAACACTATTTTTGGAATTTTCAAACCGCAATAACTTTTGATTGAATGAACCGATTTTTACGTGGTTGGTGGCATTCTACGCAGTTTTTTTAAGCCTCATAAAAAATTTCTAATTTTCATTTGGTCAAACTAGAAATTTCGGAGTAACTCCGAAAAAACACTTTATCGGGTTTCTTTCGTTCACGATATCTCTTGAACGAATCAACCGATTTTGACCAGCTTGGTGGCGATCGACGTGATTTTTCAAGCTGAAGGGCGGATTAGTTTTTGAAGTTGATCGATAAAGCCATTTAAAGTTATTCCAAAAAAAACCACTTTCAAAAAAAAAAAGTCTTTTTTTTGAGATTTTCGCGTCATGGCAGCAGAAACCAGTGGGAACGGAGTGAGAGAGTAATAGATAGAGAAAGAGTGAGAGAGGAATAGAAACGCGGAGAAGGAAACATAGGCATCACGCAGCTGCACGCATTTAACTTTATCAACGAATTTTTGTTATTTCGGCTTGCGGAAATCGTCAGATTATATATTTTTCGTTATTTTGGAATTACTTCCTTCGAAATAAAAAAAAATTAGCTACGCTCGAGAATGTCGAGATGACGTTTTTTTTTACAACTTTGCTGCCCTCCCCTTTCTTAACGTCACTCTCAAATTGTCAGATTAGTGGAATATACACACCCTACCTTGATCTGACGCGCTCGAGAATTTCTGATGGTCAATTTTTTTTTACTAATCTGATCCTCTATCCTTCACGGGCGGCCGTGAAGGCCTTTATATATGTGGCTCATGTTTGGTAGAGGTACTTATCCGGGTACAAGGTACCCCCCTGTATATTAATCTGCCGCGCTCGAGTAAATCCCGAAATCCCCGCTTGGGCTCCCCTACTATAGTATGCAGACGGTAATAATTATATTTTTAAAATCGAACCCACTGCCCATTTAATGTGTTCACTATATTTAAATTCAGTTTAGTACATATAATATTGAAATATATTATATTTTAACACGCGATGTATCAATGAATCACAGTATCTAAGCCCCGCTCCATTCACTTTCGCCGATACAAATCCGTAAAATCAAATGTCATGGTGTTGTCAGAGTCGGTTGTAATACTCCCGGTTTTCGTTTTTATTTTTTAATGGAATATATTTTGTTTTCAAGGGTATTTTAATGACGTTTATATGGTTTCACTCTTTTACTTGTACATAATATAAAAGAATTTAAGTGAATCGGATTTGTCATTGAATATTTTTTTGGGCAATCTTATTGAAATAGTTAATATAGAGAACTAATTAATAATAATAGTAAATACTTAGTAAGAAATCTATACTAATATTATAAAGCTGAAGAGTTTGTTTGTTTGGTTGAACGCGCTAATCTCAGGAACTACTGCGGTCTGAATTGAAAAATTCTTTTTGTGTTGGATAGACCGTCTATCGAGGAAAGCAAATATTACATAACTATACGACTAATAGAAGTGGAGCATCAATGAAAAATGTTGCAAAAACGTGAAGGGCGGGCGTTAGTTCTGCGAAATTCTCCAGTATGATACTGCGCGACTCAAAAAGAACTTTATATTGGTTTCCGGTCTTTAGAACGCGTGCGAAGCCGCGGGAAATGCTAGTAGTTAATATAACATATACAAGGTAACTAAGTTGATCGAACATAGGAAAATGCCACTCCTATGCATGTCAAATATTCGTATCGACAATCTTATGAGTTTTTCTTAAAAGTACCGTATATAATTTCGTTATGCATAAGTAAAAACTGTTATTTTGATATTACAAAGAGACACTTCAATTTATTTGTCTGTATAGATATCCATTAAAAAAACTTAAAGCAATAAAATTATCGAAATGTTATAATTCGTTATAAAATATATTTATTTAAATCACTACATAGTATAAAACAAAGTCGCCTTTTCTGTCCCTATATCCCTATATCCCTATGTGCGCTTAAATCTTTAAAACTACGCAACGGATTTTGATGCGGTTTTTTTTAATAGATAGAGTGATTCAAGAGGAAGGTTTATATGCATAACTAGCAGATCCCGCGGCTTTACCTGTGCTAAATCTAGGGAAGAGCCCGAGCGAAGCGAGGGCGAGTCGCTAGTAATAGAATAATTTCCCCATTTCACGGCAAATAATGTGCAGATATAAAATTGTACGACTCACGTCTCGCCAACGGTTATTTAATGACTGCAGTAAACTCTTGTTTTCGTTTGCTAACAGTGAAACTGTTGTGATTTCACTTAGTTTTATTTTGTACTAGCGAATTACCCTCGCCTCGCAAGGACTCTTCCCTAGATAAGAGCGAAGCTGCAGGTTCCTCTAGTAAATGTATACACAAACTAGACAAATTATATACTAAAACCTTCCCCGAAAACTACTCTATCCATTGGTGAAAACAGCATGAAAATCGGTGCAGTAGTTTTTGTGTTTATCGCGAACAGACAGACAGGTTTTACGTCAACCTCGATTCGTTTGGGTTTGACTCTAGATAGGTTTTAGAATCTTTGTTATTTTCCTGAAATGAAAGCTTTATAACGTCTGCAATCTGACAGTGAAAGTCCCGTCAAAATCTGTCTAGCCGTTTCAGAGATTAGCCGGAACAAACAGACAAACTGACAAAAATTGTAAAAGCTGATGCTTAGATGTAAATACCGTATATACTATCATATGCATTTAGTGAAAAGCTGTTAATTTGAAATTAAAAACGTACAATTGTATTTATATGTGTACTGATTAATTATTTCGTGTCAACGAAAACTCTGTCTTGAAATGTTTCAATGTTAACCTGCAAATTGGACATGAGTTGACCAGATTCCAGTTATCGTTTAGCATTTTTAAAGGCTACCGCATTTGTCATTTCCTCTTGCATTTTAAACATTGACGTCTGAGGTACACTCATTGTGTCGCAATTAGCCCGCATATATTTACTTTATATGTTATGTATATTAGGTATTAGGTTGTTTTAAAATTTGTTCGCTTTTTTTCTTGCAGAGATTCTAGTTCCTTGGTAAGATACGAGGCTTGTGTTACGGATACACTATTTTAAATACATATACTATATAAATAAAAACACCCATGACTGGATTACAAACATTTACACTCAATAAATGAATTCCGGTTACGCGGTGCTTGGATAACCGAGTGATGCGGGTTCAAATCAGGGTCTCGCACCTTTGATATTTTCATGTGCGAATCATTTATATCGTGATTACCACTTGTCTTACAGTGAAGGAAAACATGGTGAGGAAACCTGCATGTCTGAGAAAACCTAACAAGTTTTCGAAAGGCATGTGAAGTCCGCCAACTCGCACTAGGCCAGCGCGGTGGACTATGGCCTGATCCCCTCGTACTGAGGGAGGCCCGTGTCCAGCAGTGGGACGTTAAAAAGGGCTGATGATGATGAAATGAATTCCCTCATCGAGACTTAAACCCGCGACCACCGGCACAACAAGACATGTCTCAAAGTTAGTTTCGAATGACATATTATATTGTATACATTTGTTTGACATGTTACATTTATGAATGTTACGCGATTTCGTTGCCAAATGTCACCGATTTTCAATATTTTTTAATAATCCCATGCATTTAAGGGACCATATACAAATGATAGGTTCATTTCTTAAGAAAAAAGTATCATTTAAAAAAATAGTAAGTAAAGTTTAAAGTAAAAATATTTAGACAACAATAAAATATTATATTAAATAACTCCTATATTTCATTAAAATTTGTTCAGCTATTTCAGAGTAAAGGAGTAACAAACACCGCACTTTCATATTTTATAATAGTACGATGTGTGAGAGAAATTGTAAGAGAAATGAAAAGCTTAAAGAAAGCTCTATTCAATTACCTCTGTAGTATACAGCTTTGATTATACCTTTGTGTGTTTGTTTGTTTTATATTTTAACTTTCATCTTTTCCAATGACTGCATATTGAATACCTACTCGTATTATATTAGTAACTAGCGACTCGCCCTCGCTTCTCTTGGGCTTTTTCCTAGATTTAGCACAGGCAAAGCCGCGGGATCCGCTAGTTATGCATATAAACCTTCCTCTTGAATCACTATCTATTAAAAAAACCGCATCAATATCCGTTGCGTAGTTTTAAAGATTTAAGCGTACATAGGGATATAGGGACAGAGAAAGCGACTTTGTTTTATAATATGTAGTGATTGCGATATGAGTAGTTTCAGTCGGGTTTCGTCCCTAGATACGTTTTAAAGTTTTTTTTTAATATGCGTTTTATATTTTTTTTAATTATATTTGGCAATACGGGACTCAAATGCGTGTATTGTTAGGGCCTAAATAATTTATTCTCGACTTATTTCCACTGGGTTGCACCAGCCGTGGTCACATCCTATGGGATAAAAAGTAACCTTTGCTTTGTGCTATTCAGACAATAATCTATCTCTGAATCAAATGTATGGCGTGATTTTGTAACAAACAACCATCTATTCGATCTATATATTTAGACCTTTTTAACATCCCACTGCTGGGGGTGGGTCTCCTTTCAATACCATTATTATAGAATTAGGCCATAGTCCACCGCGCTGGACTAGAATATGTCTTTCGAAAACTTGCTAGATTCTCTCAGACATGCAGGTTTCCTCACGATGTTTTCCTTCACCGTAAGTTAATTTGTAATAATGTTAGAAAGGAATTTTTTTATTCTTTATTTAATGTTGTAAAGGATTTGCATATGAAAATATAAGAGGTGCGAGACCCGGATTTGAACCTGCTTCAGTCGGTTATCCAAAAGAGCGTTAAAAACTTTAAATAATCTTCTAAATCTAACATATTTTTACATAATATTATAAAATGAATAATTATATCATGTATTATATATATACAGAATTTGACGACACGTTTGGCGCAGTTTGTAGTGACTACTTTTTGCGCCAGCGGTCGCGGGTTCGAGTCCCGCTGGGGGCATTCATTTGTTAAACTCGGATGTTTGTACTCCAGTCATGGGTGTTGATATTTATAATATGTATGTATTTAAACTTATATATGTACACAAGCTTCCTTTGTAGCTTACCAGGGAACTAGATGGCGCTGTGTGTAATAATGTCCCAACATATATATTTATTTATTTATAATATAGGTATGTACATGATATAATTCATTTTTCTCAAGGGAATCGCTTGATGTTCCGGGATTGTAAACTATGCCCGTCCCTTTTCAACTATATAAAATATTAAGGCGCCAGAAAGAAACAAAGCTATTTACGCATTTGTAATAATTGTAATTATTTTACAGCTACTTAATTATGCAAGCATTGTCATTCAAACTCATTCGCATCTTGCCTGCGTCGATACAAAAACACCTTCGTATCGTTGATTTTACTATTCATATGTACATTAGTGGAATGTAATAGGTCTATTATATATATATAATCTTTATATAATAATTAATAATTATATTATAATTTAAATTTCTACCTCCTCCTTTTTTGAAGTCGGTTAAAAAGTAGCTTAAGTTACTCCTTATAACATTAGCTATTTGCGAGTGAAAGTCCCGTCAAAATCGGTCCAGCCGTTTCAGAGATTAATCGGAACAAACAGACAGACAGATGGATTTCAGTTCAAATGGATTCGTGAAAGCTTAAGATTTACAATTCGGTCCACTACAAAGTGTTTTTTGAATTACTTAGTTATTTATATATTATTTAGACTATAAATGACAGATTATTTAAACTTAGACTTATAAATAAGTCTATGAGTTTTTCGGATTTAAGAAGTTTGTACGTATGACAACGTCTGTCGGTCCGCTATTTACATATAATAATAAAATTCTGAGTCGAATCTTAAATAGAATCTTGAAATAGTCATTATTCTAAGGCCGAATCTTTTTTAGGAATTTTTGTCTGTGTGTCTGTCCGTGACCACATCACGATATAACCAATTATGATGAAACTTGGGTACTATGATAGCTAATTATTTATCCGAGAACACATAATATGGGATACTTTTTACTGAGAAATCTAACTGTTAAATCTTACTAGTAAATATGTATATATATGTAAAATAGCTTTGTCAAGGTATACTCTGTAGATAAATTATGAATAAGCAAATCCAACAAATCAATCTAAGTATGACGCCTCAGTTGTTTACGGAAAGCAATTATTCGGGTCGATCGCGTCTCGCGCACGCAACTATTGACAAAAACTACTGTGCAACGATCATTTACTAGGTAAAGTTGTGGCACACTGGTGACTGAATACAAGAGATTTAAAACTGTTTATGAAATGTAGACTACATTATCTTAAGTGACTTACCAAATCTATACTAATATTATAGAGCTGAGTTTTTATTTGTTTGGTGTTTGAAGAGTTTATTTGTTTGGTTGAACGCGTTAATCTCAGGAACTATTGGTCCGAATTGAAAAATTACTTTTGTGATAGATAGTCCGTTTATCGAGGAAGGCTATAGGCTATATATTACATTACGCTACGACCGATAGGAGCGGAGCATCAATGAAAAATGTTGCAAAAACGGGAGGTATTTGGTTTCCAGCCTTTAGAACGCGTGCGAAGTCGGAATCCGGTCGTTCCTGAGTTTAGCGCGTTCAACTAAACAACCAAACAAACAAACTCTTCAGCTCTATAATTTTAGTATAGATTATAAAAACCGATTAATTTATTTAAAGTTACGGTTTGCTAGTCTTCAATATATCACATTTCCCAGTGTGACTATAACTTAATCATTCTTAAACCGTTTTATACGTTTTTTATTACAGTAACACTTACACCTTTTGCTATATTTTTTTCTTTAAACGTAACAGTTACGAGAACTTGTAAAAAATTGGGTTTGGAAGTAGTTTTTAAAGCGTAAATTAGCTTCCTGTTTTTATAACTTTATAGCGAATTTCTAACATTAGAATAGTAAAAAACAATGAACCAATTTTCACTTCTTAGGTGATCGTGGGTTCAATGTTCGTGTAGAAATATTTGCATATTTGTAATAAAATGTGTCTTCATTTTTATTTATTTATAGATATTTAATGTTGTTATTAGAAGTAGCGACTTCAAACCTTTTTTCGCGATAAAGGTACCCTATGTCCTTTCCCAAGATCTAGTCTATCTCTGTAACAAATTTCACTAAAATCGGTTCAGTGGTTTATGCGAGAAAGCGTAACAAACATACAGACAGACAGAGATACTTTCGCATTTATATATTAGTGGAATAAGTTAACCTACTAGTCCTTATTTTAAGTGCCCAAAGTGCCAGATTACTTTTAGTATCCGAATCCTTTAGAAGACTAAGAGGGCTTTGACCTGATCCTCGACTGTCCTGAGTTGAAAGTTTAAAATCGAACCGGTAAATATGTATGTGAATACAAAAGCTAATCAGTGATATTTAACGCCTGTAGCATTTACCTTATGGCTACGTGATGACTGTAACGTTTTAAGTACCGTAATTTGTTTGTCAAACATTAGTTGGTTGTTCTGTTTTTTTTTTAACTTCGGTTAGTGACTTTACAATGTACATATTTAAACAAACGAATTACGTTCACTACGCTAGAATTTGTGTCTAGATGTCTAATATAATATCACCCTCGCTTCGCTCTGGTTCGACTAGTAATTAATTTTTTATTTTTCCACTAGTAATTTATACAAAAACTTGACAAATTATATACTAAAACCCTTCTCGAGGACCACTATATCCATTGGTGAAAACTACATGAAAATCGGTGCAGTAGCTTTTGAGTTTATCGGAACAGACAGACGCAGCGGAAGACTTCTTTTATTATAATATGTAGTCATATTATATATACAAGTAGTGTCATTTTTTGGCAAATTATTATAATTACCATTAAACTCTTTTTCTCTTTACCCGCTCTTTAATTGATAGTACATTTCAAACATAATATTCTACATAATATGTGCAAAATATTCATCATCATTGGTTAAAGTTTCAAAATTATAATAATATGCAATTAATAATATATATATATTATATACATACCTTTACCTAAAAAAGTAGCCTAATTCACTCCATATAACATCAGCTGCCACATAATCCAGCTGTTTCAGAGATAAGCAGCAACAAACAGACAGACAGACAAAAAGTTTAAAATATAGTTTTTCGGTAATTGATGTTACAAAAAAGCACTTCAATTTTATTTTGCTGTGTAGATATTAGCGTCATATCAGCTTATCAGAAAAGTACAAACAATAAACGTATAAGTATAAATAGTCTAAACAATTCATGAAAGGGCCATTGTTCCAATCGAACCTGTAGACATTATGTCAGCGATTGTCTAACGATCGGTTATAGCATCAATGTAGCAACACGAGACGGGCTTAGCCTTGTGCTGTATGGGACAAGCTTAGATATACCTAGCTTTTTTTTGTTGGTTTGGGACTTTAGTGGGTTATTTTTTTATTAATGGTCTTTGGAGTACTTTCGCTTGGAAATTATATGATATGCCAAGTTGCTTTTATTTTTGTCTACAATACTTCAATCATTCAAAACATCAATAAATTATTGGAGAATTTGTGTTTTTGTTTTGTTGTTTTTAATAAGTATTAAGTTATCACTTCATTTATTGCCTCATATTATTAAAACAGACATACAACCATGTAAATTTATAGTATCTATTCTATTGTCTTGGAAATACTTGCGAAAAATTGTTTAACAATGTCCTACACTTCAATAATTCAGCCTCGTGTTGAAGACGTTCACACTCTCACGACCTAAAGTGCTCTCCTAGATAACTCCATAGCACCAACTCTTTGACACTATGCGCGGTTTTCTCTAGCACTTCATTTTAAGAGACGACTATTAATTATTATTGTTGTCGCCAATGTTAATATTTTACTTACTTCTGTTTTCTTCGATCATATTTTTTATATTATGTATATATATATACATTTCCTTTAACGTTTAACTCAATTAAATTACAGCGCATTAACTAGAAAAATATTACTTTAAATTCTAAGTAATCTACAACAAAAGAGTAAATCAAACTAGAAACAGTGAAAATATACTAATTTTAAATTATTTAAACGTGAAGAACGAACATACATAAAAACTCTTGCAAAAATATCTAAATAGCAGTACCCGCGGCTTCATCCGGGTTCAAACTTCTGAGTTACTTGATCCCTAATTTAAATTAAAATCATCTAAATCTATTCAGCCGTTTAAACGTAAAGAACGAACATACATACTCTTGCAAAAATATCTAAATAGCAGTACCCGCGGCTTCATCAGGGTTCAAACTTCTGAGTTATATGTGCTAATCTCTACATTTTCAGAAAAATTTATCAAAATCGCTCCAGTCGTTTCGAAGTCCATAATCCATTAGGAACACATTCATGATTTTTTTATGTATATATGTAGATGACAGATTATTTGTTTTTTTGTAACCTATTTTATCGCTAGTTCACAAGCTATACTAGCTTGTGAATAGCTTTGTATAGCACCAGCCTAACTAAGTTGTACAAGATCAGGCTAATCTGCATTCCTAGTTGGAGCGAGGCGATTGACCCTACTTTGTTAGACTATAAGGATTCGCCGCCGATACTCGCACCGTTTGAAGTATCGATTGTTGTTAATACGATAGAGTGAAGAGTCGATATAGCTCAATGGTTAATGATGCAAGCTTCGCATATTATAAAGCATGTACTGAATACAATGTTAAGTATCACTACATGCTTATTATAAAACAAAGCTTCACGCCGCGTCTGTCTGTTCGCGATAAATTCAAAAAAGCTGAACAGATTTTCTTATATGATAGAGATAATGTTTTTTTTAAATAATAATCATCGAACCGCAGTGGGTTCACTTTTTCAGTCCATTTTTTAGTATAAACTTTCGATATATCTGTTCACTTATTTATCTTATCAGCCGTTCACTAATAACTGAATCATGATAATTTGGTATCACAAATCGCAAAGTCTTTACCTCATCTATTTAAAGTTGGTCAAAAACGATCAATTTATACAAAACCCACATAATGACAGTGCTACCCTTTCTTAGTACTGCCCTAGTATTTACTCCCCACAGTGATAGAAATCAGTTGAGGGTATTTCATTTTTTGAGCAATTACATTCGGTTTTTTCCATTTTTATCGATCTACCCTCTTTATAGTAACTTTTTGTTACCGTTTCGAATAACTTGTTTTATTTGAGGGTCATAATTATAAATGTAACCATGATTCAAATCAAATCAAAAAATCTGAAAAGATAGTTTCATTTATAATGTCAAATATTCGCGTAAAAAAAATGAAAGTACTGAGGGTCATAAGTTTGATTCCCGAACAAAAATATTTTATGTACAATCTGAATAGAATTTTGTTATAGGAAAACACTTGTTTAATAAATAAATATAATATAAAAGGTTATACATACTTAAAAGTTAAAACATAATAAATAAAGATAATTTAATGAAAAATAATGTGTGTATCTGTTTAATTCAATCTCAGTAATGTACGACCCACGCACTGACAATCGAGCCACTGATTTATGTAGTAATAAATTCTATATGAATTTGCCCGTGACCCTAAAATGCACCTAAAGATGGGCCATCTTTCAGAGTGGGTAGACAAATATTGTTGATCTTCCTCTCTAATCAAATTTAATATATACTAGTGACTTTCCCTTAGTTTGCTCGGGTGCCAGTTTTAGGAACTTTTAACAGATGTCAAAAAAGATATTTTTTGCGCAAACAACTTCGTCAGTTGTAGACCTACTAAAGTGTCATCAAAATCGTATCATTTGTTAAGGAATTTATAGGGAAACCATATAAATTGTAAAACATATTAGTGAGATAAACTTCATGTATGAGAGAACATAGCAAGTTTTCGAAAGATATGTGCAGTCCGCCAAACTGCACTTGCCCATTTGACGACATTTGCCAAGCGATTGTTCTAATAACAATTAAGCGACTTGCAATCCTTTATGTTGTTTAAAAATATTTAACACAAAATACACCGTAAATGATTCCATTTTCATCCACTTTGTGTCTAATAATACAAATAACTAAAAATATGGGGGAAAAATATTTTTAACTGGCAATACTCAATAATAATAATAAATGAGTCATTTATTAAACCACTTGACGACGTTATAATAGCACTGTGTGAAGATTTAGATCCGTGTTTTAAGTTTATATAGTTATTTACTGCGAGTAACCAATTTAAATGTTTGATGGAACTGAAGATAGCAGCCGGCTAGCGGCCGGCCGCCTGACGATTTACGCGAAGGGCCGCAACGGTACCGCGCGTCGTAAAAACTTTTTGTTATACAATAAATTCGCTACAAATGCTATTAATTATTACTTTTTGATAATTTTAAATAGATATAGTAGTAATGTACAGTTATTTCTTAAAATATTAAGCAATTTTTTATTTTATTAATACTCGTGTCCGTTCTTAGCGTAAAGGGTAATTTCATTATAAAAACTATATAAAGCAAACTGTGAGCAACTTGATTTTTTTATATATTATTATGCTTATATATACTAACTAAATAACGTTAAAATTAGACAGGATCAAATCATACTTTACTTGTAAAAAAATTTTAAAGATTACTTCTTACGGCATCTCGTACTAAGATACAGACGTCTAAAAATAATACAACGCAAACTCGAATCTGGATGATATTTTTCATAAACATTCTTTTAATATCAATAAACAAGAAATAATTAAAATCTCGCAGGATCAAGACATAGAATAGTAGTAAAAAAACTTGTAAATATGCTCATATTAGCCCGCCCGCGGTACTAGAATGTATGAAAACTTCAAGTCCAAGAAAACGATAGAAAGCAAACTGGGAGGTCTTTGATTTTTTTATGTATTATTATGCTTGTATATACTAACTAAATAACGTTAAAATTAGACAGGATCAAATCATACTTTATTTGTAAAAAATTTTTAAATATTCCTTCATACCGCATCTCATGCTAAGTTTCAGACGTCTAAAAATAATACAACGCAAACTCGAATCTGGATAATATTTTTAATAAACATTCTTCTAATATCAATTAACTTGAAAAAATTATAATTTCGCAGGATCAAGACATAGAATAGTAGTAAATTAACTTGTAAATATGCTCATATTAGCCCGCCCGCGGTTCTAGAATGTATGAAAACTTCAAGTCCAAGAAAACGATAGAAAGCAAACTGGGAGGTCTTTGATTTTTTTATATACTATTATGCTTATACATACTAACTAAATTACGTTAAAATTAGACAGGATCAAATCATACTTTATTTGTAAAAAAAATTTAAATATTCCTTCATACCGCATCTCATGCTAAGTTTCAGACGTCTAAAAATAATACAACGCAAACTCGAATCTGGATAATATTTTTAATAAACATTCTTCTAATATCAATTAACTTGAAATAATTATAATCTCGCAGGATCAAGACATAGAATAGTAGTAAAACAACTTGTAAATATGCTTATATTAGCCCGCCCGCGGTTCTAGAATGTATGAAAACTTCAAGTCCAAGAAAACGATAGAAAGCAAACTGGGAGGTCTTTGATTTTTTTATATACTATTATGCTTATACATACTAACTAAATTACGTTAAAATTAGACAGGATCAAATCATACTTTATTTGTAAAAAAAAATTAAATATTCCTTCATACCGCATCTCATGCTATGTTTCAGACGTCTAAAAATAATACAACGCAAACTCGAATTTGGATAATATTTTTAATAAACATTCTTCTAATATCAATTAACTTGAAATAATTATAATCTCGCAGGATCAAGACATAGAATAGTAGTAAAACAACTTGTAAATATGCTTATATTAGCCCGCCCGCGGTTCTAGAATGTATGAAAACTTCAAGTCCAAGAAAACGATAGAAAGCAAACTGGGAGGTCTTTGATTTTTTTATATACTATTATGCTTATACATACTAACTAAATTACGTTAAAATTAGACAGGATCAAATCATACTTTATTTGTAAAAAAAATTTAAATATTCCTTCATACCGCATCTCATGCTAAGTTTCAGACGTCTAAAAATAATACAACGCAAACTCGAATCTGGATAATATTTTTAATAAACATTCTTCTAATATCAATTAACTTGAAATAATTATAATCTCGCAGGATCAAGACATAGAATAGTAGTAAAACAACTTGTAAATATGCTTATATTAGCCCGCCCGCGGTTCTAGAATGTATGAAAACTTCAAGTCCAAGAAAACGATAGAAAGCAAACTGGGAGGTCTTTGATTTTTTTATATATTATTATGCTTATATATACTAACTAAATAACGTTAAAATTAGACAGGATCAAATCATACTTTATTTGTAAAAAATTTTTAAAGATTACTTCTTACGGCATCTCGTACTAAGATACAGACGTCTAAAAATAATACAACGCAAACTCGAATCTGGATGATATTTTTCATAAACATTCTTTTAATATCAATAAACAAGAAATAATTAAAATCTCGCAGGATCAAGACATAGAATAGTAGTAAAAAAACTTGTAAATATGCTCATAATAGCCCGCCCGCGGTACGAGAATGTATGAAAACTTCAAGTCCAAGAAAGCGATAGAAAGCAAACTGGGAGGTCTTTGATTTTTCTATATATTATTATGCTTATATATACTAACCAAATAACGTTAAAGTTTGACAGGATCAAATTATACTTTATTTGTAAAAAAATTTTAAAGATTACTTCTTACGGCATCTCGTACTAAGATGCGAGATTTTAATTATTTCTTGTTAAGTGATATTAGAAGAATATTTATTAAAAATATCATCCAGTTTTATTTTTAGACGTCTGAAACTTAGCATGAGATGCGGTATGAAGGAATATTTAAAAATTTTTTACAAATAAAGTATGATTTGATCCTGTCTAATTTTAACGTTATTTAGTTAGTATATACAAGCATAATAATACATAAAAAAATCAAAGACCTCCCAGTTTGCTTTCTACCGTTTTCTTGGACTTGAAGTTTTCATACATTCTAGAACCGCGGGCGGGCTAATATAAGCATATTTACAAGTTGTTTTACTACTATTCTATGTCTTGATCCTGCGAGATTATAATTATTTCAAGTTAATTGATATTAGAAGAATGTTTATTAAAAATATTATCCAGATTCGAGTTTGCGTTGTATTATTTTTAGACGTCTGAAACTTAGCATGAGATGCGGTATGAAGGAATATTTAAATTTTTTTTTACAAATAAAGTATGATTTGATCCTGTCTAATTTTAACGTAATTTAGTTAGTATGTATAAGCATAATAGTATATAAAAAAATCAAAGACCTCCCAGTTTGCTTTCTATCGTTTTCTTGGACTTGAAGTTTTCATACATTCTAGTACCGCGGGCGGGCTAATATGAGCATATTTACAAGTTTTTTTTACTACTATTCTATGTCTTGATCCTGCGAGATTTTAATTATTTCTTGTTTAGTGATATTAGAAGAATGTTTATTAAAAATATTATCCAGATTCGAGTGTGCGTTGTATTATTTTTAGACGTCTGAAACTTAGCATGAGATGCGGTATGAAGGAATATTTAAATTTTTTTTACAAATAAAGTATGATTTGATCCTGTCTAATTTTAACGTAATTTAGTTAGTATGTATAAGCATAATAGTATATAAAAAAATCAAAGACCTCCCAGTTTGCTTTCTATCGTTTTCTTGGACTTGAAGTTTTCATACATTCTAGAACCGCGGGCGGGCTAATATAAGCATATTTACAAGTTGTTTTACTACTATTCTATGTCTTGATCCTGCGAGATTTTAATTATTTCTTGTTTAGTGATATTAGAAGAATGTATAGTAAAAATATCAGCCAGATTCGAGTTTGCGTTGTATTATTTTTAGACGTCTGAAACTTAGCATGAGATGCGGTATGAAGGAATATTTAAAATTTTTTTACAAATAAAGTATGATTTGATCCTGTCTAATTTTAACGTTATTTAGTTAGTATATACAAGCATAATAATACATAAAAAAATCAAAGACCTCCCAGTTTGCTTTCTATCGTTTTCTTGGACTTGAAGTTTTCATACATTCTAGAACCGCGGGCGGGCTAATATGAGCATATTTACAAGTTAATTTACTACAATTCTATGTCTTGATCCTGCGAGATTATAATTATTTCAAGTTAATTGATATTAGAAGGATGTTTATTAAAAATATCATCCAGATTCGAGTTTGCGTTGTATTATTTTTAGACGTCTGAAACTTAGCATGAGATGCGGTATGAAGGAATATTTAATTTTTTTTTACAAATAAAGTATGATTTGATCCTGTCTAATTTTAACGTAATTTAGTTAGTATGTATAAGCATAATAGTATATAAAAAAATCAAAGACCTCCCAGTTTGCTTTCTATCGTTTTCTTGGTCTTGAAGTTTTCATACATTCTAGTACCGCGGGCGGGCTAATATGAGCATATTTACAAGTTTTTTTACTACAATTCTATGTCTTGATCCTGCGAGATTTTAATTATTTCTTGTTTAGTGATATTAGAAGAATGTATAGTAAAAATATCATCCAGATTCGAGTTTGCGTTGTATTATTTTTAGACGTCTGAAACTTAGCATGAGATGCGGTATGAAGGAATATTTAAAATTTTTTTACAAATAAAGTATGATTTGATCCTGTCTAATTTTAACGTTATTTAGTTAGTATATACAAGCATAATAATACATAAAAAAATCAAAGACCTCCCAGTTTGCTTTCTATCGTTTTCTTGGACTTGAAGTTTTCATACATTCTAGAACCGCGGGCGGGCTAATATGAGCATATTTACAAGTTAATTTACTACTATTCTATGTCTTGATCCTGCGAGATTATAATTATTTCAAGTTAATTGATATTAGAAGAATGTTTATTAAAAATATCATCCAGATTCGAGTTTGCGTTGTATTATTTTTAGACGTCTGAAACTTAGCATGAGATGCGGTATGAAGGAATATTTAAAAATTTTTTACAAATAAAGTATGATTTGATCCTGTCTAATTTTAACGTAATTTAGTTAGTATGTATAAGCATAATAGTATGTAAAAAAATCAAAGACCTCCCAGTTTGCTTTCTATCGTTTTCTTGGACTTGAAGTTTTCATACATTCTAGAACCGCGGGCGGGCTAATATAAGCATATTTACAAGTTGTTTTACTACTATTCTATGTCTTGATCCTGCGAGATTTTAATTATTTCTTGTTTAGTGATATTAAAAGAATGTTTATTAAAAATATCATCCAGATTCGAGTTTGCGTTGTATTATTTTTAGACGTCTGAAACTTAGCATGAGATGCGGTATGAAGGAATATTTAAAAATTTTTTACAAATAAAGTATGATTTGATCCTGTCTAATTTTAACGTTATTTAGTTAGTATATATAAGCATAATAATATATAAAAAAATCAAAAACCTCCCAGTTTGCTTTCTATCGTTTTCTTGGACTTGAAGTTTTCATACGTTCTAGAACCGCGGGCGGGCTAATATAAGCATATTTACAAGTTGTTTTACTACTATTCTATGTCTTGATCCTGCGAGATTATAATTATTTCAAGTTAATTGATATTAGAAGAATGTTTATTAAAAATATCATCCAGATTCGAGTTTGCGTTGTATTATTTTTAGACGTCTGAAACTTAGCATGAGATGCGGTATGAAGGAATATTTAAAATTTTTTTACAAATAAAATATGATTTGATCCTGTCTAATTTTAACGTTATTTAGTTAGTATATATAAGCATAATAGTATATAAAAAAATCAAAGACCTCCCAGTTTGCTTTCTATCGTTTTCTTGGACTTGAAGTTTTCATACATTCTCGTACCGCGGGCGGGCTATTTTGAGCATATTTACAAGTTTTTTTACTACTATTCTATGTCTTGATCCTGCGAGATTTTAATTATTTCTTGTTTAGTGATATTAAAAGAATGTTTATTAAAAATATCATCCAGATTCGAGTTTGCGTTGTATTATTTTTAGACGTCTGTATCTTAGTACGAGATGCCGTAAAAAGTAATCTTTAAAATTTTTTTACAAGTAAAGTATGATTTGATCCTGTCTAATTTTAACGTTATTTAGTTAGTATATATAAGCATAATAATATATAAAAAAATTAAGTTGCTCACAGTTTGCTTTATATAGTTTTTATAATGAAATTACCCTTTACGCTAAGAACGGACACGAGTATTAATAAAATAAAAAATTGCTTAATATTTTAAGAAATAACTGTACATTACTACTATATCTATTTAAAATTATCAAAAAGTAATAATTAATAGCATTTGTAGCGAATTTATTGTATAACAAAAGGTTTTTACGACGCGCGGTACCGTTGCGGTCCTTCGCGTAAATCGTCAGGCGGCCGGCCGCTAGCCGGCTGCTATCTTCAGTTCCATAAATGTTTGTGCTAATTGATGTGTCTATTAGGATCTTAATTACATTTATATTAAAGGATTTATAACGTCATTCTACGAGGCATGTAATTTATTATTGAAAATGCTGATATTTCTTGTCAGTTTCATTTTATTTAGATCCACGATACACTTAAAATATTATGGAGCTTTGTTTTTGATTAATACATAATATATTATACTGACTTCTAAGTTTTTAGAATTGTTATTGTTTTATTGTCCTTGCAAATCTTTTTGTTAACCTTGAAATTGCCTTTACATTTGTCATAAGATATTCCGTAATACACACAAAAAATCGTTTACCAGTTTTACTACTTCCACCTACAGCCTATTTTTTAAATTGAACATGTAGCACTATTCCTCCCAAAAATACTTATATTCGGTGTGAAAATAAGAAATAATAATCAAAGTGAAGAGTAAGTGTGCCGCTTTTATTTTTTAATCAGCAAAAGTATTCGCAACTACTTTTTGTTATTAAGATGTCCTTTAAGCTAAAACATCTGACCTTAGGGTGTGAATCCTAACAGCCCGGAACGCTGCGTCTTCCCACTGACATTACGTCAGATACCACGCCATATGCTTGCAATATGGTTGGTTGTTTTTTTATATTAGCTATTGTCCGAAGTATTACTTCTATTTATTTATTACATACATAATGTGTCGCAATATAATTATTTAGTCAGATTTCTTTTAGCAGAGAGGTAATATTCTATTAGGTCAACATACGTTTTGGTTATATCTGTAAAATCATCTTTTAAAAATCGTTTATGTATTAATTGTGCAAGTTATATATATGAAATTTAAAACATTGGAATTAAATTTACATTTTGTATAAATATTTAAAAGCATTATTAACGTTTTGTTTTCATTTTTACGTTACTATAGTAACGTTATATAATTATAACATTATATATAGGAATAAACATTAAACAATTACTAAGTACTTAATATTATTTAAAACAAAAATCCCATGTTTATATTTTACGTGTTTAAATTTAGACTTATCATATTGAATGTTTTATTTAGTTAGTTACACCGGATAAAAATAGTTATGTTTGGAGCACTCTCGGCTTTAAAACGTTGTCAGTATTAATTTTATTTAGTTTTCCTTTGTATTTATTTAGTTACAATACGTTGCACATGTCTAAATTTAAAATATGTTTTGCACATTAAATTGTTATCCTGTCGGATGAACATCAACCCACGTTTAAGCATAAGTTGTTATTGATTTTAACGAAATAATAAATTATAACACACGGTAACATGGGTGATCGCAAATAAAATAATTATTTAAGCAATCTAAATAAATAAATGAATGCTTCATTTTTTAATGTATAAAAAATCGTAATGTTTTACGTTCAAAATGAATAAGAAATATAACATTAAATTAATATTAGGTATAACCGGCTTTTTAATTGATTACGCAATAATTATCAAAATCACAAAATATAAATATCATATTCGATGATGATTAACTAATTATAAAACGGTGTGTAACGAGTGGATAAATGCGAATCGATTCGTCGTTATTCGCTTTCAACGTCGACGGATATCAAACAGGTTTTTTTAATTGCTTCACTTCCCGTCGTGTCTTTACGCTATGCATCCTATGCGTGTGCAACTTTTGTAGTTTTTTTGTTGTTATTATTTTTTTATGGTAACGGCTTATGGTATTTGATCTAGTAGCTTTTTGGTTTCAAACAACACTTAAATGATGTTGTTTGTGCTTTGATGTTGGTTTTAAGAAGTATACAATACAGCTTATAGGTTATGGTATATTTTATATCACGGAATGCCTATCTAATATATAAATATCTTGTGCCACGGTGTTTGTGGTCGCACTCCTGCAAAATAGTTCGACCGATATAAATGTTAATAGGAATTTTTCACATCCTACCAGCACCCCCATTTTTAATCGCAATTTTATTATATTTATATGGCAGAACGTTTCCGAGACAGTTAATTATATAATAAAAATCTCGTTACATATTTAAGACATATTTATGACATATAAAATGTTTTAAATAAAATATACGCATGTTATAAACATTTATATTTTATAGGTATTTTTCTATACAGTCGTTAATCCGTTTTTACGTAGTGAGCTTAAACATCTAACGCACATATAAAAAAATAACAGATAACAGAATGTCTTTTATTAATTTAAATCAAATTATTTACAAAAATATATACAATCCCAATTGTTACCGTCCTTTTCAAATATATATCTATGATATATAAATGTGTAGAAATATAAATTTTATTTAAAAAATATAATAAATGTAAAATGAAGTACCTACCGTACATAGTTATTTTAGTTATTCTTTTCTTCATTTCCCATGTTATATGGGAAAAATTCTACGCTTGCAACACCACAATCGACCGCTTGCGAGCAGTCGCGGCTCGCGGGGCGGAGGGGCGCGCTGTCAAATCGAATTATGTCTCTCAGTTGCGATTTGCGTTAATTTCTCAGGAAAAAGCTTTTTATTTTGCTTAATTTACTCGCCCTTTTTATTACTATTCGCAGAAACGCCTTTCTAACTCGAAATAGTATCTTTTAAAAGTCTGGTGTGAACGTGATTATTTATATTACAGCCGGGTTCTGTAAATATTGTTTTTAGTTTAGAAATGTTGTCTTTTTTAACTTCTTCCTCTGCAATCGTTTACCGAAGCGTGATATGCAATACTACGTTAAAAGTGCAAATGTTCAGTGCCAAAGTGTAAATCGATACCATATATTACAAAACTGTGTGTTCTGTTATTGATATCTTCCATCGTTTTATAAGCTGTAGTAATAAAACTAATTAAAAAAATTAAGAGATCAGAGTTTAAGCCAGTGCAATAAGTAATTTAAAAAAAAACAAAGAAGTTATTATCTATATTCTATCTATTTATCTATTTATATTTATAAAAATCACTTCAAGAAATATATAAAATAATGCAAATGAAACAGAATTTAAATTTAAAGCAAGGATGAGAAGAGTATTTGGAGTGTGCTCCGATGGCTGGCTCCTATGTGGACAGAATGTGAGCGGCTAGTCGCTGTCTCTATGTTGTCTGTATGTTTGTTTGGTTTTGTTGATTTTATTTTTTCTTTCAAGTCTTACTATGCAACAGATTTAAGATATTCATTATTTAGAAAATCTTATTACCAAAAAAAATTCTTTACTAAAATTAGATTATCTATTGTATCATTATTTTTTTTTAAATTGCATAGTAAAGCTGTCTTTAACATCATGCTATTCTGCAGTGAGGTAACAACTAATGATTTTTATTTAATTTTATTTATTCTTAAATAGTTCTTCATTAATTTATAGTTTTAGACCAATGAAATAGTCATAGAATTCTTGTTTTTCTCTTTATAATATTCACTCCGTTCTATATAAAAAAATCTGCCATATATCTGTAAAAGTTACATATATAAACATTTATTAGTTGATACCTCATTGTGAGTTTTATTTGAATACATTTACCAAGCATGTTTGTGTTTTTAAATAGATGTTTTAAAAGATAAAGGCTTTAGAAACCTTTTTTCCGTCTATCTATGTATTCTTTTTAAGTTGTTTTCATGCATGTAAATTTTATTTGAAAAACACTGAATGTGCACTCAGATATTAGTACTAAACTAATACAATTTAAAATTTGAAAAAAAAGCAAAAAACATATATAAATACCTTAATTCAAAATTTAACTGACTCTGTTCCATTAATTACACTTTCAAAAATCTTATGGAAAGTGTCAATTGATGATGGCATAAACGAATTATTCGTCCATGGATGATGGTTATTAAAAAAATGTATATTTGTTTATACAATAAGGACCTAGTATTCAATTATTATTCATGAGACGCAGTTAACCAACTTATGAATTAAGGTATTGATACAATGTAGAAAAAAAACTGAAAGAGACTAATTTTTATCAACTCTATTGCCATTAATCAATAGGTCAATGGGCATATGTTGCATGCTTTATTTATTATTTCATTGACTGTCATTGCCTCTGATATTAATGTTATTGGTTTTTAATTACAATGTATGTATGTCTGTGTATTAACGATTAACTCGTAAAGATGAACTGTTGTACAAAATTTATGCATGTTTTAAGACTTTATTCTCTACATGGGACAGAAAAATATATTTTCTTACAAGTAAAAGCAATAATTTATTAAGCATATGTCGAAGGTTTTATATTACTGCTAAACTAGTAACAAAACATATGTAATTCTTGAAATTTCTAAGATTCTAAAACACTTTTGATGGTGTTGTAAATTTTTATCACAGCAAATTTACGGACTATAAAGATATGTTATGTCTTTTGAAGCCATAGCAGTCGGTAGTAACCTACTTTGAAGAATTCATATAATTAATGTATGTTCATCTGGCTTGGAATGTTCGGCTTACTTCCTAGATATTGCATTATATATCTGACTATACAAGTTTTCCCCCTGGCTCTTCCCGAGTTCTAAACACTGAAAATCAATTAGAACATGTTTTAACGATTAGTATAGATACAGATATGAGATATTTTCTTGAAGTAAAAAGTAAGTTGTTGAACTGAACAACCAGCTAGCATCATACCAAATGTCATTGAAATCTGATCAGTGGTTTTCTTGTGATGCGGTCACAGACAGACAGTGACAAAAATTCTATAAACAATAGATTCGGCCTCCGTATAATAATAATGATTACTACTTTATGTGGGAATTACAGTGTCAAGGATGTGAATACATTAAAATAATTTTGATGGATTGCCCATAATTTTGCATAAACAATATAAGTATGTTTCATAATGGCTGTTAATTCTACAAATAGAGTGGTTTTATACATGGCCATCAGGCCATCATCACCTCCTTATATAGCAGGGACGTTCGTGCCCAGCAGTGAGACGTTAATAAGGGCTGATTACATATTACACATATATAGAATTATTAGGTGGACTTTCGTTATGAAAGGCACATTTCATTAGTCTAAGAATCCCTTTAAAAGGATTTTTTGTGACACGTGATATTTCCGCGTGTTTATTATATTTATTCTTTATTCTATTTTCACTTGTCTTTTATGAAAACTCCATGGTTGAATATCAGAAACTACTAGTCCGAATTGAAAAATTCTTTTTGTGTTGGTCCGTTTATCGAGAAAGGCTATAGGCTATATTACATTACAGTACGACCAATAGGAGCAGAGCATGAATGAAAAATGTTGCAAAAACAGAAGAAAACGCCTGTAGCTCTGCGAGTTATTTGGTTTCCAGCCTTTAGAACGCGAGCGAGGCCGCAGGAAAGGCTAGTTAGAAAATAAAATAGTCTGATTGCCATATTGAAGTTATAGCAATTAGCAAGCCCGTCATTTTGTCATCAATAAGTACCACTATGCCTGCTTTCTTTGTATTTCTGCCCACCTAATTTAATAATTTATTTTTAGCAAGCTCTGAGATTAGCACATGTGTGTGGTTGACTTGTGTCATCTGTTTTCGATGTATCTTTTAATAAGTCACTTGCCTCAATAATGTTCTCAAAATATCCATACTCTGAAGTCAATACTTAGATAAGGCGTTATAAAAAATATATCATCTGGTGAAAGGCTTTCAACGTGAAACGTTTCTAAGGACGTTATGTAGTACATATACTAATCTCTGGACTCACCTTATGTTTAAAAAAATGCATTATATAATTTACTTGTTTTGGCCGTCGCATGGTAGCTCAAAAATAGGGGATCAAAACTAGTCTATGCCAGTCCGAAGGATACAATCGATGTCCTTGTCTCAGCGATTTAAGCTTAAAAAAGTATCAGAGTTGCTCCCTATTATCTTTTTGTCCCACTTGATTTCCCAGAAAAGATATATTTTCCCGCAGTAAAAAGTATTCTATATGTTGACCCGGATCTATATATATAGCTATCTAGCTATTTGAAAAAAATAAAGGAACGTTTGTGTACTAAAACTATTCGATTAACGATTTTTCAGAAGACAGTACGCCTTGGGAATGATGTGATTGCCGCCAGGTTATTTCAACATATACAATTATTGTTCATTTACAATTTAATTTAAAAAAGAGTGAGATTAAGAAAAAAATATTAGTCCTTCTTGAGTTTCTTTCGCCAGTTGTTCTCAGGTCAGAGGTTTCGTCTTTCCGAACTGGTGGTAGACTCATGAGTCATGACGTTCAGTAAGAACTTGTAATAATTTTTATACTGAATAAAATATTTTGATTTGATTTGATATCATCATAACAAAGTTCATCAAAATCTGTCCAGTCGTTTTCTCGTGATACGGTCACAGATAGTATAGATTTGTCGAGAAAATAGAGGAGTAGACCGACTCATAAGTAAACAACGGTTGGATCCGCGGATATGTTAAAATTTTATATGTGAAATATTTGTCGGTTTGTCCATAATAACCTATAATAGCGGATAGTCGTTATTTCAATGCGTAAACATAGTGTGTGGCCCCAGACTTTTATAGGTTATTCTGTATTATTATTTTATTTGCCTAGATTATGTTTAACTTTGATTATGTACAAAGAGACAGTGGTAACCTAGTGGAAGCGCATTCGCTTGGATAACCGAGTGATGCGGGTTCGAATCCGGGTCTCGCACCTCTGATATTTTCATATGCGAATCTTTTCTATCATGTTGTTGTTATACGGTGAAGGAAAACATCGTGAGGAAACCTGCGCGTCTGAGAGAACCTAGCAAGTTTTCGAAAGATATGTGAAGTCCGCCAATCCGCAATAGGCCAGCGTGGTGGACTATGGCCTGATCAACCTGTATTTGAGGGACGCCCGAGCCCAGCTGTGGGACGTTAAAAAAGGGCTGAATACAATTACAATTGCAACCTAGATTGTGTTACTAGTTATCAAATTCAAAATATTATATTCAACATTAAATTATTACAATTTTTACTGAACGTCATGGATCTATAAGTTTGGGTAGAAGATGTCTCAATCTTGAGTTGGTCTCGCGAAAGAAGCTGAAGAGACTTTTTTAGTAATAATATGATTGCAATAATTCTCTTAAAGTAGATTGTCTTGGAGGCGATCACTTCATTCCCAAGGCGTGCCATCTATACAGATAAATAAAATTGAAGTGTCTGTTTGTAAGATAACCATAATTATATTATTATGTTAATGTTATGTATGTGTTAGTTTTATGATAATTTACTATATGCGCATATATGTAATTATATACGGTACTTATAAAAAACGCAATTTTTTTACATTTTTGTCCGTCTATTTGTTGACCTTGACGCTATTCTCTGAAACGGCTGGACAGAATTTGACGGGACTTACACTGGTAGATAGCTGATGATAAGGAGTAACTTAGGCTACTTTAATTTTAGAAAAAGGCATAGGGTTCCGCTTACAATAATTAAAACCACCATGGAAAAGCTAGTCTTCTATAAAGTCATGACTTTTTCACTAGAATAAATGGATCCAAGTGGGATATTACAAAAATTAAATTTGTAAGAACTAAATCTAAGACTGAAAGTAGTGGTATTATTTAAGCCTCTTTAAAGAAAGAAGCCTCTTCAAAGAAAAGGTCGCAATTCGCAAAGCACTTGTGAAAAGAATTAAAAAATATGAAATGAAGAAATTATTTCAAGAGCGTTCTTAAACAAAAATACAATAAATGAGGTTGGATTTTACAAAATTTGTTCCACAATTGTATTGTATTCATGTATAGAATTCCCAAGTTAATTACAAAACGATTAAGGTCAAACGCTTGCGTGGTTCGATGTGAAAAAAGTTTACGTTCTAACATATTTTATATTTATATTAATTTCCTCCCAAAATATAAAGGAAAATAAATTAATCATATGGGAACTGTACATTTTTCCGGGATTTAATGTAACCTATGTGTCATTCCAGACTATAATCTATCTCTATCATCATCATCAGCCCTTTTTAACGTCCCACTGCTGGGCACGGGCCTTCCTCAGTACGAGGGGGGTCAGGCCATAGTCTACCGCGCTGGCCTAGTGCGAGTTGGCGGACTTCACATGCCTTTCGAAAACTTGTTAGGTTTTCTCAGACATGCAGGTTTCCTCACGATGTTTTCCTTCACCGTAAGACAAGTGGTAATCATGATATAAATGATTCGCACATGAAAATATCAGAGGTGCGAGACCCGGATTTGAACCCGCATCACTCGGTTATCCAAGCGACGTGTTACCGCTGGGCTACCACTGTCTATCTCTATATAATATATCTATTGATTAAGATGAAAAAATAATATTAGTCCCGCTGAGTTTCCTTCGCCAGTTCTTCTCAGGTCAGAGGTTTCTTTTTTCCGAACTGGTGGTAGACTCATGACGTTCAGTAAGAAATTGTAATAATTTTTATGCTGAATAAAATATTTTGATTTGATTTGTGCTTTTCATCCAGATCCGTTATGCCGTTCTCCATCCATGCAAATATTCGTACCTATTTATATTATTTACAAGTGATTTTGCGGATTCCGCGGATTAGTTAAAATAAATAAATTTTTTATAGTTAAAGTTCCTCCTTATAATATTAGCTATCTGCGAGTGAAAGTTCAAAATCAGTCCAGCCGTTTCAGAACTTAGCCGGAACAAACAGACAGAAAAACATTTTAAAAATTGATTTTTTGATGCTATTATAGTAACGTATATATTTTCATAAGCATTTAATGAAAGTCTGTTAATTGAAATTAAATAGAGCAATTCAATTTTATTTGAATGTATAGATGTATAGACTAGTGAGTCACCCTCGCTCCGCTCGAATTCTCATCTATAATCTAGTAATGCGTTCCTAGACAGACACACAGACGAAAAATTCATAGAATCTATAGATTTTAGAATTCTTGCCCTTATTGATTTTGGCTTTATATCGGTAGTTATTTGTTAATAAAATTTTCCAAAAAATATTTAATGTACAAATTCTACCCAGAATTTTATTATATTATGTATACATAAACATTACCGAATGCGAAAACTAGTTAACGGATAGCATAAGTAGATTGTCAATATTCGATAGTTGATCGATGTTTTCAATTGAAATAACGATCTCTGTAAGTGCCAATTAAGCCGCATCGCTGAGTCTATTCCTCGTGTACGTAAGCTCTTTTTCTAGGATAGAGAAGAATATTTCTTTTCTTGTTATGGAAATGGATAGATTTGAAAACGTCTGGCTAGTTAGGAGGTTGTAAGTTCGATTTCTGCTACTTTTTAACCGACTTTATTGGAGTAATTTTAGTATCTAGCATCGTCGCTTCGCTCGGATTCGTATACAAACTTGCGAGAGCCCTTAGACCTTCTTAATCCGACCATGTCGCCAAATTCTTAGTGGACGTCTACTAACTATTAAGTACTTCCCTGCCAAATTTTATCTTGATACGTCAAGTTTTCAATATTTCGTGATAAAAAAGTGAGTGACATTTCACTTTTATCATATACATTTTCCGCAGCTTCGCATGCGTTCTAAAGACCGGAAACCAAATTCTTTCCGAGTCGCGCGGTATGATACCTCGACCCTCGTAGAACTAACGCCAGCCCTTCCCGTTTTTGCAACATTTTTCATTGATGCTCCGCTCCAATTGGTCGTAGTGATGAGTGTGATGTAATATACGCTATAGCATTCCTCGATAAACAGACTATCCAACACAAAAAGAATTTTTCAATTCGGACCAGTAGTTTATGAGATTAGCGTGGTCAAATAAACAAACAAACTAACTCTTCAGCTTTATAATATTAGTATAGATATACATTTTGTGTTAAGCTTGTGAATGAATAATTATGGCGATAAAAGAACACTTCCATAGCTTTTGCAGTAGGTCTATTATGATCTCGAGAACTAACATCTTAATATATATAAATCTCGTGTCACAATGTTTGTCCTCAATGGACTCCTAAACCACTTAACCGATTATAATAAAATTCGCACACCATGTGCAGTTCGATCCAACTTGAGAGATAGGATAGTTTAAATCTCAAATTATAGTCGCAATTTTAATTTATTGCTAATTATTTGTCTGTTATTATTTGACAGTCACAATTATCTGTTAACTTCAAATGATTCTAACAGATGTCGATACCTTTCGAGTGGGTTGAGTAAGTAATCAATAGATGGCGCTGCTATGGTAAATCTACGAACGTGTCATATAAGCTACATTTTAACAGCATAATTACCACGTGAATTGAAATTATTATAAAGTTAAGTATTATTAAAAAGTTAACGCGGGCGAAGCCGCGGGTACTGCTAGTACCAATATAAAAATCTCGTCGTATTCCTCCGAAGCGGCTTGGCCGATTTTTATGATTTTTTGCGTAAACTTGGTAGGTTTGAGAATAGGTCGTAGGCTTTTTTTATTCCCCTAGCCTAGGTGATAAGGGTGGTCTTCCAGATATTCATTTTTTTTTATTTCTAGACAAATTTTTATTTTTATTTATTACTTTTTACGTTTGGGCAGTAAAAAGACTTATTATAACCCTAAATTTTCATCCTTTTGCCACCTATCCCTAATTAGCAAGTACTTTATCAACCAACTTTATAGATATTACTGCGTACATCTCGCAATGTCGCGTAATTGCAATTAATGGAGGACGTGGCTTGTCTGTGGTACATCTTTAGTTCATTTGAAACGATTACGTATTCTGATGCGTTTGTTTTTGTACTCGTATCTTTAAAATTCTAAAAACTATAGATTAGGTCCAGATAAGTACAGTGTACTTTTTACTCTGAGATTATATTATGTAAAATATTAGAAAAAAAGGGGTTTTCTGAGTGCTCGCGTAGTTTCTCTAACAGGTAATAATTTTTAAGGCAGTCGTTAATGTATTTTTCTTTAATTGTTATAAAATTATATTTTTTGTCAGATAACACATCTAGATATGAAGTTAAATTACTATGTTAAAGAACAAATCTATAGGCGTGATAGTTTTTCAGTAAAGTGTACCACAACATGCACAGGTTATGGGGCAGTGTTAGGGCTCGCTTCGTTTATTAAATCAAAAACAGTACCTTAAAGCCAAATTAATGACAAACCTTATTATTATTTCAAAGTCAAAAAAGCAGTAGAGTTAAATAAAAGAATAAACAAACAGAAAAACAAAATCTGCGTCATATAACGTTTTTGCACTATTCGGTAAACCAACCAAAATTCAAGAACTCCAAACACTCAAGATAAGTGGGTAATGCATCGTTACCTCGTAAATACTGATAGAGACTATAGATAACAGTGGAGTGGCTGTGATTCATTCATTTGAGATGTCCCTTTGAGAGAGGACTGTATTAGAGTGAAATTAAGGAGATTTTTTTAACTTTTCTAGGTAAAATTACAACTTTAGTAATTATCCAGATTGGGAAGAGTAATTATTGCTTACTGTATCGAGTGGTGCATATTTAAATATAACAAGATATTTTAAAACTGAAATGAAACTATGTTATCGCGGATTTATTTTGGTAATTGTTTCCCAAATGAAGCAAATATCTAAAGAAATCCGTGAAAAGTGCGTAAATATTTATTATAAAGATTATTTTTATAAGATAATTAGATTGATTGTGTAAAAAATGTGTGTTCAGTCTCTTTTATCGGGCGACTGGCTTCTCTTAGCTTTCCCATGCTTTGCTGGCCAAGTGCGAGTTCGCGGATTTCACATATCTTTCATATACGTAGGTTTTCATACAGTTTTTTCCTTTACCGTAAGACAAGTAGTAATTATTATGTCAGAAATGATTTGCACATGTTAATATCAGAAGTGCGAGACTCGGGATTTGAACCCGCTTCACTTGGTTTTACAAGAGGGTGTTGCCAATGTGAATTATATAAATAACTAGAGACCCACCCTGGCTTCGCTTGGGTTCGTCGTCGTCCCTAGGTATAGTCCCCTTTAGTATAAGGTTTTTACAAATTTGAATTTTTATTATTTTTTATTATTAAAACCTTCCGTATGCCTTAAGAAACGGTTAGGCGGCGCTTCCCTTGTGTCTTTAAAAAAAAACACTTTTCACCACACCGACTTTATTTAATAAAAACTACACTACCGGTGTATATTTAAGCTTTTCCCCAAATATATTTGGGGAAAAGTTGTTGTGCCGTGACCGCGTTCCGACTCTAACTGATTTAAAATTATATTAGAATTATTAAAGAAGGCATTTGCAATATCAGCTAAATTCCATAAGTAGAGCCTTCCCGTGTGAATATTAAAAATTGCTGATTATTTTTATAAAGAAAATGGAAAATAACAGAAGGTTCTCCATTAATGTGCTGATTAGCTATGTTTTACTTGGGAAAGTTTGATATAACAGAACGTACAAAGAAAAATATTAGCCGAATTGGTCGAGCCATTCTCGAGTTTTGCGCTTAGTAACATTCATTTTTATTTATATAGATAACTAGCGACTCGCCCTCGCTTCGCTCGGGCTCTTCCCTAGCACAGGCAAAGCCGCGGGATCCAGTAGTTATGCATATAAACCTTTCTCTTGAATCACTATCTATTAAAAAAACCGCATCAAAATCCGTTGCGTAGTTTTAAAGATTTAAGCGTACAAAGGGATATAGGGACAGAAAAAGCGACTTTGTTTTATACTATGTAGTGATATATATTTTTTGGTACTTCCAGGGCTCCCCCCACGGCTCGGTGATGTCGTGTCAGTCGCTGGCGGCGCGCGCCTTCTCTGAGCCGGACAAGGAGCCGCACTGTGCGGCGCGGACTACCTTCCACAGGTATGTCAGTTTTTACATAACTCCTTCACGTTGTCGAAACGGCTAAACTGATTTTGGACTATGGCCTGATCCTCCTCGTACTGAGGGAGGCCCGTGCCCAGCAGTGGGACGTCAAAAAGGGCTGATGATGATAAACTTTCAACCCCCATTTAAAATCGTAGAAAGATTGAATTTTCATTGACACTTCTTTATTAATACTTTCTTAGGTTTACGCAAATATTTGACATTATAAATGAAGCTATCTTTTCGGGAGAGTCTCCCGTGGTCATGATTGTTGTAAAGCATTCGAAACGTTGGGAACCAAAAATCAAAATATATTCGCGACAAAATCCGAAAAGATAGTTTCATTTATAACTTCTTTATTACTTCTTGTATTTTTATATTTCCAGAACGGTACGCTTCAGCTCGGATTCACGAAGTCAAAACACTCGACCGTCCACCGACACAGAATGCAAGAGGGACACGTCTGGTGAGATTGTCTATATATCTATACTAATATTATAAAGCTTAAGAGTTTGTTTGCTTGTTTGTTTGTTTGTTTGAACGCGCTAATCTCAGGAACTACTGGTCCAAATTGAAAAAATATTTTATCTTGGACAGTCCGTTTATCGAGGAAGGCTTTAGGCTATAATTATTACATCATGCTACGACCAATAAGAGCGGAGGATCAATGAAAAGCGTTGCAAAAACGGGAGAAAAATCGTTCTTTTGATTTTCAGCTTTTAGAACGCGGGCGGATCCGCGGGAAATGCTAGTATATTCTACTAATAATAATTGTACAAATTTTCCTCGTCGTCGTGTGTGCAGGTTCGATGTCTGTCAGCGCACTGTCAATGACGCCGGTGTCGCAGGACTCCGCCATGAGTCAGTCGGCGCCATCTGCGTCCACCACCTTCGATATCGATGACACGGTAACAAAATTCTAACAAAATTCACCCTCAAATAAAATTTTAATAAACTATAATAAAATATTTCAAAAAGATCCTAATGTTGATATATTTTCAAACAAATTACATAAATATAAGATATATCTCAAAGAAAACATTTAGATTTACATTTAGATTTAGATTTAGTTTTAGAATTTATCTTTTGTTTTTGAATATTTAAGTTAACATTTAAATTTAGCTTAATGTACGAGTGTTTAACTAACTGCATAATATGTATGTCATATATAATGTTGTGCATACCTTTAAGTTGGAGGTATACCTATACAAAAAAGATTTTTTTTTTTCAATGTTTTAATTATTAAGTTTGTGTATATTTCTCTAGCTGGTAAGCCTTATTTAATAAATAAAAAAAATAAAAATAAAAAAAAAATTCTAACTTAGTCGAATATGCATTGAATATTTTTTGGGAAATGTTACTGAAATTCTCATTATTATCGATACAGAGAATGTATAGTTTTTAGGATATTTGTCTATCTTTTTATCTGTGACCCGTATTAGGAGTAAACCACTATACAGATTTTGATGCTTGGTATGAGGATAGTTGGTTATGCGTTATATTATATTCAATATTTAGGATATTTTTCACTGCGGAAAAATACTTAAATCAAATAATCAATTTTTAAAATTTTTGTCTGTCTGATTGTTCCGGCTTATCTCTGAAACGGCTGAACCGATTTTGACGGGACTTTCACTCTCAGGTAGCTAATGTTATAAGACGTAACTTAGGATACTTTTATTTTTATAAAAACCGTTATTAATTAAACTGCTTGCTAATTTTAATCAAAATTCTTTCCAGCCGCACCCAGCCCCGGCATGCAGGTTTCCAAAGCTAGAGGAATGCGCCCATTTCCACTATGAGAGGGTGTCTCTAGGGGGTATTTCTGTGGAACTATTGCCGTGTGATTCTGACGGGGATTCACCTGGCGAGGGGGAGGGTGAGTTATTTCCTTTTAGAGTTGCTAGGTTTGGACTTTTTTTTTTATTTTAATTCTATAATAAAAAACGGATCTTACAGTTCAGTTCAAAAATAACCAATTTAGTCACATTCAACCGAAAATACAGATACACCAATACAAAAAATGACATTAACATTTAAAAACATAATTAAAAAAGGTTTTCATTTAAATCATTTAATTTGAAGAAGTATTTAAATCACTGATTAAACTCAAATGATTTAAACTAGGTGATTTAAACTAGGTGATTTAAATCAAGTGATTTAAATGAAGTGATTCACACAACGTGATTTAAATCATCTGATGTAAATCATCTCATAAACGATGGTAATGAATGATAGATAATGATATTTATTCCAGGCTGGGTATCCCTGTCGGTGAGGTCGCACGTGGGTGCGGGGGCGGGGGCGGGCGAAGCGCGCGCTCTCAGCGCGAGCTGGACGGAGGCGAGCGATGTGCGCGAGTGGAGCCTCGCTCGCAACCGGGCACACTTCGTGCAGCTGGATGACATGTTGCACAGGTAGTGCCCAGTTCCCAGTGCCCAGTGTTGGGCGTGGGTGGGCTGGTTTTTTTATATGTTGGGACATTATTACACACAGCGCCGTCTGGTTCCGTAGTAAGCTACGAAGCTTGTGTAACAGATACCAGATAGTAGATTTTTTTAAATACATCGTCCCATTAGGACGGAAGATGGGTGATTGGGTGTCAGTGGGTAATAATGACTTTGCGATGAGCGCCACGTAGCACCGGTTTTCTACAGGTGGTATGCATTAATGCATTTCCAAGGATAAAAAAGCAAACATTTACAAAAGAAAATTATTATTATCCATACACATTTTTTTACTATATGTACTTAAAATCTTATTTTCTTTGTCTACTACTTTGGTGGTTTTTGAACTCTTTTGTTAAATTGATTTGAAAATAAGATCATTTCATTTTAAATTATACATTATGCAAAGTATTTGTTTAATCTGTGACATGATAATTCAAAAAAATATTCATAATTCTATTATTATTTTTTATTTCAGATGTATATACGACAGGAAAGTGTCAGGGTTGCCAAATTTGAAGGAAGCGATGACATCTGAACTGTTGGAGAGTGAAAGTGATTATAGACAGCTTATATCCGACTATGTTCACCATTTGTCTATCATAGCCGACGATTCCATCAATTGCGGGCCAGCCTTGAACTGGTTGCAGATGGATAATAGGGGTGAGTGGGTTCGATTATGTCTTTGTGGTGACCCTAATTGCTATGCCAGGGGTGTCGGGTTTGAGTCCCGCTGGGGGCATTTGTTGAGGACAAATGTTTGTTTGTTATGGGTGGGGGGACATTAACACACAGCGCCATCTAGTTAAATGGTAAGCTACGAGGCTTGTGTTACGGATACCAGATAGTTGATACATTACATATATAATTAAATACATATGTACGTATTATAAATATATACACCCATGACTGGTGTACACACATTTGAATGCCCCCATCGGAACTCGAATCCGCGACCGCTAGTACAGCTAGGTACGCTACAATCTGAGCCAAAAGTGTTTAATTTATTTTTACTAGTTTTTTAAATGTATATTAACTTTGTAACAGGTCACAAGTTATTAGTGTCGAACGAAGACTCGAGTTCAATAAACACGCCGGCGGTGGCCGCCGCGTACTCTGTAAGGAAATATGTATCACAGGTACGTTTAGTTAGGGGTCGTTCAAGTATTACGTAACGCAAATTTTGAAAATTTTTGACACCTCCTCCCCCCCCCCCCCCCCCCCTATGTAACGCGCCATATCGTTTTCCTGTAAAAAATATTAAATGTTTATTTTATTTCGGGTTGGTTAATGTTGAACATGAATTTTCATTTTCAGGCGCGCGATGAAATAAGTTTCGAAGTGGGAGATATGATATCGATTATTGATATGCCAGGTGAGTACTGTTTTTAAATTATTTATAATCTATACTAATATTATAAAGCTGAAGAATTTGTTTGTTTGTTTGGTTGGACGCGCTAATCTCAGTTGGATAGTCCTTTTATCGAGGAAGGCTATAGGCGGACTTCAAATGTCTTTAAAAAACTTGCTAGGTTCTCTCAGACATGCAGGTTTTCTCACAATGTTTTCCGTCACCGCAAGACAAGTGGTAATCATGATGTAAGTGATTCGCACATGAAAATATCAGAGGTGTGAGACCCGGATTTGAACCCGCATCACTCGGTTATCCAAGCGACCGCGTTACCGCTGGGCTACCACTGTCTGTGATCATGATAGAAAAGATTCGCGCATGAAATATCCAAATTGCGAGACTCGGATTCGAACCTGAACTACCATTGTGATTTCATAAAGAGAGTGAAGTACACAATAATAGTAAATGCCAGTGTTATTATGCCCGCCAGCCCCGCAGGAGTCGGTGTGATACATGAAAATATTATTTGGTTGAAAATGTTTAATGTTACTGTTCTATTCGTTATAAGTAAAGAGTAGTAATAATTGAAGAATATAATAATAACATTAAGGCCCAATTTCACCAATGATGTCGTTATCCAAGAATAACTATGCCAGGTATAAAATTATTCGCTGCATTTACTCTCAGAATAACTCGTAGTACGTTTCACCGCTTTGTAAAGACAAAATGTTAATCCTAGTATAACTATTCTTAGATTAATGTTTTTTTTTTACCTGTGGCACATTGAATGAGAATTGAATGTAAATGCAGTCAAATTAAATAGACTTGTCATTATCTCAGTACAGTATAGCATAACAGGACATTTTTAATTTAGTCGTCACTTTGAAAGTTTGAACTTATGTCAATGTGTCAGTGCTATTTTTTAAGTTAATTTCGTTTAGTTTGCTATGTGTTTTTTTTAAATTATAATAAATTAAATAATAATTAATTTTTAAAATCTAATCATGAAATCCTTTTCATCGTAATTGCAAAAATGCTCATTTCTTTCTTTAAACCACCTTGGACGACTCAAAAATGAAATAGTTATCTTCACTATCGCTTTCACTGTCCGATAAAATTCTTCTTAAACGCTGCATTTTTAATAATATTTTCTCCTAATTACAATTCAATGTGCAAAAATATGAATCAACAGTTTACTGACATAAAATTTGACACCATTTTGATTTTATCTGAGGAATAAGCCGGTTATTCTTTCAAAATTGGCGGTATAAGAGTTACTCTCGTATAGCTTTGTTATACTCAGGATAAGTAGTTGGTGAAATGAAAGCATGGTTATCTTAGAGTAAATAACAGCTTTATCCTAGGAATTAAAGTTATTCTACTTTGGTGAAATCGGGCCTAAATATATTAAAAAAAAATATAATAAAAGTTGCAATATTAAAATACAGAAAATATTAATAAAAAGTAAATAAACTAAATTAAGATCATTATTACATATATGAACAATAAAGTAAAATGTTATTATTATATCATACATGCAAAAACAGCTGCTTTAACTTTGTTTTAATAATATCTTTTTTATGTTTGTAAATACTAAAAGGTAGTAGAAAATAAATGCTTTATTATTATTATTATTTTTGAACTATTTAAAATCTTTTCAATTACGAAGATAAGTTTTACTATACACGGGCCTAAGCCAAGTGTTAATAGTAAGGGAATGGTAAATTTATGGGGTAATTAGGGCTGTGACAAAAACTTTCGTACTAATCGACATGTGTTTAAGATGACTGCTTTCTGGAGAAGTATGTATGTAGAAGGATGAATATTAAGAATTGTAAGACTTTGTTGTAATGTTTTTGGAATAACTTCTGTGCTAGACAAACGATAGGTATAATATTAGTGGAATTTACTTTCCATTGGTTTTTGATTTCGATCGCCAAATCTGTGTATTTTGCTAGTTTTTCAGTATAAGTTGAAGCTAAATTATCATCACTACATAGTATAAAACAAAGTCGCTTTCTCTGTCCCTATATCCCTTTGTACGCTTAAATCTTTAAAACTACGCAACTGATATTGCTGCGGTTTTTTCAATAGATAGAGTGATTCAAGAGGAAGGTTTATATGCATTACTAGCGGATCCCGCGGCTTTGCCTGTGCTAAATCTAGGAAAAAGCCCAAGCGAAGCGAGGGCGAGTCGCTAGTTATTATTATATAATAATAGTAAATGTCAGTGTTACTATGCCCGCCAGCGCCGCAGGAGTCGGTGTGGTGGCGCGGCAAGCGCGGCTTCCGCGTGGGCTTCTTCCCGCGCCACTGCGTCGCCGTCATCGGAGACAAGGTGCCCAGGCACATGACGCAGCCGCCGCCCATCGTAGGGTGAGTGCACACACACACACACACACACAGAGAGAGAGAGAGAGAGAGAGACGCGTACGCACACATACGCACATATACATACGCATAAACACACACACACATGAGACACGTGCATGCATACACACGCACGCACGCACGTATACGTACACGTGCGCGCATACATCCGCACACACGTACAAATAAATATAGACGAAAACTTAAATATATTTTATAAATGCAGTGACCACGATTGCTGTAAAAGTCAAGTATTCGCGTAAACCTAAGAAAGTATTAAATATTTTTTTAACGTAATTGACATTTTACTTTAAGTTAAAAAAAGTGTATGTGTATGTGTGTCTCACACTTCAATCAATTGATTGGTAGCTATTGCACGAGTGAGAGAGAGAGAGAGAGAGATCCGTTCAGATACTATTATCCAATACATTTATATAAAACACACCTTTTTATTTTGTATTTTGTACACACAGAAAATTTTATTTTTTATAGTAAAGACTTAACTCAAGTGGCACCCATCGTTTACAGAACCCTTATGAATAAATAGCCTCTAGATAATCTCATAATATTGTCCCACAGACACCTTTATGATACAAAACCCCATACCTAATCCCAAAGGCAATCTAACCCCCACCCCATTCTCCCCCAGATCAGTGGCAGTGGCTCCAATAAAGCCAGTTCTCCGCAAGCATGGGAAGCTGATCTCGTTGTTCCGCAGCTTCATCCTCTCCCGACCCTCGCGCCGCAGCCTCAAGCAGCAGGGCATCCTGAGGGAGAGGGTGTTCGGGTGTGACCTGGGGGAACATCTGCTTAACTGTGGGCATGAGGGTGAGTTGGCTTGGGGTATTAAACTTAAAATGATAGACTATAATTTTTTTTGAATATTTGTAAAAAATTGTGGGTAGGCACTGTCTGTAACAAGTATATAACCCCCTGAGACGTCTAATACCTTAGTCTCTCCCGTGACCATGTGCGCTGTAAAGCATTCGAAACGTCGGGAACCAAAAATTCTAATAAATCCGCGACAAAATCCGAAAAGATAGTTTCATTTATAATGTCAAACATTCGTGTAAACCTAAGAAAGTATTATTGGAACGAAGTTCCTTATCGCGCGTTGTGAAGAGGGGCTAGACGGAAAAAATTCTTACGAAAAGTTGTCACGACACTAAGTAAGTAAGTAAGTAAGAAAGTAACCTAACACATTTTAGTTTTTTTTTCAACAATGAAATGGGTGTCATTTTCGAGGTTTCTCGGGGTGCTGATTGCGAAAATAAGGTCCATTTTCAAATCCAAGATGGCGGACATCCGGTTTTTTTTCAATAATGACATAGGTGTCAATTTCGAGGTTTCTCGGGGTGTTGATTGCGAAAATGAGGTCCATTTTTAAATCCAAAATGACGGACATCCGGTTATTAAAAAATAATTATAATTCCTTCACTTATTAATCGAAACGAACTTCGTTCCATCCGGGTGTCCCTTGACACCTCTCAAGTTTTTTATTTATTTGTTTATTTGTCTGTCTGTGTCAGTCCCGCTAGTGCTAGTAGAGTGCGCGGCGGCCATCGAACGTCGTGGTGCAGCAGACGGTATCTACCGTCTGTCCGGGGGCGCCGCCCTCACTCAACGCCTCCGCGCCGCCTTCGACGCGGGCTCTCCCCCCGACCTCGCTGCGCCGCTACAGCGAGACCCGCACGCGCTCGCCAGCCTGTTGAAAATGTACTTCCGGTGAGTGTGACACTATAGTGTGGTTGGTTATACTATAATGTGGTGCACTATAGTGTGGTTGATTATACTATAATATGGTGCAGTGTAGTGTGGTTGATTATACTGTAATACGGTGCACTATAGTGTGGTTGATTATACCATAATGTGGTCCACTATAGTGTGATTGATTATACTGTAATACAGTATACTATAGCGTAGTTAATTATATTATAATATGGTACTTCTTCGGTGGTATAGTGGTTAGCATGTAAGGTCATTCATCGAGAGATCCCTGGTCGAGCCAAGTTTAGTTAGGTATTGAGTCTTTCTGTTAAGTAAGCCTTTAAAAACAACCCAGAGTAGGGTCCCACCGGAGTATGAAAGTTATAGGAATAAAGAGTTGCACTATAATATCTTCTGCGCAGTTGGCCAGTCTCAATGAGATTGGCCGCTATGGCCGGAATAGGTTGGAAAACATTATTAATATGGTACACTATAGTGTAAATAATTATATTATAATATGATGCATTATAGTGTAATAAATTACATTATACTATTGTACAGTATAGTTTAGTACGTTATACGATACTATGGTGCATTATAGTGTAGAACATTGCACTATACTGTCCTATATACAGTTTACTTCAATTTCAACCAGTTGAATCGATTTAAATGGAATTTGTAATAGAAAGTATTTGGAATTGTTTCTTAAGATCCTTCCTATAGGATATACAGGATATTTTTTATCCTAAAAATAATTTCGTAAAGTGGTAAAAAGTATGATGAAAAGCACTATATACATCAAATGCTATTTCACAATTTTACGATTTCACTGCGACATATTATAATCTACCTATATCCGTTAAATTGTTACATTATGTTTCACAATCTTTAAGTTAATATTGCGTGTGTACAGGGAGCTACCGAACCCCCTCTGCACATACCAGCTGTACGACAGCTTCGTGCGCGCCGTCCAGCTGCCCGAGCCGCAACGCCTGCGCGCCGTGCGCGACACCGTCACCAAGCTCCCGCCCCCCCACTACCGCACGCTCGCGTACCTCATGAGGCACCTCCGCCGCGTGTCCGCGCTCAGTGCCGAGACGGGTATGACGGCCCGCAATATGGCGATCGTGTGGGCGCCCAATCTGTTGAGATCGCCCGCGCCCCAGCACGCGCTCCAGGGGGTGGCTGTGCAGGTATGTGTACACATACAGACACACACATATACACAAGCTGATATAAACACACATGCAGATACACACACACGCGCAGATACACACACACGCGCAAATGTACACACACACACACACCAATAGACACACACACACAGACGTATGCATGCACGCAAGCATGTGCACACACGCATGCAAATAATTTTAGTCATAGAACACCCAAATTTTGCTGGTTAAAGACTAACTCAAACTTGAACCGTAACACCTTTCGGTTCAGTTCAGTTCATAAATACAATACATATAACACAAACATACACAAATATACATTAAATGTTATATATATACACAGGCGGTGGTAACGGAGTTCCTGATCTGTTACGCGGAGGAGTTGTTCGCTCAAGAGCAAGGGGCTGACTCTGGACCTAACTCCTTAGAACAGGTATGTTTCATCACTTATTGTCTATGATTTCTGTCGTAGTTCGACGGATGATAGTTTTATTACAATTTTGGTTTCGAATCCCGGGTTGGGCTGTGTAATTATTGAATGTTTCTGCAAATCCCAATAATAGTCTGGAGTTAAGGAGGAAAGTTAAGTGTATTCTGATTTCCCACCGGTTAACATCCAAGTGGAGTATGAGAGTGACAAGAATAGAGAGTGCACTTATGTCTGCACTATAATATCTTCTGTACTTCGCTAAAGATTAAAAACAAATATCAATTCCATTAAAAATCATAATATATTGCAATTTTTTTATTGTTTTATTTTGTTTGTTTATTTAATTTTAATGACTTCTCTTTTAAAAAGGTGCCTTATTTTCAGGATCAATACGACTCTCACATAGAGCTAAGGGGCCTAGAGGCTGGTAGACGGCCCAAGAGTCTACCTCTCAACCCGCCTACAAAATTGTTAAGGTATGTATGTATACTTATATATGTGTAGTATATCCATAACAAAAGGCTTGTACCTTAACGTGGAACTAGATAGTGCTGTGTGTCAATGTCCCACCATATAAATATAAATAAATAAATAGAGAGTGCACTTGTGTCTGCACTATAATATCTCCTGCGCAGTTGGCTAGTCTCAATGAGATTGGCCGCCGTGACTGTAATCGGTCGGAGAACATTATAATAACTAGTAAACTAATACGTTCCACCCCCAGCCTAGATACAAGTAAACAAATACATTCCACCCCCCAGCCTAGAGGAGGCACGTCGTCGCGGCAAGGCCGGGCTGTGTTCAGAGTCCCCCGGCGCGCTCACCGCCGCGCTACGCCCCGCCGGACATTTGCAGCCCAAATATATTGAGGTAAATAAAAAAAAAGTGCGTGTGTACAAAGTACACATGTCAGAAGTAAAACTTGAATTTAAATTAAGGCTAACTCTTCCCCGTCTCTGAGCGCCTGGTACTATGGACTTATTTTTTCGTTTCATCGAATTTGAAATCACAATGATTCTAAAGAAGTTTTACTTCAAAAATAAAATAAGTGTGCATGTGTGACAAGGAGTGAGTGAAATAAGTGAATGGAATGAGTAATTGAACGAGTGAATGAAAGTGTAGCGCAGAGTTTTGTTCCTGTCTCTCTCAAAGTTTTATGACTTTGACATTTGCGGTGAGAGTTTTCTTGAGAGAAATACTCGATAACTAATCTAATAAATATCTAATAATAAATTACCTTTTTGGATTTTATCGCGTGTTTATTAATATTTTGTTCCCCAACGTTTCGAATGCTTTACAGCAATCATGGTCACCGGAGAGACTTATATTAGATATCTGATTCAACTGATGTATGAATAATAATAATTACCACATAATTCAAATTGCACTTAAAAATATGATTTAAATAATAAAAAAAAAGAAATTAACCTTTTTTGTGTTATTTTATTTTTGATAAAAAGTTTCCAAATGAACTCAATGTGCTAGACATACATACATAAGAAATTTAATATATATTTATTTTACCAGGTGGGTTCGGGCCCCAACAATCTGCCCCAGTACCACACCGTGTTAGACCTGCCAATTCCCGGTAAGAAATGTTATTTTATTATTTTTAGTCTGTATTATCAATTGTAATACAGCTTTTGATTGTTCGTTTTTAAGGTTACATTTACCTTGTTTTTTTTTCTGCTTTGCGTTTTTCAATCGTACTGTAGGTTCATAGTTATCTTGTTGTATTTAACTACATAATTACACTGACATAGTATTTTAATTAAATCAAATTAAATCAAAGTGGATATATAATGTCAAATGTAGTTTGTCAATAGATGGCGTTACTTATACATTGTATTAATTCCGAATCACGCTGGCAAGATTTTTATTTGTAAACAAACAATGTTAAAATTTTACGTTGTACTACAGCTCTCGAGGCATAAGCTCAGCAGTGTACGGATAGGCACGACCGAAGGCGTAGCGCAACGCGAGTTGGTTTAAACCTGTTTTAACATGATTTTGATGCGCGGCTATTTGCTTTTAGCTATCACTCACACAAATGCAAAGCTGAGCTTACGCCTCGAGAACTGTAGTTATCTTTTATACAGTGTTCTTTCTTAAGTGGTGTTGTTAGTAGTGAATATATAATCTGTGGCAGGTTCAAAACGTGCCCTAAAAAGGTCGCCATCAGGCTGGCGCGGGCTGTTCAGTCGCGGCAAGCTACGCGCGCCGCCCGCTCTCGCGCCCGCTCCCGCGCTTGCAGATGCTGGGGTATATATTATATTTATTTATTATCTATACTAATATTATAAAGAGGAAACATTTGATTGTTTGTTTGTTTGAATTGAATAGGCTCCGAAACTACTGGACCGATTTAAAAAATTCTTTTACCATTACAATCCTACATTACCGCTTATGAACATACGCTATATTTGAGACTAGCGGAACCCGTGGCTTGGCTCGCGCTAGATCTAGGCAAGAACCCGAGCGAAACGAAGGTGAGTCGCTAGTTTATTATAAATATGTAAATAAATAAATATGTTGGGACATTATTACACACAGCGCCATCTACTTCCGTGGTAAGCTACGAGGCTTGTGTTACGGATACCAGATAGTTGATATACTACATATATAAGTTTAAATACATGCATATTATAAATATAGACATCCATGACTGCAGGACAAACATTTGAGTTTAACAAATGAATGCCCCAAGTGGGACTCGAACCCGCGACCGCTGGCGCAGAAAGCAGGGTCACTACCAACTGAGCCAAACGTGTCGTCGATTTATTAATACCTATGTTTATCTATACATATAATAAAATTCAAACTTATCGAATATGTACGTTGAATATTTTAGGGAAATCTTATTGAAATTTTCATTATTATCAAATCTACAGTTTTTTACAATTTTTGTTTGTCTGTCTGTGACTACATCATCAGAAAACGCTACAAAGATATTAATGAAATCTAGTATTTTAATAGCTGATTGTTCATACAAATAGCATACTTTTTACTACAAGAAAATATCTTAATAAATGAATAAGCAATAAACATTGTGTATATATATATTCTTTATTGCACTAAAAAATACATAAGAAAAAAAAATACATAGAAAGTTACGTGGACAAAGGTGGACTTATCTCTAGAAGAGATCTCTTCCAGTCAACCCATGAGCGTGGGAGATAGTGTTACATAGCGGGACAGAAAGAGAAAGTGCAGAGACAATAAAAAAAAAAAAAAAATTATACTACCAAAAAAAAAAATAACTTAAATGTATACATAAATATATATAAATATACAATACATACACTTACATAGTATATGAATTACATACATATATATATATATATATATATATATATATATATATATATATATATATATATATATATATATATATATATATATATATATATATAAATACATATATACCTTCGAATATATAAATACATAAATATACATATTAGGATGCAAACAGAAAAGTGTCTTGTTCAACTTTGGGCTAGAAAATAATTTTTTATGTTGGCTTTAAACGCAGCTGTAGACGGGCTCTCTTGTAGGGTTTTAGGGAGTTTGTTCCATAGCACTGCAGCACGTACCGAAAAAGAGTTTTGTAAAAATTTGGTGTTACTTCTCGGTATCTCAAGCATCGATGTGATGCAGGGCCGCCTGGAACGTGTAGGAGTTGGAAGTAGGTTAAACCGGGAACGAAGGTATGAAGGAAAGTTGTGATTATGAAGGATATTAAACAAAAAAGTAAGGATGTGCATATCACGGCGAAGGCGGATAGGGAGCCATTTTAATTGAGCTCGGAAATCGGAGACATGATCTTACTTACGCAGACCATAGATAAAGCGTATAGCGAGATTCTGGAGACGCTCAAGTTTATTAAGTAGCTCCTCAGTCACATCCAAATAGCATACATCGGCATAGTCGAGAATGGGCAGTAGCAGAGAATTAGCAAGCATAATTTTGGTTTTGAAGGGTAGGAAATATTGGAGACGCTTCAGAGAATGGAAAGTGAAGTGCATACGCCTACTAACTTCATTAATATGAGATGTCCAAGACATTGTGCAATCCATAATGAGGCCCAAGTTCCTTACCTTATCGCAGTAAGGAATTGGAACTCCAGAGTAGATAATAGCAGGTACTGATTCCCAATCCAATCTGCATCTTAACCTGTTGCTGCCAATAATTATCGCTTGGGATTTGTTTGGATTAACTAAGAGGCCGAAAGATTCAGCCCAAGTTTGAATAGCGACTAGATCTTTATTTAAAGTGTCAATAGCATCAGGCAAATCGTTTAACGTACAATGTCGATAGAGCTGTAAATCATCTGCATACAGGTGGTAGGGAGAAGAAATGGCGCGAGAAATGTTGTTAATAAAAACAGAGAAGAGTAGTGGTGAAAGAACGCCGCCTTGGGGGACACCAGCCGTAAGATCCAACCACACCGAAGAAGTGTCATTGGCTCTCACACACTGGCGGCGCCCGAAGAGATATGAGCGAAACCAGTCTATTGTGCCAGGGGAAATGTTGACTGTGCGAAGTGTGCCCAGAAGAATATCGAAGTCTACAGAGTTGAATGCGCTACTAAAATCAAGAAGTACCATTACAGTAAACTCGGTTTTATCCATAGCAGATCGAATGTCCTCCGTGATGTTCAGCAGCGCACCAACAGTGCTGTGGAAGGGACGAAAACCGGATTGATAGGGACATAGTAGACTATAAGAGGTAAAGTGTGAATAAAGTTGATAATGGACGATAGATTCAAGGACCTTTGATAGAATTGGCAGGATAGATATAGGACGATACTCATTGAGACTGGATGGATTTGGGGTTTTGGGTAAGGGTACGACGAGAGCACTCTTCCATTGTGTTGGAAAAACATTGCAGGTCAGTGAGAAATTTATGATGTGGGTGAAAACTGGTGCAATGTTGTCCAACACAGGAAGAATCATCTCGAGACTGAGGTTATCACTACCGATGGCTTTAGTGGTGATAGATCGAATACATTTCTTGATGACATCTTCTGAGACTGGTTTGAAAGAGAGTGAGGACGAGTCTGGTGGGACAATACTAGATAAGTAATTAAGAGATTTTTTTATAATAATAATGTATATCTGCAGGAGACAACCAGCCAGCTAGAGCCTCGTCTACGTCCGGCCAAGTCGTGTGAGTCTCTCTCCTCAGAAGCAGACGTTCTTCCTCCCCTCGCTGCGAGAGTGCCACAGCCTCTTAAGCATCACACCAGGTAAACTTGCCATAATTTATTCACCTTATTATTTAGTGGCCTTAAGACTACTTGCTATTTTCTTATTGGTCATAGCAAGTTCTACCGCCTATATATATTCTTAAAAAGACTACGATTATATATAAACAAACTAGGCTAAAACAGAACATTAATTAATATCCAAATAAATAAATACTGATACATGTGCAGGTCGGCGTCGTGCGACTCGTACTTCGAGCCGTGGCAGGCGGAGCTGGCGGGCATGCGCCTGCGCCTCTCGCCGCAAGAGCGAGACACCAACATGTTCAGCGAGGAGGACGACACGCACCAGCAGCAGCTACAGGTACACACACACACACACAGAGACACTCACACGTGCATGCATACACACGCACGTATACGTACACATGGCGCATACATACGCAAACACGTACAGATACAAACACAAATATTTTTTTTAACGTAATCGAAATTTTACGTTAAGTTACACACACATTAACAAACAAACAGAGAGATAGAGAGAAGGAGAGGAAGAAAGAGAGACACATGCAAACAGAGAAAGAGAAGCATCCACACTTTTTTGTGTAATTAAATGCAAATATTTCATTATTTTTTGTCTGTTTTCACACACCACAAAATAGTAGACGCCATGTTATGACGTAATAACGTTGTGTAAACAAAAATAAATCCATAATTTGTTCAGTATATTCACACAGAATTCTTGCATTTAGGAACATTAGGAACAGTACACCAACGATAAGTAGAATAATAAATTCAATTACAAACAAATTATTATTAGCGCATTTATTTATTTTTTTACAAAGCAATTTGACGTCAGACCACAGATAATAATGGCGTCCACTGCATTTAGCATTTTCGAGCAACGAGATGCGAAATTGAAAATGTGAAAATTTAAATGGATTTTTATAAAACTTATCGTTTGAATAAAAATGGTGTTTTTTTAGCGGTTTATTAGCACTATAGAATCTATTTGAGATACTTTTTAAAAATTTATGAAATACCCTATTTATTATATATATACACGCGTGTGTGAACTACAAACTACTGTAAAAACAAGTGAACTCGCACATATATAAAGACACATGTACACACGATGCGCGCGCACAGCGAGACACAAAGTTCTCACGGGAGAAGTTAGCGAACAGTCAACAGTTTAGAGGACTTGCAACTATATTCACGATATTTATTTTCAACAATGACATGGGTGTCATTTTCGAGGCTTCTCGGGGGGCTAATTGCGAAAATGAGGTCCATTTTCAAATCCAAGATGGCGGACATCCGGTTTTTTTTAAACAATTACATGGGTGTCAATTTCGAGGTTTCTCGGGGTGCTAATTGCGAAAATGAGTATGTTTAATCTTATTTAATGATGCCAAATAAGTATAACTTCTAACGCGTGTACATAAGTACACACACACATTTTTTTGTTTCCAGGACGACTCGCTATGCTCTACGCCGCCGGAATCGAACTCGTGTTCAGCGGTGCCAAGTCCAAGGAGGAACCGACTGGACACAGATTTGGCTGAAAGGTGAAATGAATATAAATATGTTGGGACATTATTACACTCAATGCCATCTAGTTCCTTATACATATTAACTTAAATACCCATATTTATTTGATTTGATTTAACATCCACGACTGGAGTACAAACTTTCGTGCTAGTTATACATAAAAACCTTCCTCTTGAATCACTCTATCTATTAAAAAACCGAATCAAAATCCGTGAATAGACTATAGTAGAGAACGTAAATAAAGCATATAATAGCAATATCGTGTACGTTATTTTTACAGGAAGCGTGTAGCGCTGGAGCAGCTAGAGGCGCAAGTGGCGCAGCTCGGGTACATCGACGACGCGCCCACCGACCGCCGCCCCGCCCTCGCCGCCAAGCGGTGAGTGCACGCCGCTTACACAACTATGCCACAGATTACACATTACACGGTGATTACATACATTACATGGTGATTACATACATTACACATTACATGGTGATTACAGACATTACACATTACATGGTGATTACATACATTACACATTACATGGTGATTACATACATTACACATTACATGGTGATTACATACATTACATATTACACGGTGTCACGGCTAACCCCATCTAGTTTGTACATAAGGCAACTGCCTATGGACCTTTAAGTAGTTTCGTGTTGCGTGGCGTTGCGGCGATCGACCCGGCGTCAACTTTTTTTGTGCAACATCATAGACGAGTCATAGACATTAATTAGATAGTGACAAGTGGAAATTCAAATCATTATTTCTTATTGTTAATTCGTAACGCTCCGAGCCTAACAGTTTTTTTATACAAAATTTTAAGAACCATTGTAAACACGAAATTAAACGTAATTCGAGATAGTCTACGTTTTATTTGAAGACCTCCGTAGTTTTGGCTGATCGTTGCTGCCCCACACGGTGATTACATACATTACACCATGGTGATGACACGGATTACATGGTGATGACACGTTACGCAGTCATGACACGGATTACATGGTGATGACACATTACACAGTGATGACACGGATTACATGGTGATGACACGTTACACAGTGATGACACGGATTACATGGTGATGACACGTTACGCAGTCATGACACGGATTACATGGTAATGACACATTCCACAGTGATGACACGGATTACATGGTGATGACACATTACACAGTGATTATATAGATTAATTTCCTATTACATGGTAATGACACATTACACAGTGATGAAACGATTACATGGTGATGACTCATTACACTGTGAAAACACGCATTACACATAGTGATGACTCATTACACTGTGATGACACGGATTTCATGGTGATGACATAGACCACATGCATATCTGTGCATATTTTATACTTTTTTTAATTTTATCCACAGAATATGCAAAGACCGGGACAGCCCTTCGTCCTCAACCGCCGACTGTCACACTCCACTCACCAATGTGAAACTGAGGTAATGATGTTATTATAACTAAGAAATCAGCGCAAAAGTGACCTAACTATTATGCGATATTTTTGAACTTGTGACAATTTATTAGAATTTTCTTTAATCATTAATATTATTAAGGAAGTTTTCAACAGTTATGATATATTCCAAATTAGTTTACAAATTTTAATATATTGCATTTGTGCAGCTCTTTACAAATCCCACTGCTGGTGGTGGGCAACAACTAAATTCTTTCAGACATGCAGGTTTCGTTTCGATGTTTTGCTTCACCGTACGATAAAGTGGTAAACATATTGTAAATCAAATCAAATCAAAATATTCTTTATTCAAATAGACTTTTACAAGCTCTTTTGAATCGTCATTTTTACATTATCAAAATTAAAAGTCAGTCTGTAAGTCTGTGAGTAAACTACCACCGGTTCGGAAAGCTATTCTGCTGAGAAGAACCGGCGAGAAACTCTACTGTTGCTCTTTTCAAAAAATATATATATAAAAACTAGCTGTACCCGCGGCTTCGCCCGCGTTCATTTATTTAATTGCTAAAAAATCGCGTTGGAAAAATAGGGTTTGATCGTAGAAGGGTGAAAATTTAGGATTGTATGTATTTTTGTATGTTGTATCATAAAAAAATAAAAACTAAAAATTTTGTCTAAAAAATTTAAAAAAAAAAATAGGGGTGGACTACCCTTAACATTTAGGGGGATGAAAAATAGATGTTGGCCGATTCTCAGACCTACTCAATATGCTCACAAAATTTCATGAGAATCGGTCAAGCCGTTTCGGAGGAGTTCAAGTTCGAACCCCGTGACACGAGAATTTTATATATTAGATATGATTGGCATGTGAGACCCGGGATTTGAACCCGCTTCGCTCGATTACCCAAGCGTTGATACCACTGTCTAAACATTGTCATAGACTAGCTTGTTTTCGCAAAACGAAAAGTGTATGAGAATTATTTTTTTACTATACAGTTTTTTTTATTGCTTTATAGTATTTAAAAGTGATTTGGAGTTAGGTCACTTTTGCACTAACGATCTCGTTATCTTTGTAATTTTGATGTTAGAAATAAAGTAAGCTAAATAATTTGTGTTATTGACAGAACTAATAATATATTGATTTGTAATTTATGTTTTGTGTTTTTAAATAATTTTAATTAAATACTTCATTCAATTACACCTTTTAAATTAAATGTCTTAATACACAAGTTGGCTAACTCCGTCACATTTAATAATATTTATAGTAAATAAAAATAAATATTCATTTTTTTCATTCTCCTGACTTTACATTTAAACGAATTTAGCCGACTTGCAAAAGAATGTATCTATAATGTATGTAAGTCCGTGGGGTAGTTTAAAAATACGACATAGTAGCTTTACTTTGGTGTATTTTTAAAATTTAGTATATGTGCATAATAATAATATTATTTAGCTTACTCTTATAGATAGGGAGAATGATTAATACCCTAGACGTATTTGCCCTTTTCCCATTAGATAGAAACACAAATACTTATACAATGACTTAGGTCTAAGTGTAGTCTGTTTGTTTCCTAGATTGATATACATAAACATAAATACACAATTCCTAAAAATGGCGTCAATTCAAAATGGCGTCGTTTATGTTAAGTTAAACCGAGTAATAATATTCAAAATTCGTTAGTTTAATTGTCTAAACAAATTCGAACTTACGCACTCCACATAAAGTACTTTTTTAAACGAAACAACGTGCTATATTAAGTAAAAAAAGTCCTTTTGAGCACACTTTTGAGACGCTAATTGTGTGTTGAGTTTTTGTATATCAATAATTTCCTTGTTAGATGTTGTTTTTTTATGTTAATTAACATTCTAAATTTCATCCGGGTGTTTTAGTGAATATATTTTATCTGTTATCCAGTATGGAATGTATTTTTTTAATCTGTGTCTTCTTACAGTATTACATATAACCAAATATATACCGATACCTGTTATGTACATACATAATCATGCACTTTTAAATTCATATATGCTTTATTACACTAGACATACCTGTAGTCTTGAGTTAAATAATATAAAATAAAATAAAAGAAATTCCCATTATATATCTAAAATAATTTAAAAAAACACTAAAAATAGAATTATTAAACAAGTAGCCACAAAATACGATATTTTCGATACAATTATAATATTCAAGAGAAATATCGAAGAGATAAACAGACACATTATGTTTCCAGGATAGTCAGATACACTATACTGTCACCAATCAAATTCAAGGTAATCTAAACCTAAAACCTAAAACACCTCTGTAACAGTACTAAATATCACCATACTAACTTACAGAGAACGCAATTCGCCGAGAAAACAAAAAAATTCCTCACGATATAGTGGTATGCACCACCCGGTATTGACTGACCCGGACAATCCAACCGTTTCGAGGTTAACCTGGCATGGGAAAGACGGACATTCAACTCTTATCAAAATAGATTGGCCAGCGGAAAATTCGTCTATAAGTAATCTGACTAGTAGTACAATAAATTCGAACCCACTGACTCCTGTAACGCCTGTGTATGATCCTCTTGAAAGTGATTCTGAAATAAGTGAAAATAAACACACGATAACAATTAAAAGCAATGATTGCAATAACTGTGATGAAGAAAAATGCTTAAAATGTGAATTGAAGGGTACAGATTATGAAAATATGAAGGATATGTCTCGAGATTATTCCGAAAATAACCTACATGATAGTTTGGACGCCAGCCCGTTGCATTCGACTGATATAAGCTACCAAAATCTAAATAGGCTATCAGCGGTGTCAACTTCATCGAATTCAGACCATCATTCCCATAAAAAAGATGATTTGAAAGTCATGACGTCATCGCACGAAAGTTCATCTAGTTACTCCAATGTTAGTTTTAAACAGGACGAATTGTATGAATGCTACAATTTTACAAGACCAAATTATATAAATCTTTCGTCGGATACGTCTAAAAGTTCTCCCGGATCGCCTTTAAAAAGTCCACTAAAATCGACTATAAGTATTACGTTTCGATCACCAGTTCAAGCTAAAACGCCAGATTACGAACCCATAGGCAATATAGACACGCCAACAAATGAAAGGGATTCGGTGTATGAAGATATTGATTTAGAGAAAAATTTGTCTATAGTCGAAGACGCGTCAATACCACAAACTGATGCAAGCCTACCAACCCAACAGGCTTGCCAACCTGAAGACTTCAATGAGGACCTAATCATACTAGAAACTCCAACAGAATCAACCATAGACAATGTAGACGTGTACAGTCAAGTCAAATTCTTCAGACAAAGCATAGAGGAGGTCAATGCAATGATTTTAGAAACTCCCGAGAAAGAAAGTGAGACGGATTACGAAAACATGCCGTTTGAAAGTCAACGCGATTACGAAAATATAAACGTTGATACTCTTAAAATCTGTGATACAATAGACATAAGTAAGGAAAATATTGAAAGAGAAAATGGCAATGTGATAAAACCTAATACGACCAAAAATATTAATGTACGCGAATTAGCTATACGATTTGAGAGTCCCACAGAGCAAAAGGGACCGTTCACATTCGAGAAATTTAAAACCGAAGTCAAATATCCGTCGTTAGAGCGACATGATGAAACAGATAGAAAAAAGGACTCCAAACCACCGCCAATATCACCTAAAACGTACAAATTGTCCAAAAATTCCAACGCTAGATCGCTGGACGAAAATGCGTTTATCAAGGAATTTGGCAGTGACAAAGACAGGCGGAAAAGTCTCGAAGTAAAAGACGTTAAACGACAATCTAAATATTTACCGGATCTCAATTTGAATATGGAGGAACCGGAAACCAAAACAGAAAGCATAACTCCGACCACAGAGAATAAACTATCTTTAATCCAAAGATTCGACACTAAAAAGCCAACGGATTTAAAGAATCTCATCGGTTTTGATACTGAGAAAAAATTGAGTCGCGAACGCATAGAGAAATACAAAGAGGAACGCAGAAATTTTCTGCGAGAGAAATACAGTTCGCAATCATTCAGAAGTAACCCAGAACAATTGACTAGGATCAAGTTAAAAAAAGAAGATAGAGAATGTGACAGATTAAAAGAAGATTTGCCCAAATTCGAAAGACGTAACACCGTGGATTTAGGGCAAAGAATGAGGTTTTCATTAGCTAGAAGTGCGAATAATCTAGACACAATCCCGTCTCCGATGAGTCCCCAGGGATTGCCAGGGAACGGGGAAGCGAGTGAATCCCGGGATGACAGGTGTGTATAGATTTTGGCCGAACCATCAATAACATGTAATAGTCATTTTGTAAAATATCAACCCATTCGAGCTTCACTAATTTGGTTTTTTGAATATTTTTTTTTAATTTTTAACCCAATAGTTAAAAGTAGATGGTTTAAATATTTTTTGTTTTTTTTTGAGTATACTCGGTACTATTATGCATTTAAATTAAAAATAACTTCCTTTACTGTACTTATTTCGATTGAATAATAGAAATCTTACTTATTTAGTTATTTAGAAAATTATTCTTTTTTTTTTCATTTTCAATTTAATTATTAAACGCTTAAAAATAATATTTTATTGACAGGAGAGAAAAAGTGTCACCGTCATACAACATACGCGACATGGCCGCCATTTTCGAGCAGAAATCTCAAAACAACGGTTGACATTAGACTCGTCGTAACGAGTCACCCGTTAATATCGTATTATTGAATAAATAACGGGTAATATTCGTTACCGACGCCGATATAATGTAACTTAATCGTTATCCCGTTCCGAATGCGGAAAGTAATCGAACGCTTTAAATTATTTAAAAATTGTTGTTTTCATTTCTAAGTTTGCTTGTCAGTGTTGCTATATTATATATTTGCTGTAAAATTAGTTATTACTATAAATTCAATGACTACGTATTTAATCGCGAGTTCGATTTCCAATATATTTTAATTTTTTCATCAATAGTTTGAACCGGGTTTGTCTAAAAAGTATAATATTGATTAAGATGTTTAAAATATGTATGATCAACCTCAACGGGATTCAGGTTACAATTCCGTGACAAAAAATAGTATTTTATGTTTTTAACGAGACTTGAATCTGTGACTTTACTACAAGTAAATACAATTATAGTAATCGATTATTTTACTCTAGAAGAAAAAGGCCATCTACACTAGTGAAATGATTGTTTTTTTAGCAAATATAGCAAATATATAATATTGCAACATAAAGACGCTACGTTTTACGTGTTATTATATATGCTGGCGTTTGCTATAAAGCTGTTTTGGAGCTAAATCGTCAAATATTTTCATATATTAAAATAAAATATGAAAAATTAAATAAAATTTACATTTATAACGGAATTTATAAGTTCTAAATAAAGTATTGACTGAGAAAACTTTATAACGGTACTCTGTATTATGATATTATGATTGTTATTTTTTTCCTATACAATTGTAAAAAAATCTCAGCAACGATAACGGATTCTCAAAACGTTTATTAAAATTTCCGTTATGATAATCACAATACTTTTAACTTATTTTTTAATATAATTTTTGGTTATTTTTTATATACATTGAATTAATAAGTAAAAATAAAACAAATACACTTGTTAACGTAAAGCGAGATATTTTGCTTTAAAATGTGAATGCCTAATTTTGATTGAAATCTCACTAATTAATAGTTAGTTTCGGTGATAAGTGACTATAAAAAAATTAACACAGTATAAAAATCCATACAGTATATTTTAACGGATACGCTGTAAAATGCAAGGGTTGTCAAAAGGAGTCATTTTTATTATAATAACCGAATAATCAGTTTATTAGATAGACTGTATGGATTACTACACTGTGACTTGGAGTAATCGTTTTTTGTTATATTTATTTATTATTTACTTTAATTATTTTAGATTTATAAATTATGACCAGAAAAAATATTGTACTATTTTTTTAATTTAATACAAAAGTGTGTTAGTTTAACATTCTATCAAACATACGAAAAAACAATTTAAAAAAATAATCGAGTCTATGGCTCCAATGTTATAATTTACCACATTTGTACAGTATTTTTTTTAACCTCAAATCAATCATCACACAAAGGACTAGTATTATTTTTTTTTATTTATAATTATTTTATCTGTAAAATATAATATGACTGGAATCTTTACAACTTAAGAAAAGGTTGTCTTTTAATTAGAGTTACAATTTTTGTTTGTTATTTCTGTGTTAGTTATAATAAATATTTTTTCCAAAATTTATGCAAAAGTGCCAGTTTTGACGTTATTAAAAATAAAAACAAAAATATAACAGTTTTATATATTCAATTTAAATATTTATTTGTCAATGAAAAACGGCGCAAAATCATAAAAAGGAGTATTTACATTTTTTTTCTTTAGATTTTTTTAAGAAACAGCATATAATTATTAAAGAATTATTATTCACGATTCAAGACGAGTTTTTGTTTAATGTAATTCGAACAAAGGGTAAAAATAGAAACTTAAAATTAGTCTAGCAATTTTTTTTTATAATTACAAAAAAAATGTGAATATGGAATGTTGCCATATTGAAAAAGTGCATTTAATACATGCATAGAAAGTTTTTTTATGTGTTTACAAATTATAAAAAAAAACATCTGTATATAAAAATCAAGAGTATGCCTTAAACTTTATAATATAGTAAATTGCATTTTGAATCTGTAAAAAAATCTCATAGATTAAAAATAACCAATTAGAATTTACGGCGAGAAAGGTTGAAAATTATTTTATTGTAAAAATAAAATAATAAAGACAATAAAGTGAATTGATATAGAACTAATTTTTCAAGTCTCATAGTGTTTCATTCGTTATTACTACCGGTTTGTGACGTCATAATATTACAAAAAATGTTTTTTTTTGTTTTTTTTTTCGGCAACAAAGTATTTTTAATAATATAAGGGTTTCTTTAATCTTTGTTTATTATATTTCAACATTTTTTTTATATGTTACAACTTTTCAACTCGCGAAAAGCCGGTGGTAATACTGAAGAAACTAAGTTTTTAAAATTATTCTTGAATAAAAAATTAGATCTTTTTAAATCTTTTCTTGTATTCTAGAATTTTATGACAATTATAGTGAAATGGTTTTATTGATAGCGACTCGAAAATTTTAATATGGTCACAAGTTCTCAATTTACATATTACTACTAGAATTGATAGTTAAAAGAAATGCCATCAAAATCAGTCAAGCCAGCATCCATTTAGTTTTACAATTTCTCTAAAATAGAAAGTTTGTATTAATGAAATAAAATTATTCTTTAGCTGGTATAATCAATAGCAATTTCAATGTTAGTTTTTGAATAATTTACGGGATCACAATTCAATCTAAAAATATTGGTATAAAAAGTAACCTATCCCACTGTTACTGTGATTAGGAGGTCCTGGATTTGAATCCCTGGTCGAGCCAAGTTGGGTTCATAATCAAAAAGTTCTAAATAAAAAATAATGAGTATGGGAGTGACAGGAATAGAGAATACACTTGTGTCTGAATATTTTTTTTTTGGTCGCAACCGGTCAGAAGGACCATTTTTAGGGTTGCTAGTAACAAAATCATTTCACTCTTCCATTTTAACAGACTGGATCTGCCAAAACGACTATCTTCCTGCATTTTGTATATTTAAACTGTATGGAATCGGAATTGAAATACTTATTATTATGAAAGATATTAATGTATATTTTATTTTGTGCTTCAGTTCAAAATATTTCAAGCGATTTTTGTTTTTTTTTAAAGACATAATATATATAATCTGTGCTTTATTTTTATTTTTTTTAATTTGTTCAAAGCATGTAATTTAATATACATTAATAACTTTAATGTTTCAAAATCTATACAACATGTATCCATTTTTCTTGTAATATACATAGGTATCGTGAATGATGTAACTTTGCCCGGCTGTAGGCTGCGTTTGGGGAGAAATGTGTTTTCATAATAACTTATTTATTTTTTTGTATTAAACTTTAGTTATCTGTTACTTTTTTGACATAAAGCTGGGACCACACTTTGGTCGAGTTTTTTTTTTAATTTAATTTAAAGTTGATTTTTTAGTTATCATATATCTCTAATTATATATGAATAAATTAAAAATAACAGTTTTACAAATATTTTAATATAAAGTTATAACTTCAATTTAAGTGACATAATAAAAAAACTGTCATTTTAATTTGTTTTTTTATGTTTATAAGATAATTGAAAAGTCAGCTCTAACATTTATATAATATTTTCTGTTATTGTTGAACCAAAAGCAGCCGCGTGTTATATAATGCGAGCTTTAAGCGCCTCGGAAGGTCCGCTGTATGTCTGTATGTTCGACCCCGGCTTGTAACCTAGTGTAGACATTGATTATACAATAAAAACGGTATTATTGATGTTTGTATTTTTATTGGTACCTATACGATTTATAGAACATGCATTTTATTGATTAATCGAATATTTTGAGAGTTGTCGGCCGAAATAGAAAATCGAGCTCGTTAAATGGGCCATAAATCGTAAGCGGTAATTTTTACAAAGAAGTTTACAGGAAATAAAAGATGCGAAATTTTATTCTCTACAATAATGTTCCTAATAACTTTTGCCCTAAAGTGCATAGTTTCCGAGATATCGGCCAAAAACTTTTCTTCAAGATTGCCATCGAAGTTCCACCTGGATCTGTCAGAATTTTGTGTTTTTATGGTCAGTAAGTGACCCTTAACCTAAAAATAAATAAAAATTGGATCGGAAATTTAGTGCGAGGTTGACCAAAAAAACGGCTTTATTTACTGTACTAAAATACCCTATTGTTATATAATTTGGTTATTACTTATTCTACACAAACTTCCTTAAGACATACTCCATCTGTTGGCAATTGATTGCGTATTTGAAATAATTTCTCTGATCATACATTACTTTAATCTATACTAATATTATACTTTGTCCATTTTGTTAATGGTTTTTTGACAGCTCACGCCCACGAAGTTTCGTATTTAATGGTTAGCCATTAAAGTTAAAATGACATACACATTAATATGTACTTCATGGACGGGCACCTCCCCCTTATTGCTGTGCCACACATAACGATTACTACGATTGTGCCACAGATTACAAATAATCGATAGAAATCAATGCTAATATGTAAATAAGGTCTAATATGTTATTTAATAAGGAAGACAAAAAAATTTTAAGATTTAAACCAATAAATTAAAATATTAAAGTTAATAGTAAAGTTTTACTTTCTTCTTAGTATAAGGCATACAAATAAAACAACTAAAATAGTTTAATTCCTTTTATTAACATGATTCGTCAGAATTATCATTTATATTAGATTTGTCCGATGAGGAGTCTTCAGTTATATTAATTATTAACTCTTGTGTGCATAAATGATCAAAATATGCAATGTCACGGCCAGAATCACATTATGATTCTCTTAGTTCTCTCCACCACACTTGATTTTTACGATAATAATATTTATTTTCATATTAATAAATATTATTTTATACTTAAAAAAATAAGAGAAATCGATTATTACGTCCTTTTGTCATCACTATAGCCTGTCAGTCGGCAAGCTGTCAAAAAACCATTAACAAAATGGACAAACTATATAAACGCGAAAGTTTGTAAGTATGGATGGATGTTTGTTACTCTTTCACGTAAAAACTACTGAATGCATTTTAATGAAACTTTACAATAATATAGCTTATACATCAGAATAACACATAGGCTACAATTTATAAAGATATTGTGTGAATTTTCCAAAACAAGACGATAAGTGTCAAGTAAGTAGTAAAAAATCTACCATCTGCGAGCTATTCTGCCGTGCGCTCCCAAAACCGCTAGAGATACCGATATGTAATGTATGATGGAAATGTTTATCTTAAACAAGCGACTCACCCTCACTTTGTTCGTCTCTAGATTTAGCGCGAGCGAAGCCGCAGGTTCCACTAGTAAATAATAAATGTAACAAGTATTATCTTTGCAAACTATACGCACTTCGCTAGTTAATAAGCTTCAATTAACATTTTAGATGGGGTTCAAAACTGAAAATTTAAAAAAATAAAAGAAATTTAAAAAATAAAACAAGAACTTTATATAAAACCTTATTTATTAAGTCATATACATATTAACTTTTATAAATCACAGAGCCTTAGATTCAAAAAACACAAAGCCAATAAGTAACTCAGTCATACTGTATTTAACTAAAAATTGATTTTATTTAGTTTACATTTTTTCTAATATATATTAGGTTATAAATTTTAAAATAATAGTAATTCTGTAATTGACCCTGTGAAATTAATAAAAATAAGTATTAGGTAAGAGTACTATCTTGTTTGTGACTACTACTTGTGGACATGATTTATATCTTAAAAAATTACACACAGCGCCATCTAGTTCCGTGGTAAGCTACAAGGCTTGTGTTACGGATACCAGATAGTTGATATACTACATATATATAAGTTTAAATACATACATATTATAAATATAAACACCCATGATTGGAGTACAAACATCCGAGTTTAACAAATGAATGCCCCCAGCGGGACTCGAACCCGCGACAATACGACAATATTTTTCAGTCTAATAAATAATGAAAAAAAATCTTATTTTGATTAAAAAACCGGTAAATGTCCACAGATACAACACCATCATACAAAAGAAAAAGCACCATAACTATTTAGAAACAAATATTAACAATTTTAATTAATATACATATGACTTATTTATTTGAATCAGCATCTTTTTTATCTTATTTTTTTATTTAACATCATTATTGCATGTATTATTTTTTTATAATCTACATTTTAATACCAAAAATTTTTAAATAATTAAAAAATAACCTAATCATAAGCACTCGCTTGACCATTTCTTTGGTTATAACATTTTAACTAAGAAATTAAATCATGGTATTTATTTGACAAAAGAACATTCATAAGTTACACAATATATATACATAATACAATAACATAGAATATTGTCTTATATTTAACCTGTATGTAAAAAAATGAAAAAATAATAGTGAATTAGGAAAATGCATGCAAAATCATCATTAGTGGCAGTGAATATTAAAGTTTCACACGTAAAATTAACTATAGTTCAACCATATAACATTAAAAAGGTAACACTTCTTTAAATTTACGCGAATTTTTCTGCGAATACAAAAAAATGTCCTAATTATTCCAGTTTAAATTACAAACTAATTGTCAAAAACAAAAATATCTGATTTCTATGAAATTTATATTAATCGCTATTATATCTTTCGCTAGTATATTTTTAATATTCATTACTTTTCATCAAGATTTTCAATTTGAAAACATACCTATCTGTATCACATATAAATAAATGGAGTTGAATTTTAAATGAAAAAAAATATATAATATGTTATTTGGTAAAAATACATTTTTCTTGGAATAAATATACTATTTTTACTAAGATACAACAACATAAATTTCATAAGTTGAGTTTTTAACTAATGTAAATATCATCATAGTGCAGTCATTTTTATATCACTATGGCAACTAGTGTCACTATCATCACACTATTGTCTCACATCTTTACAATACTAAACTGGCAAATTATTGGAAGTCCATCATGATACTATCACTATCATAACATTAGGATTGTATCATCATAGCACTATCACTATAACACCATCACACTATCACTATAATTGCTTCCAGCTTCACTATGATCATCACCTATAGTACTATCACACTTCATTGTAACACTAGAGAGCCATGTATGAATTATTAAGAACATGGTTTGAAAAACATCGTGAGGAAACCAGCATGTCTGAGAGAACGTAACAAGTTCTCGAAAGATATTAGCCCGCATTAGTCCAACGTGATGGTGGACTATTGCTTGACCCCCTTGTTATTAACATACATGTTCAACGTGGACTATATCCTGACCCCCTATCAAAGGGAGAACGTAAGTTCTCGAAAAATATGCTTAATGCATGATGCATTAGTCCAGGACGCTGGACTATTGTTCACGTCAACGTGGACTATAGCCTGATTATTGAAGAGCCATGTCAAGCAGTGGGATATTAGAAGACGTCGATCTTTCTCCGCGGGATTCCGGAGAGATTATCACCAAAGTGGACTATTACCTCTTATTGAGGGAAAGACTTGCTTAGCAGTAGGAAATTAGAAGAAACCATACATTGAAGGAAAGTCCAGCAGCAGTGGAATATTAGATGACGGCGATCTTTCTCCGCGGGATTCTTGAGAGATTATCACGAACTTGGACTATAACCGTATATTGAAGAGCCATGCCCAGCAGTGGGTTATTAGAAGACGGCGATCTTTCTCCGCGGGATTCTGGTAATTATTGAAGAGAAGGCCATGCTCAGCAGTGGGATATTAGAAGTTTATCACCAACGTGAACTATAACCACTTATTGAAGGAAAGTCCATGCCTCTAGGATATATAACCAAATATTGAAGAGCCATGCCCAGCAGTGGGATATTAGAAGACGGCAATCTTTCTTCGCGGGATTCCGGATGGTATTAACACACATGTCTAACGTCGACTATAGCCTGATTATTGAAGAGTCATGCCCAGCAGTGGGATATTAGAAGACGGCGATCTTTCTCCACGGGATTCCTGAGAGATTATCACTAACGTAGACTATCACCATATATTGAAGGAAAGTCCAGCAGCAGTGGGATATTGCCCAACAGTGGGTTATTAGAAGACAGCGATCTTTCTCCGGGGGATTCCCGATAGATTATCATCCAAGGAGAGATACACTAGTAGGGAGCAGCACATGGCGGCGGCGGACAGCGCGTGCCAGGCGTCGTGCGCGTCGTACAGCTGCAGGAGGCACGCGCGGTTCAGACGCCGGGACTGCGCTGGCGACTCCTGGGGAATCCCGGGATTGGGTGATTAGTTTCATTTTCCAAAAAAAATATATTAATAAAATAAAAAATGGGTGCGTGTAATGTTTACGCGCGGTTGAAGTAAAACTTTTTTGGCAAATATCGCAATTAAATTAAAAGTAATCAATAACCTTTAAAGTGGTAGTGCCATGCTTGTTACCTTCGGGTAGCAGCCGAATGGGCCGGCACGCCCCGTATAGTTCATTAGTACCACTCTCTCACAGAAGACCGGCGTGAAGTGGCAGCTATGCTGTCGCGTTTCGTCCGGTGAGTGAGAGTCCGGGAGGCCCACTCTCCTTCCCCCCTCCCTCTTCCCTTCATCCTCCGCCTTCGTTCCCCCCTCCCTCCCACTTCCCTCCCTCCTCCATCCCTCCCTTTCCTGAAAGGCCGGCAACGCATCTGCAAGCACTGCAGTGTTACAGATGTCGATGGACGGAGGTGATCACTTCCCATCAGGTGAACCTCCTGCCCGTTTGCCCCCTTTTTACCATAAAAAAAAAATCATGCATATTACGCATATTACACTCACATATTTACGGAATATCATAATATATGGAAAGAATATAATATTATATACTAGTCAGACAATAACTATGTTTTATTTTCTCTCGCCGACTTAATCCTATACATTTATGTGTTTGTGTCTCTATGCACTTATTTCTCATCGAGTTTGAAATCACAACGATTCTTAAGGAGTTTCACTAGCAATAATAAATAAATAAATAAATATTTGGTACATTATTACAACAGCGCCATCTAGTTCCGTGGTAAGCTACGAGGCTTGCGTTACAGATACTAGATAGTTGATACACTTCACATATATAACTTTAAATACATACATAATAGAAATATAAGCACCCATAGCTAGAATACAAACATTTGTGCTCACAAACGATTTCTGCACCCAGCGGGACTCGAACCCGCAATCTGATACAGCAAGTTAATGTCATTATAAATGTAAAAAATATTATTTTTATATATATTTTTAAATAATACAAAAAATATAATCAAATAACAGTTAGTACTTTCTTAGGTTTACGCGAATACTTGAACATTATAAATGAAACTATCTTTTCGGATTTTGTCGCGGATTTATTATGATTTTTGGTTCCCGACGTTTCGAATGCTTTACAGCAATCATAATCAGCTTTATAGCAATATTCGACATGACATGTCATGATGTTATGTCATGTCTAATACCTTACTCTCTCCCGTGACCATGATTGCTGTAAAGCATTCGAAACGTCGGGAACCAAAAATCATAATAAATCCGCGACAAAATCCGAAAAGATAGTTTCAAATAACAGTTAATAATGTATTTTTTTATTATGATTATAATAAACAGTTACAAATTAAAAAAAAAACTATCTCACCGCCCAATTAGTGTTGTAGTCGAGGTAAAAGTATCCCGCGACGAACCACAGAGTGTACGTCAGGAATATAAACACCCAGCTGCGGACACACGTTGACAAAAATAGTTTTTAATATATAAAATCTATACAAATAAATAAAATTGGAGTTTCTGTTTTTAATTTCAAATTAACAGCTTTTCACTAAACGCATATGAAAGTATATACGATAGCATCAATAAATGATTTTTTATGATTTTTGTCTGTCTGTCTGTTTGTTCCGGGTAATCTCTGAAACGGCTGGACCGATTTTGACGGGACTTCACTCGCAGATAGCTAATGTTATAAGGCGTAACTTAAGCTACTTTTTAACCGACTTCAAAAAAAGAGGAGGCAATATTTTAGAAATTTTATTTATTTTGACTAACGTAACCCGTGGCTTCGCATGTCTGCGAAGCTTCTTAACTTAGGGTCGAACCCGAGCGAGGCGAGGTTAGTCGCTAGTGATAAATATTAGTAATGTATAAAATCCGTTGTGTAGTTTAAAAGATCTAAGCGTACTGACACCGATAATTTTTAAAAAAATTGTGACTAATATACAACACACATACAAACAAACATTTTTATATATATTTTTCTAATTATAAGATTGAAAATCAACAGAAAATCTGAGTTATTCAGTTCTTCACTCACGCCAAACATATATTTAAAAAATCCCGTAATCCCGTGGGATTGGGACTATTCCCACCCAATCCCGCGGGATATGTTGGGACATGTTGGGACATTATTACACACAGCGCTATCTAGTCCCGTGGTAAACTACGAAGAAGCTTGTGTTACGGATACCAGATAGTTGATATACTACATATATAAGCTTTTTTTAAAATAAATATATAATATAAATATAAACACCCATGACTGGAGTACAAACATTCGCGCTCAACAAATGTATGCCCCCAGCGGGACTCGAACCCGCGACCGCTGGCGCACTACAAACTGAGCCATCGATATCTATCGGATATCGGATACTTACGAGTACCAACGGTGGTAGTTTACTCACAGACTTACAGACTGACTTTTAATTTTGATAATGTAAAAATGACGATTCAAAAGAGCTTGTAAAAGTCTATTTGAATAAAGAATATTTTGATTTGATTGATTTGATTGATTTGATTTGACCAACGATATCTGAAAAAATCCCGTAATCCCGTGGGATTGGGACTATTCCCACTCAATCCCGCGGGATATCGGATACTTACTAGTACCAACGATATTTGAAAAATCCCGTAATCCCGTAGGATTGGGACTATTTCCACCCAATCCCGCGGGATATCTGATACTTACCAGTACCATCGAATACTCTCCCGATGCAACAACTTCATTGCGATGTAAAAAAGCGTGTAGAGGAACAGATTACTCATCAGTATCATTAGCAAGTGGGAGGCGAAATCTTTGCTGTGTTGGGATACGCTGAAAAAAAAAAACAAAAAAACTAGATCGATTTTGATTATAATTAGCAACAAAATAGGTTTTTCTATTGTTGGATAGCAGAAAAGGAGCCTAGATTTTTATATATTTGCTAAATTAACTTGATGGTTTGTAGATTAGCGTGTACGATACAGTTCAGGTCCTAGGTTCGATTAAATTGAGTAAAAACAACGTTTAAAGCATTTCATGCACTTTTAGTACCTCTTGTATAAAACCTTGAATATGTTATGTTATATTGCAATAAATAAATAAATATGTTGGAACATCATTACACACAGCGCCATCTAGTTCCGTCGTAAGCTACGAGGCTTGTGTTACGGATACCAAATAGTCAATAACCCCATGACTGGAGTACAAGCATTCGTGTTCAACATTTTTTTAAATATGATTAGTTTAATTTTGTTTTATTGTTTTTGTAAAAAATTAGTCTAGTTTTGTTTTATTTTTTAAATATAATTTTGTTTTCTTATTAGCTTGAATAAGTACATGTCAACACTGTTCTGGTGCATGATGTGTTCTCCAGTAATTGCAGGTACATATTAAGCAATGAAAATTTAAATCTCTATTATTCTTTTGTATTCTTGTGTTATGTGTTATATTGTGTGTATAATAAATAAATAAATAATGAGTGAATGAAAGAAAAAAATGAATTAATAAATTAATTAATCAATGAATGAATGAATTAATAATTAATTAATTAATCAATGAATGAATTAATTAATGAATCAATGTATGAATAAACAAATAAACAAATAAATAATTAATTAATGAATCAATGAATTAATGAATGAATGAATTAATTAATCAATGAATGAATTAATTAATGAATCAATGAATGAATGAATCAAATAATTAATTAATTAATGAATCAATGAATTAATGAATGATTCAATCAATAAATTAATTAATTAATCAATGAATTAATGAATCAATGAATGAATGAATTAATTAATTAACGAATTAGTGTATAAATAAATGAACAAAGGAATGTCCCAGCGGGACTCGAGCCCCTCACCCGTACGCGGCGAGCGCCCAGTTGGCGAGGTTGGCGAGCGCGAGCAGCACCCCGCGCCCGCAGTGCGCCGGCGCCACCGCCGACAGCCGCCGCGACCGCAGCGCCGCCAGCGTGCGCGACCACACGCCCGCGTCTGTGCACACACACGGGGTGAGAGAGAGAGAGAGAAGAGAGACGGAGGGACATAGGGATAAGAAGGGAGAGTGAGACAAGAGAGATAAAGAAGAGTGAAGCAAAGTACGAGACAGAGAAATAGAGAAAGAAAAGAGTGAGGTCGAAAGAGATAAAGTCAGTGACTCACTATTAAGTGTTGGTGAAAAGTGTGTGTATAAGAGAGAGAGAGAAAAGAGAGACGAAGGGTGTTGGCGGTAAAAACTGCGGTAAAGGGCTGGTTCTTGCTGGAGCTCTGCTTCTAGTCAGCTTCAGCGGCAATGGTGTCGACGACAGCGGTTATAGGGCGATGGCGGCGATGGTACGCATGAGGACACACATCACAAGCCCTCGAATGTTCTATTGCAAAGTAGCAGGCGCGCGAGGGTTACGTCTCGAGACTCAAACGGTGGATTGCGAACTGTATTTGCGTATGATGACCCTTAAATAGCAGGCGTGCATATAAAGAGAAGCGGGTAGGAATAAAAATATGTATATATACTATTAGCGAAAACAGAGGGAGAGAGAGATAAAGAAGAGTGAGAGTGTAGATGAAAAGTGTGTGTGAAGGAGAAAAGGAGAGAGAGAAGAGAGGGAGGGAGATATAAAGAAGTGTTAGAGTGTAGGTGAAAAGTGTGTGTGTAAGAGAGAGAGAGAGAAGAGGGGGAGGAAGAGAGTGAGGGAGAGAGAGATAAAGAAGAGTGATAGTGTAGGTGAAAAGTGTATGTATATGTGTGTAAGAGAGAGATTTGGATGAGGCGAATACAAAAGATGGGACACGTTATAATGGAAGAAGTATGATACTTAAAAAAAAATTAAAGGGTTGTTGGGGAAATTGAAATAACTCCAAAATCAATAATAAAAGATTGCAACAAATATGTTTTGCATGAATGATTTGATTTTTTTTTACTCTGACTATTAATTAAGATTGCACGGAAGAGATCGCTTTCAGCGATAAGGCCGCCTGATGTGCATCTTTGCTTTGTATTTTGTATATCGTCGAAAATGTCAGAAATCCAAACTTTACAAGAAACGAAAAAAATGGTTCATTTTGTCAATGTTTTTCAAACAAGAGGTTTTCGTTTTACTCCAAATATGGCACTAGTAGTCATGTACTGGGTTTACGGTTTCGCCGTAATATTAAATTTAAAAAAAATAGTGCTTATAATAATCTCGGATTAGGATGTTCTACTTTTTTGTATGACACGGTGTATCTGTTCTTTTTTATGTGATCTGTGATTTCTATGTTTCTTTTGTGGTGTACAATAAAATATATAATTATTATTATAAGGAATATGAAAATAATAAATAAAACAAAATAAAATAAGGAATCTAAAATTAAATACATCTTACCTAATCTAAACCTTCCCAAATAATATATTTGAAAAGTGAGCACTAGACAGGTGACAAGATGGAGGATGGTGAAAGCGACCCAGAAGTAAAAGTTGGCGTTGAGGACTCCCACCAAACCTGGAAAAATAATAAAAACTAATAAATAAAACATCCTTTTTATTACTTTTATTTTACTTTTACTTTATTTTACGCCATCTTGAATGTTCCGCCATGTTAGATTTAGAATGACGTCACAAAGTTAACCATGCATGTTGGTTGAGTTGCAAGATTCCATCCGAACAAACATACATACATTGCAAATTAAATTAAAGTTTGTAATAAAAAAGAACTTCTTAAACGAAAAAACATTTTTGATTTAAAGTCTACCCTCCCCGCTCCCTCTCCCACTCTCCCTTTCTCTCTTATTTCTCTCTCTCCCTCTCTTTCTTTCTCTCTCTCTCTCTACTCACCAACGAATATGATGAAGGCGAGCACGCCGAAGGTGGCGTGCGCGCGCGCGTTGATGTCAGGATGCCGCGACTGGTATATCTTGACCATGCACAGTACTGACGTCACGTACATGAACGACGTGTCTGATTAATATAAAATAACACGAATATTAATCATCATCATCATCATCATCATCAGCCCTGTTTAACGTCCCACTGCTGGGGGTGGGCTTCCCTCTGTACGAGGGAGATCAGGCCATAGTCCACCGCGCTGGCCTAGTGCGAGTTGGCGGACTTCACATGCCTTTAGAAAACTTGTTAGGTTTTCTCAGACATGCAGGTTTCCTCACGATGTTTTCCTTCATCGTAATTAATATTTTAAATTAATTTATAAAAACTCTGGAGTGAAGGGAATACGTTGAGAAAATTTCTAAGATTTAAGATTTTTCTGGTTCAACACGTTAGCAAAATAGACTTTGATCTGAATGAATGAATCATGTCTTATAATAATATTAGCAGTATTGTACTGTAATTAGGTATATATTTTATTTTGAATTAATAAATACATTGGAACATTAAGGAAACAGCACCATCTAATTCCGTGGTAAGCTACGAGGCTTGTGTTACGGATACCAGATAGTTGATACACTACATATATAACTTTAAATACACAAATATTATAAATATGAACATCCATGATTGCTCAATTATTTTTACTCATGACACAAATAATTAAAGCCTCCAACTTTCCGACCACCAACCAAGAACCAAGCTTTCCGAGCCGGTGGTAGTTTACTCACAGACTTACAGACTGACATTTAATTTTAATAATGTAAAAGTCACGATTCAAAAGAGCTTGTAAAAGTCTATTTGAATAAAGAATATTTTGATTTGAAAAGAACTAATACTCACCAAACTGAAAGTTCATACTATTAGGGCATACGTGGTACGCTGCCGAAAGCAGACCCTCGCTCACGAGGGAAATCCCCATCGCGTACAGAAGCCCGAAGTGTTGGGGAATACCCAGTTCTCTCTGGAAGGAAAAATTTTTGGATATAAATTTACAGTTCTCGAGTCATAAGCTCAGCTTTGCATTTGTGTGAGTGCAGTGTACGGATAGGCACGACCGAAGACGTAGCGCGTTGCGAGTTGGTTTAAGCCTGTTTGAACTGGTTTTTGATGCGCGGCTATTGGCTTTTAGCTATCACTCACATAAATGCAAAGCTGAGCTTATGCCTCGAGAACTGTAATCCATATATATTGTAGCTTAACTAGCCTTTCTTTCTGGAAGGAAAAAATGGATATAGATTTAATCCACATATATTGAACTAGCCTTTCCCGTTACTTCGATCGTGTTCTAAATACTGAAAATCAAAAGAAATATTTTTCTCCAGTTTTTGCAACATTTTTCATTGATGCTCCGCTCCTATTGGTCGTAGCGTGATGTAATATAGCCTATAGCCTTCCTCGATAAACGGACTATCCAACACAAAAATAATTTTTCAATTCGGACCAGTAGTTCCTGAGATTAGCGCGTTGAACCAACCAAACAAACAAACAAACACACAAACAAACTCTTTAGCTTTAAAATATTATAGTATAGAAGTCAAAAATAAAAAGAATTGACTAAAATCGTCATTGAATCCAAAAAAAATAGTAACTAGTGGTTTTCCAAACCTGTTCAGGAGTCTTCCGTCGATGCTGCTGATGCCGTCTCCACACTTGCATGAGGAAGAGGAATCCGAGGAGTACGTAGCCAATGTTGGAGTAGACGTGGTTGAAGTCTGATAGCGCCAGGAGTGGGTGGGCGCAGAGGAAGTTGAAGTAGCATAGGTCCTGGTTGCCGGACTGGTTGAGCAACTGATTGGGAGATAAGTTTGGTTAATTTGTTACGTTATAATATGTTAAGACAGACATAGTTGAATTTTTGTAAAAAAAATAGAAAAAATATTGATTTTTTTTTTATAAAACGCTTTTTTTTAAAAAAACAGAAAGAACAAGAAAATTATAAGATTTATTGGAGGGGAAATCCTTTAAAAGCTTTGTTGTAAAACATCCAAAACATCTTGGGAACAAAAAAAACAAAAAAAAAATCGCGTAAATATACAAAAATAATTGTATTTTATTAAAAAAAATCAAAAAAATATTTTGTTACACCAACATACCCTTTGATAAGTAACAACTAGCTGTATAACAGGCAGAGTGTAAAAAACTGCGACGGTCAGTACATTCCATAAGTACATCTTTGAACGCGCGGACAAAACCCGGGGACGACATCTGTATAGAAAAATAAATAAATATGTTGAGACATTCTTACAACAGCGCCATCCAGTTCCGTGGTAAGCTACTATGCTTGTGTTACGGATACCAGATAGTTTATATACTACATATATAACTTTTAAATACATACATATTATGAATATAAACACCCATGACTGAAGAACAAACTTTCGTGCCCAACAAATGAATGCTCCCAGCGGGACTCGAACCCGCGACCGCTGGCGCAGAAAGCAGGATCACTACCAACTGAGCCAAACGAGTCGTCGTAATCAAATCAAAATATTTTATTCAGCATAAAAATTGTTACAATTTCTTACTGAACGTCATGAGTCTACCACCAGTTCGGAAAGAAGAAACCTCTGACCTGAGAAGAACTGGCGAAAGAAACTCAGCGGGACTAATTTTTTTTTTATCGTATTCTCACCCTTTTTTTAAATTAAATTGTATATTAACAATAATTCTATATGTTGAAATAGCCTGGCGGCGATCACATCATTCCCAAGGCGTACATACGTATATAATATAATAAGGATAAACTCATTATTTTTATATTTGATAATCTGTGACCGAGCTGTCAAGTTGACTTTACTTTTTATCGTAATGGCGGGAACGTTATATACGTTGAATCAATGGATAACTGAAACTAATATAAGCTTAAGAATTATTTATTAATTGTTAGATTTATGTGCCACGGTTTTTATTTTGTACTAGTCATTCCCGCGGCTTCGGCTCGCGTTCTAACGGCTGATAATCAAAAGAAATATTTTTCCCATTTTTGCAACATTTTTCATTGATGCTCCGCTCCTATTGGTCGCAGCGTGATGTAATACCTTATAGCCTTCCTCGATAAACTGACTATCCCACACTAAAATAATTTTTCGAGTAGTTCCTAAGATTAGCGCGTTCAACCAACCAAACAAACAAACTCTTCAGCTTTATAATAATAGTATGGATTTATATGTATTATGTATATAAATAAAAACTGAATGCTTGTATGTTTGTCTTCCATGCGTTCCATTGATTTAATTGTGATGAAACTCTGGTGGCTTATTCTGGAAACGCTAACAAAAGTTTTTTTTCTTTGATAAACGTATTTTTATACAACTTATTAAATTACTTAATACTAACCCACTCTACTATCCACCTTCAAATTATGACGCTATGATAACCACAGTCTTTCCAAGACATTACCTAACATACATGACTCACTAACTTACTCACTCACTCACTAATTTACCCACGTTAATGAGACTTTTTTAAATCGGTTAAATAACTTACCGAGCCAAAGTAGCGACGCACAGTTTCCCGCCATTGAGAGAAATATCCCTTTCCATGTCATCTACTGTGGAGGGCTCTGAGTCTGTGTCTGACTGGGAACTGCCTTAAATTTCCCAAAAAAATATAAATAAATAAATAAATAAATAAATATTTGGGACATTATTACAACAGCGCCATCTAGTTTCGTGGTAAGCTTGTAACGAGGCTTGTGTTACGGATACTAGATAGTTGATATACTACACATATATAAATTTTAAATACATATATATTATAAATATTAACACCCATGACTGAAGTACAATCATTTGCGTTCAACAAATGAATGCCCCAGCGGGACTCGAACCCGCGACCGCGCGGTCGAAGAAAATAGGGTCACTACCAACTGAGCCAAACGTGTCGTCAAATTATGATTGTTTGGATAGTATCACTACATAGTATAAAACAAAGTCGCTTTCTCTGTCCCTATATCCCTTTGTATGCTTAAATCTTTAAAACTACGCAACGGATTTTGATGCGGTTTTTTTCAATAGATAGAGTGATTCAAGAGGAAGGTTTATATGCATAACTAGCGGATCCCGCGGCTTTGCCTGTGCTAAATCTAGGGAAGAGCCCGAGCGAAGCGAGGGTGAGTCGCTAGTTATCTATATAAATAAAAATGAATGTTACTATTCGCAAAACTCGAGAATGGCTCGACCAATTCGGCTAATATTTTTCTTTGTACGTTCTGTTATATCAAACTTTCCCAAGTAAAACATAGCTAATCAGCACATTAATGGTCTTAAAAGAACCTTCTGTTATTTTCCATTTTCTTTATAAAAATAATCAGCAATTTTAAATATTTACACGGGAAGGCGCTACTTATGGAATTTAGCTGATATTGCAAATGCCTTCTTTAATAATTCTAATATAATTTTAAATGAGTTAGACTCGGAACGCGGTCGCGGCAACACAAGTATATTTGGGGAAAAGCTTAAATATACGCCACCGGTAGTGTAGTTTTTATTAAATAAATATTTAATTAATTATTAGAATAAGTATAATTTAGATCTAAAAAATATAATAATAATAAAAGAAAAAACAACAAAAAATATTTTTTGTAAGGACACGGAAACATACTATATTAGAAGAAAATATATTTTTTTCAGTTTAATTTCAGTGTAAAAAATCTAGAATAAGGTAATTTACAAAGTTAAATGTTATTAATATAATGAATATTAAGATTATTTTTTGAATTATAACCTAAAAAAATAAAAAAAATTATTTTAGGGGTTTTTTTTCATTTTTTTTAAAATAAAAAAAACCAGAATTTACCAAAGAAATTATAAAATTTACAAAAAAATTATTACCTCCTCCCTCACTACGGACTCTTTGTGAACTTCCGCTTCCATCGTTGACCACTCGTCGACGACGCACGGTCGATATTGGTTCACTCTCGGGCGGGGTTTCCGGTGAGATTAGACTATCTGTGACAAAAAAAAGTGTTTTTACGATTTACTATTTCAAAAAAAAAAGATTCTACGTGACACTGGCGAAATAATCTGTGCTCAATAGAATTGAATTGAATTGAAAAAAAAAGACATTTTTTTTGAAAAAATCCAAACCCAAAGTTTTGGTAATATAAAAATCAACAAGCGTTATTCTAGCTATAAAAAAATATACACGTATTTCTTTAAGTTACAACTTACCATATTTAAGTTTCAGATAAAACTAGGGATAACTTCTAACTAGAGTTACATATACAACGACAAAAGACTATCATGGATGAATAAAGTCACCCATTATACTACAATCTGAATTTCACTAAAATTTGTTAAGCCGATACAGTATGAGACAAAACAGACCGACCAATTAAAACAAGACAAATTAATTGGATTAAATTATAAGATTTTAATTTAATTATAAGAATTTAATTGAATTGGATTATAAGAATTTAATTGAATTGATTTATAATTCAATTAATTTGAATTTAATTGAATTAATTAAATAATTGTAAAACCCATGCATACCTTCAGACTCATCAAGAGATCCTCGTTTCCACTGAACCAGTACCACCAAGAAGAACACGAGATAGAAAGCCATGAAGAAACCGAGTAAAGCAGCCGCCGCTATCGCGTACTCGCGGTACGATATTGTTTGTATCACTTTAAAACTACAAAATATAAATATAATTAATATGTTAGGACGTAAACACACAGCGCCATCTAGTTCTATGGTAAGTTACGAGGCTTGTGTTACGGATACCAGATAGTTGATACACTACACATATATAACTTTAAATATAAGCACCCAGCATATGTGCTTAACAAATGAATGCCTCAAGCGGGACTCGAACCCGCGACCGCTGGTACTATAAACTGAGCTAACTGAATAAAAACATACACACACATATATACTCACACACCTACACACAATAGCTTTTAAAATAGTATATAATGTAATGATGTTTAAAAAATTCAAAACTCACCTAAACTTCTTAACCCTTCCATCAGTGGTATCAACGGTGACAGTATGGGACTCCTCCCAACCAAAATATTGGGCCATTTTAGGTAGTGTCGTGTTAGACGCAATAGATCCCGTACAAACTTCATCCGATGTTTTTACTATGAAAACTATGTAGAAACCTAACGGGAATGTGTCTTGCTAAAAAAAAATAAAAGAAAAATGTAAAATATTTCTTCATTCAACTTATTGAAAATTATTTTAAAATATGGCTGCTTTAATTACAGGAAACAAACAAAAAGTAATATTGTAATAATTTAATAATAATATCAAAAATCGATACTATATATATACATATATACAGTTCGCGTCACGTAAAAAGAACGCTGGAAGAAAGTGGTGGGGGGTGTGTTTGCGCATGGGTACATTCGCACATGAAATTACTGAGCATATTCATTTATTTTTGAACTAAGCTTTCGCTTGTGACGTATATTGGTTATTCGTAGATACGTTGAAAAATATATTAGATAGAATGTAATTAAACAGAATTTTATAAATTAATAAAATATGTTTGATTCATTGCAGAATTTTTAAACACTTACAAAAAATTAAATTAATTCGTTTTTATATATATTTTTATTGTTAACTGCATTGTTATCAGACTCTCTCTTTATAAAATAATATTAAAATAATATTATTCAAAAATATTATTTTTCTATTTTTGATATAAAATCATTTCGTAATTAATAACTTTTGTGTGCGCGATGGTATTTTGAACTGACGAACCAATAGCGAGCCGGAAAGTATGCGGCGCGTGCCTCGCCGTCCCGCGCCCCGCGTCTTACCACCAAATTGGCCGATAAATCGCCTCTGCGCAACTTGACAGCCAGCGTTCTTTTTACATGACGCGAATTATACATCACTATACATGTCAACTGTCAAACATAACAGATAAAAAACTCACCGTCAAAGTGATGCCGCCACTTCTTGTCATCGTCAAATAATAACCGTCATATAAAATATCTCTTTCATTATCGAATACTGGACACTAAAATTAATAAAAAAAATATACAATAAAGTTTTAGTTCCATATGACCATTGTAATGTGAAGGAATTTATAACGTTGAAATATAACAAATAATAAACATATAAAGTTAAATTGCTTACAATATTTAAAAACAATACAATAAAAAAACTACTTCCTTAGATTTACGAAAACGCGAATATTTGACATTTATCTGACCAAATAACAAAAATTCGGAGACAAAAATTCAAAATAAATCCGTGAAGTAAAAGACAGTTTAATTAAAATTAAGTAATCTGTCAAAAACAATCAAAAAAACTAAAAAAAAACGAAAAAATAAATATCACAAAACATTTTTTCTAAACGACTCACCGAAAAATTCTGTATAGATATGACAGCACATATATCGTCATCGGACTCGATCATGACTATTACACTTTTCGGCCTCGACATCCATCCATAGTGCGTTTCCAGATTACTCTTCAAAAAATATCTATCCAACGTGCTTTTTTCTTTGGAATCCAAACTTTTATTGCAAAAATATTTCTTTTTTATCCTTTGGGTAGTTACATCGACTATATTATTTGGCCCCTGATCGAATGGGTAGAAGTAGTATTTCGGTTGACTAGGTGTGACAGTTAAATTTGTGTATGAGTTTAATTTTACGTAAAAATCTTCAACTGTTTCGACTACGATTGTAACTTTTATCGGTTCGGGGGAAGATGAGGTCAAATGGACTATTGGTGTGTTGAGGGACGATATATCTGTAACAAAATATAAAAAAATATATTTTTTCCATAAAATAATATATAAAACAGTGCTAGTTTTGAGAGGAGGAGGGGGGGATTAGGTGGAATTAACGAAAAACTTATATTTATTTAAAATACTTAAAAAAATAACATGTATTAAATGTATACAAAATTTATTTACGCATTAAAGGTCCACAGTAGACCCTTATCCATCTTTCATTAACTATGAATGCATGAACAAAAGAAAAAAAAAAAGTTAGGAAAAAAATTACATACAATATGATTAATATAAATAAAATAAATATAATGCCTATATTCAACATAATTATAAAATGTAAATAAATAATTTTGTTTTGGTTCAGGAATTTATTTATCCAGCAGAAAATTATTATTAGGAGAGCAGTTGATTGACTAAATCAACTGCTCTCCTAAAAAAGACGATTCAAATTCTTGAAGACAATTCGATGTTAAACATTTTGCTTGCACTGGCGATATTTAATTTTGAAGAAAAAATACAGGTCAAAAATACATAAAACTTGAAAAAATATTAATATAAAAGAAAATACTTACCGCACGTGTCTTCATCTTCAGAAAAAATGTTGTTATGAGGGCACAGAGTCCTAGATATATTAGTGAACTGCTCCAAAGAATCTGGTGTTTGCACCAACATGGGTAATTGCCATGAAAAAACACCTAAAACCCATAAAAATAAGTCTAAATAGAAAATATTATTTGAGTTAACAACTATGAAGAATATATTGAAAACTATTATTTGACTACAAATTCAATAGATGGCGTTACATGTATGTACTGGGGTTTTTAAAGTTGTTTTAAATTAAAAAAAACACATTCACTTTTTCTTTGTCACGGAATTTTAAGAAAAAATAAAACAGTTAACAACTACTTGTTAATGTACGATATATATATTATTGTCTATTGAAGCAAACACGTATAGCCCAAATTAGCCCTGTCCAATTTCTTTATAAAAAATGAGGCATCATACAAGTAATGTATTACGTGAAGTAAGTTTGGAAAATAAGTTGTTTTCTTTTGTTATTGTTCAACATTTTATATGGTCAGTTATAATACACACATTAAGAAGAAATTAAAAAAGGTTTCTGGTTATTACAAAAAAATAAATATAAATAGTATACAACAAACCTTTTTGCTGTCTTGCCGTAATAAACAATGGGTAAGTGCGATTAGCGAAATCACTTGCCACCGTCACCCTGGCTGGAGTGTCATAGCCTTGTAAATCCTAGAATAAATATAATATATTAAAAAGAAAGGATAAAACTTATCTAAATAATAGATACTCCCTCTTGGTTCATTTGTTATTATGAAATAGACAGATTATAGACTATAATATCTTAGTATTCTTTCTTGGAAAATGGTTCATTGATCATAATATGAACTTCTATCATATTATAAACTTTCATTCTCATTTCAGTTTAAATCTTTATATTACTAACAGTAGTATAAGTTACTCTAAATCACAGTAAGCCAACATTCAGAGGAAATGACATGAATAACAAAGATTGGCAAACAAATTTGAAATAAAAGTTATTATAATAAAATACTAAATTCAATAAACTCACCCCCGCAAACTCCATAATATACTCTGCTGTTTTACTGACTTCCACAATATATGGTACATTGTATTTATATCTGAAATTTAAAGAAAATAAGGTTTTTTGCTAGTATCCATTTTAAATCTGGTGAAAAAAAAAAAAAAATATTGGTATAGATGTAGGTACATCTGTACTATTCATAAATATCAAATATCTTTAATAGACACTATTTAATATTTTCATATAAGTTGTCTATTTATATGAGTAACTATACTACATTAATACTGTCAATTGTGTTTGTAAAAGCAATATTAAATCATAAATTTCAAATAGGTTGTAAATGAAGGGTTGATTTGCTGCTATACTTATCCATCTATTCCCTTTATGTTATTTTAAATTTTTTCAGTGTTAAGTACAACTAACAGCTGATCAAAGAACAGATCACTAACAATAAATCTATACAGTAATACAAAACTTTCAATACTTTAAATACTATTTACTGGGAAAAATTAATAAGCCATTTGTATAATATACATTAATTTAAGTGGACAGATTGTTATAAATATCAAACTTATTTCAAGTCATTTTCCTTGAACATTAAAAAAATTATTAATATTCAGAAGTTTTAAATGTAAGTAGTTCTAAGAATACATTTGCTTATAGTATGTATGTAGTATAGTTGTATGTATTGTAGTATGGCTGCTTAGTTTTTTACTACAATCCTAACATAAAAAAAATTGAGCTTTTACACAACATGCCAAGAAAGTAAAGCAACTTGTAAAATACAAGTCAGTTCCACTAATAATACAATTTAAAAATAGCTCAAGTATCTTATGTTTATGTCAATCTGTATCCATAAATTATAATTGCACTTTTATACAAGTGTCAATACACTTTAAGTTTACACTTAAGTGCCCATTAATCATATGATAACAGAAGCGATCTTTTATATTTATTTTTTTTATTTTAACTATATAAAGTAGCTTCACTCAAATATCTTTTAAACAATTAAAAGTTTAAAAAACAATTATTACTTTTACATGTAAATAATAAAAATATTGCAAACTTATAAAATAGCCTCAATCCTTTATTAGAGTGGCTAACTCTATCTACAAAAAAATCATCAAAATTGGTTGAAGACCAAAGTGGTACTGGACTACTTTTTCATTTATATTGAAATATATGTGTATGTATGGGTACCAGGAGGAGTACAAAGGGTACACTTGAACCCTAAAAATTATAAAGATACAGAGGAAATTATAAATGACTAACTTTTCTTATCTTATTGGTTTTAAAACAAAAATACACCTAATTTATATATTTAAAGATTAGATTCATAATAAAGATATGGCAATATGATAACAAAGTTTAGTTATTTGTAGTAATTACTATAGAAATATATTTAAGGAAAATTTTAATTTTACTTATTTAAAAATTATAATTCTGTAACTAAACTAAAAACCTATTTAACAACTTACGTGTTATTATAATGAAAAATAATATCACCACTTCCTTCACAAGAACAGTATCGAAAGCCCAGAAATAATATTATTTTTAACCACCAAATTATCATCGTGAATAAACATTTAATAATAATTCAATTCAATAAGTTAGGTTTGTTTTGTTTGTAAGATTTTAATCCAATAAATAAAAATTAAAACTGTTTCGAGACAATGAACTGATGACAATTGACATTTGACAGTGACATTTGCGTGTTTTGACTTTTCAATTTAGCATAGATATAATAAACCTATGGATAGGCCCTACCTATAAAAATATCGTGTATACCAGTACACAATATTTTTGGAACATAAAATGGCCGCCTCTTTAGTGATGGCCATTTAAGATTTTCTTTTACCGATCAATTATTATCGATTAATGGAAAAAAAGCGGTTCTTGACTTGTTGAAAGAATAAAATAATATAAAAAATATTTTAAAGTAGCTAGCTAAGTCGAAAGTTGACTTTTTAACCGACTTCAAAAAAGGAGGTTATATGTTCTTGTATCTTTAATCGTAATAATACACGTCTAGTTCTACGGGTTTTAGAAATATAAATAATAGTTTTGAAAACTAAACAACACGCTTTAAAAACAAATTAAAAAGTAGAAAATAATAAATGATTTTAAAATAAGAATACAGTAATAAATAAAAAAAATCTTCTTTCAGTTATATATAAAAAGAAAACAATAATTGATTTAATTATCACTTTTATTCACTAACGACAGTTATAAATTAAAAAAGAAAACAAAAAATAGGATTTAACTTTTAAAAATGAATATTTTTGGTATTTCTTTTGTGTACATATGAACTTTCTCGAATCAAGCCCCAAACATAATCATCACCCATCATCATAATTCTAGAGTTCTGTTGAACGACGTCTCGTCAAAGTGCATCGAGCAGACAAACAGAGATTTGAGTCTGGGCTTTATATTTTCAGAGCCAATTATTTCTAACCATTTTTTTTTTCATAATTTCATTTGTAGGAAATCTGTAAAGTAAAGGTAAGTTGTAAAAAAGTATGTTTTGATATGTAAAAAATTACTACAATGTTTTTATTCAATTTCAAATTCAATCTTTAAAATGAAAATATTGTTATCGGTTTTAGCTTAGTAAATAGTAACACATCACTATTCAATTTGTAAACAAACAAGTCAAAGTTCGATATATAAACTACAGCCACAAATCCAATGCAAACCAGAAGCATAATCTTTCACTGTCTTCGAAAATGTTATTTCGTAACAAAACACTACATATTATCCAACAACAATGTAAAAAATTGTTACTAACCTATGAAAAGTCAATTTCGGTTGGTTATTACTAGCACGAAGGCATAATAATCGTCTATAAGCAAAGCTTTAACACCAAATAAAAACTTCTTTCTATGCGTACTTTTCGAAAACACTCACAAAAACACCACGAGCGAACACCGGCTGACAGAACACCTACCACAAAACACGAACATAAAATGGCGGCACTAGCCACGTTCAGGCATATGTCTGACGTCACAGAAAAATGTTTCCAAAATTCGAAAAGACAAATTATTACCTATCTCTTATACAGCATTCAGTAATTGAACCATTAGAACGAGACAACATGATATTTCACGTTTATATGTCGATTCCATATATATATATATATATATATATATATATATATATATATATATCATCCATATATATATTAAATCTATGGTTGCATATACTTTTAATCAGCACAACTCGTAAGCAACATGTATGATTTAACTTGTAAGCAACTTTTTTAATTTAGGTACATAATTTTATTATGTTAACAAAATTAATAAATTATTAATTAATATAGTTTAATTTCCATTCCGTGATATACTGATTGTTTTTATTAAAATTATTTTAAACTTGAATTGATCATATATTTTTAAAGGAAAATAATAGATAGTATTATATAATAATATTATTTAAAAAAAGCCTTTAATGCAGGATCCTACTGCTCGATTCTGCAGGTATCTGTTTTTTGATAAAACCAATTTTAAATAAATGTTGAAGCAGTATTTATGTATGTAGCGATGAGTTTCCTATATAAAAATAGCCGTAATTAACTGAGTTTTATTTAAGTTTAATCTTAGACTATTTCTTTATCTTAGATTTTACTATAATAATAGAATATAACATAACCCATAGACAATCCAATACATTATCTATTAATGTCTCTATGTACCGCTAGATGCCGCTATCTGTTATCGCAAACTTTCTGCATCGCGCTAACAAAATATTCTAGCAAACAGGGACCACCAGTGTTTCGAGACATATGAAGCACACTTATCTGGCGTAGGGGACACCGTGATCAAGAAGGCGGTTCCCCCAGAGCGAGACCCTCCCATTGCACTGCGGCTGGGTTGACCTCTGCGATTATCCCTAATGCGGATAACTCGGACGCGTAATTATTGGTAGTGACTAGTGGGGACAGCGTACACGCCGTTCCCCTCAGAAAGATCTATAGCTTATATGTTTAAAAGGAATATTATATATTATACTAGCAACTCACCCTCGCTTTGCTCGGGTTCGTCCCTACTCCCTAGTTTAGCGCGAGCGATGCCGTCAGTTCTGCTAGTTATACATATAAACCTTCCTCTTGAATCATTCTATCTTTTAAAATAAACCACATCAAAGTCCGTTGCGTTGTATTAAAGATTTAAGCATACATAGGGATAGACAGCCAGATGACTTTGTTTTATACCATGTAGTGATAATTAATTTATTACATTGAATATTTTTAATTTTAGAATACAGACTAGCGGCCAAATCTTTCTATAATATAGTTTATAGTATTTTTATCTGTTTGATGTTCGTTGAAATTCGTCGTTTTACCGAATGCTTTACATTACAGCACAACAGGACCTGTCTAAAAGCATATTTTGTATTAAAATATAAAATAATTTATGAGCTTGGTATAAATATTGTAAGAATAATATACTTATTATTATCCTAATATGATGATACAATGATATTATTACCTCATTCTCTCGTAGGCTACTTTCCTTGAAAATTCACTTCTGCCTTGTGTGAATTGCACACACTTTAACCATTTAAAATTATCTGATACCATAAAGGAAATAAAATAACAAATAATTGAAACAAGCACATTTATTCATTACAATAGCTAATATACATTCACAGCTACCCTCACCCTTTGGTCAAATCTAACAATCGAGAAACAAAAAAAACATTTTTCATGAATTTACTTACATATTTGGTTTTATTAATTTATACAATACAATATACAAAAATTATTAAGTCCAATGGAAGATATAGGAACAAAGTTACAAAATATTTATATACTAATACTAAAAAGGCAGACTTCCAAACAAAATTTAATATGACAGCTGTCACATTAAATATTATTTGGAAATCTGTCAAAAAAATAATACAGATTAAATAATGTTTATAATCAACCAAAAAAGATTTGACCTAACCACATACAGCCATTCAATATTAATAATAGAGGAGTTTTTATTTTTTTTAACAGAAAGCATGAGATCTATCCATACATACATCTAAGAGAACCCACCAAGTAGGACATAAATATTTAAAAACTAAAATTAAATGACCTTATTGGGAAGAGAAAATCCATGACTTTATGCCATGGTATATTCAATTCTGATGGTGAGGTCATAAAACCATCAATTTCTAGTTCACTGGATAACTTATGTGCTTATGTTGTGCGTTGAAATTTTTATAACTAAAGTCCCAATATTCATTTAAAATAAACAATAAAATGTATGAATCGACTCAATTAATGTACAGAAAAATCTATATTAAATATTTTAGTTATTATACTTTATTCGCACATAAAAATTAAAATGGCTAAATGTCATCTACGGAACCTATTTGCAAGGTTCAAATATTATAGTAATTAAAACAAAAAACGAAGGCACAATTAAAGGAGATAATTATTAAAACTTAATAATAAACCGATTACATCTTAGCTTTTACAAAAGAAATTAAATTACTAGTGATGTGGATTCACCCACAACGGTCAACCATCCCATTGAAAATTGGATAAAATAACAATTGGATGAAAATACAATTGGATGAACAACTTACAAATAATAATATTAGAATAATTTTGACAAAAAAGACGAGCTAACTTAATTTAACAATTGTTTGGGGTAAATTTTAAAAAAGAACCGTTCAATACACCCTGTTGTTACAATATATCTTAAATAATAATCTATATCTATCTTATGGACATATTATATATTTCTCCATCCATTCCTTTCATCCATTATATTTTTTGTACGGATGATAAATAATGAAGTTGGTTTCCAATAAAATTTTTATACACCTATACAAATTACGATTAATATAAATATTACATTTATTATTTATAGTTTGCTGCCTAACATCTAAAGTAGTTATTGAGTTTCCTTGACTTATTTCATATTTCTTTTTTTTAATAAATTATAAACTATCATTGTCTATGGTTAGTTTTTTTGTGGCAAAAATCATGAATACAAAATATACTTACTTATAGACTACTCTAATTTTCATTAAACAATATCACATCGTGGGGAAAATGGAAGATTCATTTAATTTTATTGCGGTATGTAAACTTTTTCAAGTTTCAACCAAACTCTAAATGAGAAAAAATTATAATCTGTGGTTTTTCAGTTACGAAAGAAGTATTTAATGTATTTGTAATTAAAACTATATTTTTGATCTATATTTTATTCTTTTTTTTTAATTACTTGAAACCTATTTAGATACCGCAACATAGTACTTATAAATTCAATTAATTATACATTTAAACATTAAATCCATTTTAAAAGCACAGTAAATCACATTTATTAACTTTGAAGGCACTTTTTAATAATTATAGTCACATTTGGAAAAAAATCATACAAAAACAAAAAAAAAACACTGATTTCAATATTATTATTATTATTAAAAATATTAACTGTTACTTTATTTGTATGCCGTTGAGTTTATGTATAATTATTAATTAAAAAAAATTATGTACCAAGTCTGGAATTTTATAACTTATAGATATTTTTAAACTTTTTGTTTTTAGACAACTTTAAATAACGATTTTTTCTAATGTCCCATAATATATTGTCACAAATGACGAAATGTATAATATATTTTGATATTTACTTGTTATTTAGGTTATTAAAATAAAAAAATGGCGCAAGTTGCGAATGATTAATTTAAAATTGTGAAAAAATCCGATCGTCCGATCCGATCATCGAATCCGAATTTCATAAAGTCAATAAATATTTTATTGTAATAATTTGAATAAAAAATTCAGTGCTTTTTTTTAATTGTTCAAATTTCACGGCAAAACTGGCCTAATTTGAGGCCAAAAATGTCAATCCGAGAATAATAATTATTTATCTATGGAGAAAATTCTTTATAATTATACTCAATAGATTCGCGTGTCAAGTCCGAGATGTTTATTAATTAAAAAAATACAAGTATTTTTTTAAATAATACAAATATTTTTTATTTTGTTTAAATTTAAATTGAGCCATTATTAATATGATAAAAACACAATATAACGGTATGAAAGTAAAAGTAAAATTTATATGATTAATATGAAGACAAAAAGTAGGTTTTTATCAAGAGAAAAATTTGTACTTTTTGAAAAATATTGCTTTTGACTGTTGAAAGAATAGATAATTAAAAAATGGCAAAATTTAAAAATCGAATGGCAACGAGTCGTTACAGTTAAAATAATATCGAGACGTATATAATCGATTTCATTTATTTCATTATCGATTTTGTTATCTTTATTTTATATGAAAAAAAAAAAGTTTTTTTTTTCTAAGATAACACATAATATAACTAACATTTATACATATTTATACATACATTTTTTGAAGTAAATCTTTTTAATAGAGACTGGATAAGTCAATCCATGGAAAATATATGTATCACGAAAGATACTTGTTTTTGTTTAAAATGTTTTAAATTTATATTTTTATATCAATTATAAAAATATACATTTATCACAAATTAAATATTCTTATAGAAAGTTATTATTAATAGTGACTTATTTATTTACTTTTCACTATACAAAGATGTTAATATTGTAAGTTTGTATGTAAAATTAATCTGGAACTACTTGTACGACTCTGACATGAACATTTATTGCTATATATAATATTTCTGTTATATAAAAACGATTTTTCAATAATAAATTACAATAAAAATCTGAAAACTCGGCGGGACGCTACTTTATAATATATATTTCACTAACTTTTTTTTATGTTACAAAAAAAATATCAGAAAGTTAGTAACAAAATATAATAATATATATATATGTATTTACTGTTTTTTCCGTCTGTCCGTTCGTATCCTTACTGGTGATGTGACGGATTTTAGCACTTCGACTATATTCGTATCGACTCTGGGCTTTTGTAGTCTTTTCGCAGATCTCGTTCGGAATTTCGCTGATTCTTGAACCACAATGTTGGGTGGTAATGATTTAATGTAGCTGAAAAGAAAGTAAGATTTATTTATAACTAGTGGCGATTATTTATAACTAGTTTATAAATCTAGGGAAGAACCCAAGCAAAGTGAGGGTGAGTCGCTTGTTTAAGATAAACATTTCCATCATACATTACATATGTGTAACTCTAGCGGTTTTGGCAGCGCACGCCAGAATAGCTCACAGATGGTAGATTTTTTACTACTTACTTGACACTTATCGTCATATTTTGGACAATTCACACAATATCTATATAAATTGTAGCCTTTGTGTTATTCTGATGTATAAGCTATATTATTGTAAAGTTTCATTAAAAACCATTCAGTAGTTTTTACGTGAAAGAACATAAATATACACATTAAAACCCATGACTGGAGTACAAACATTTGAGTGCAACAAACGATTGCCCCCAGCGGGTCTCAAACCCTTGACCGCTGGCTGGCAGTACTGGCACTACAAACTGTGCCAGACGTGTATATATATATGAATATTAATGTTAAGAGGTGACTCATCGTACTTTTTTATTTCCCATATAAATAACAGGATATTTTTCTTTTTTGTTTAGATTTTTACACTTCAACGAATGAATGTCTCGTGAAAATCAAAACACATTCTTGTAGGAAATTTAGCGATCTACAAAAATGGTCTGAGATGGTTTTTCGCTAAGTTGACTCGTTTAGAAGTTATTTGAAGATCAACCATAAAATATATATATTATAAAGCTTATCCTTACCTGGCAGCCACTTGTAATTGTCTGGTCAGCAATTCAGTCTTCGTCTTGGCTGCTTCTAGCTCTCTCTCGAGCTGTGCCTTGCTCTTGTTGCCTGCGGGGTGCAGTAGTGGGTGTCGTCTGAGACGGTGGGCGGAGGGACGCTGGTTCGGGTCCGGGTCGACCATTTTCTGTTTGCAATAATATATTATTGTTAGATCTAGTTAAGTATATAACTTTTTTGTTGGATTAATATTAAGGTAAATAATATATTAATTTTAATGTTAATGTAAAAATATAGATTAAATATGACCCAGCAAATGGCAAAATCTGGATAGACTTGAAAGAAAGTGTAATGGAAAGTAGCATATAAGATATATTATTTCTATTGTATGTAATTTAGTGTTACAATAAAAAAAAAGTGTGTGTGTACAAAGTACACATGTCAGAAGTACAACTTGAATTTAAATTAAGGCTAACTCTTCCCCGTCTCTGAGCGCCTGGTACTATGGACTTATTTTTCGTTTCATCGAGTTTGAAATCACAACGATTCTAAAGAAGTTTCACTTCAAAAATAAACCCAAACTTATATTCTTATTAATAATAAATAAATAGTAACGTAAACAAAAAACCATGCTTTTGACTTCAACATTTGACTCATCCATTCAATTTTAAAATCAAATAATAAAAAAAGAACCAAGACATTCACTCATGATGACTTATGAACTAAAAAGGCACTACACAAAATCGAATCCACTACCTCCTTCATTCAAACTAGGTCCAGAATCATAATTTTACCTTTAAAAGCTGATTGAACTCCCTGGACAAGTTGGGTAAGTCGGGCAACTTGCCATCCCTTATGTCATGCCACTGCTGACCGTTCTTCGGTAACGAGCCACCACCACCTGCCTCAAATAATGTCAGGCCTGTGGACAAAAAATATTATATTTAAAAAAAAAACACCACTTTTAAACGTCCCACAACTGAGTGGACATGCTTTTAACATCGGGCCATACTCCACGCAAGCTATGTGGGGCTATGCAGATTATGTCTTGCGACAACTAGGTTATTTTAGCCTCGCAGGTTTCCACACGATGTATTCCGTCAGAAATCAATCAATTCAGAGAGAATTCAAAAATCCGTCATCAGAGAAACGCATAAGCAAATATCAAAGGTACTGCGAGACTTGGGATTTGAACCCGCTACTTACATCTTCATATTAAGTTTCCATAATCCTAAATTTAAGACATTGTTATTAAATCTAATAGTCATACTTTATGTTACCATATTGGTTTTCTCTTTTTTTATTTAACAAAATTAAAAAAAAAATGTTGGTTTACATTAACACACAGCAGTATCTAGTTCCGTGGCAAGATCTGAGGCTTGTGTTACGGATACCAGATAGTTGACACACTTATATAACTTTTGTTAGGTACACATTCTTTAATTGACATCACTATACATATCTTCCTACCGTCATATCCTACACTTCCTAAAAGACATCCAATTACCTGGCGGTGGGCGATAGTGAAAAAAAATCTTCTACGGCCTATCAAAAGGCTAGACTTCGCGTCAAAGTTATCGTGCGAAACGCATTGAACTATCTTATTTAATAATTACAAACTATAAGCAAATCACCCGGTGTTGTGTGAAAGTGTTTGGTGTACAATCGCGACTTAAGAACCCACGCGGGACATCGGCGAACCAGGTAGTCCAATCCACCCTTTCATCTTTACCCAACAACTTTAAATATATTTATATGTAATAACACTTTACGTACAAACTTCACAACATATTATTTTTTATTATATACAATATATACTCACCGAAGGCAAATATATCAGCTTTAGTCAAGTGCGAGAAGTCCTCTTGCAAAACCTCCTTGGGCAAGTACCTACAATCGCCCTCTTCTACCGACGGTGAGGATATACAGGTCACGTGGCCTAGATCACCTGTGAAAAAAAAATATATTGAAAAATATACATTATGTAATCAATCAAAAATATATATTATTTTTTTAGAATTTAACTAGCGACTCGCCCTCGCTTCGCTCGGGCTCTTCCCTAGATTTAGCACAGGCAAAGCCGCGGAATCCGCTAGTTATACATATAAACCTTCCTCTTGAATCACTCTATCTATTAAAAAAAACCGCATCAAAATCCGTTGCGTAGTTTTAAAGATTTAAGCATACATAGGGATATAGGGACAGAGATAGCGACTTTGTTTTATACTATGTAGTGATGAGTTTTTTTAAGCATTTTAAAAGCATTGTTTTTTTTAGCGAATGTTGTGTTCTCTTATAATTGGTTATACATTAAAATAATATGTTAGATTTAAGCAAATTGTGAATGTAATGTATGTATACTGTTGGAGATCCATATTAATAAATAAATAAATAAATCAAGCAATTCCCGCGGCTTCATCCGCGTTCTAATCACTATTAAGATATAGGGTAAAAGGATGAAAATTTAAGGTTATATGTATATTTTAGATTCAGAATCATAAAAAAGTAAAAGATAAAAATTTGGTCTAAAAATAAAAAAAATAAAATATGTAGAGGGGGTCATATCACGTAGGGAAATAAAAAATATCCTACGAACTATTGTCAGACCTACAAAAACATATACAAAAAAAACATAAAAATCGGTCAAGATGTTTCGGAGTTCTATAACAAACACTGTCACACGAGATTTTTTTTTAATATTACATAGATAAAAACTCACTCACTTATATCGAAACGTCGAAAACAGTTTGACGTTTAATGATGAAATTAGCAAGGGAAGTAGTTTATAGTTACTAGACGTTCATTAAGAGAGCATTTTGGGACAAGGCCGGATTAAGGGCTAAGGGCTGTTTAAGTTAAGTTCTTCATTTTTGCGCTACAAACTTTAATTTTGGCAGGGAGCCTCTAGGGATGAACTTGAATAAATTAGTTACCAATCTTGTATTTATGCTGGGCAGTGGGTAATACTTCGTCGTCTTCGTACCCATCGTCTGAGTCAAATGGGGCTTCGTCTCCTCGACAGATAAAAATGTTCCCGGGCTTCACATCCATGTGTACTAGTTGTTGCGAGTGGATATATCTGTTTGGGGACAGATTAATTATTAATTATTATTCATCATCAGCCCTTTTTAACGTCTCACTGCTGGGGGTGGGCCTCCCTCAGTACGAGGGGATCAGGCCATAGTCCACCGCGCTGGACTCGAACCCTGATCTCATCATAGAACTAACTTCATTGTAAAGTTGGCAGATTACACAGGACCATAAACAAACTCCTGACCGTAAACAGTGAAAATAATATTTTAACATAACTCAGGACTTGAACCCTGATCTCTTTATAGAACTAACAGATATAAATAATATATAAAAAACTCACGCAAGTCCATCAGCTATATGTGCAAGCAGTAGCAACAGTTCACTCTGAGGCAACGGACCACTTTCCAAAACTTGCTGCAACGAACCCCCATCACAATACTCATTCTGGATTATCATGTGATCATCTTCTGCCCACGCCGAGTAGTATCTGTGGGAATGTAAATATGTTAGGGGCCATACATTTATTCATCATCATAAGCCCTTTTTAACCTCCCACTGCTGGGCACGGGCCTCCCTCAGAACGAGGGAGATCAGGCCATAGTCCACCGCGCTGGCCTAGTGCGAGTTGGCGGACTTCACATGTCCTTCAAAAACTTGCTAGGTTTTCTCAGACCTGCAGGTTTCCTCACGATGTTTTCCTTCACCGAAAGGCAAGTGATAATCATGATAGAAATGATTCGCACATGAAAATATCAGAGGTGTGAGAGCCGGACTTGAACCCATATCACTCGGTTATCCAAGTCGGTATCGCGTTACCGCTGGGCTAATACTGTCTATACATTTATTACATAAGACTATTTAGGGGGGGAGGGGGGTCGACCATGTCTTATATATTTCTATAATTTTGTTAAACCGCCTTTTTGAAGATTTAAAACTTCAATATTCTATATACTCACAAAACTAAAAGATGAATAAAAAAATTATTTTAATATGTTTTACCGTCTTTTTGTTACCATTAACAATATAATCCCGAGATTAACTGCAGACAATCCCGAAATCCCGGGATTAGAAATATCGACCGGGATCGAATCCTGTACTCACTACAGACTGAGCCGAATGTGTTGTTGAATTAAATTACCACTCACCGGACCAAATGTGGATGTTTTCCGAGGGCTGCATGGGCATAAACCTCGTTTAGGGCTGCCCTTTCCGCCGCAGAGCCTGCTACTGGTCGTAGGGAACGCTTAAGGGCGTACACACATCCATCTAGCTTGTTCAGACATCGGGTAACTCTGCCGAATTCACCTCGTCCTATCACACCTAGCTCTATGAACTCTATGTTGTAGCGGGATATGTTTGACTCCTGTGGATAGACAGATAGATTTATTTAGTAACGTTGGGAACCAAAAATTAAAATAAATCCGCGACGATATCCGAAAAGATAGTAGATAGTTTCATTTATAATGTCAAATATTTGCGTAAACGTAAGAAAGTATTATATTAAAAAAAACTATTATGAATGGGAAAAAAAGTGTTTTTGTTTGTGATGGATAAGCATAAATCTGCTGAAACAATTTAGATGAAATTTAATATGAAGATGTATTATATTTGGAACTAAAATTTTATTATTTACTAGCTAAAATACATAAAAGAACAACTGTCAAGTTACTCGCTAGGTCTTCTCAGCAGAACAGCCTTCAGAGCCAGTGGTTAAATGTTGTTAATAATGCAAAAAGTGCAAAATGATTTGTAAAGATGTATTATGATTTGGGTAAGATAAAGACTTACTCTCAATCTCTTCGCTGGTTGTTCTGGGGTCGCATCTCCCCACGTTGGTGTTTTCGATAACGCTCGCTTTTTCTTATTTAGGGCTTGACCTGAAAAACAAATATAATTTAAAAATAGTCAAGTGTGAGCTGATTTACAAAATTGGCAGATATTATTTTCAATTCCAAGTATTCCTGAGTATTTGTTAAGATAACCTCAGTAATAGACCAAGTTAGAAAGATATAAGATTATCAGAAATGTTATATATGTATATTGTTAGTGTGCTTGTATAAATAAATAAATAAAATAAAAAAAGCTTACCATCAGGCGTAAAAGGATTGATGTTGGCCATCGGTCGTCGCACCGGGCGGGACTCGTCCAGTTCATCAGGCGGTAAGCTTCCAAGTGCCGAGTCCTCATCGGACGGCGGGTGCAAGTGGTGGCTCGAGCCAGATGGCATACCTGGATTTAAGTGTTGGAGGTTATATTTTCTTAGGACTGATATTGTATATATTATGTGTGAAAAATATGTATGTTTGTTTGTCACCCTGCAATGGTTTTGGATGAAATTTTGGACACAAATAAACAATATGCTGGAATAACAGTAAAGTTAGCCTATAGTTATAAGATTAGAACCCTCTATAATTGTAAAAATAATTTTAAAGATTCAACCGATTTCCATCATTGATATTAGTCTTCTCGTGTTTCAAAACTTTTGGGACTTTCATTCCCTTATAGTGGATCTACACCAATGGCTTCATAAATATGCAAACTCTCTTATCGCATATTATTAACACATCTAAAGTCACAAACAAGAAACACATAAGTTGTGTGTTACAGCTAAAGTAAAGTCTAATTTGATACATATTATTTACCTGTTGGTACGCTCAGTTTAGGCGGAAACAGCCGTGATCTGGTCTGGTTGTGGGATGGGGTGGAACACTTCTCTAGCAAGGTTTTGGGCGTGTGTGGACTGTCGAACAATCTGGGAAAGATCAAAAATGTTGTTTAATTAATAAATTCAAAAAATAATAATAATAGTGAAGTGCAATAAATTGATATTAGTCGTAAAGATCTCGTGGAAATAATAACAATTATCTTCTTTATAACAAATTATTTTAATAAGAATTAAGAACAAAAACTTCATAAATTTAGTAAAATTTCAAACTACACTAAATAGATGCATGTTCTCCATTTTTTTTACGCAACACGTTCACGTTCGCGGGCAAAACCTCCGAAAAAAACATACTTAGTAATAAGTAGACATAAGTCTCAAAATACAGGAAAGGACAAAAAATGACATCACCTACACATTAAATGTATAAATGTAAAAGAAAATTATATTCTTTAAAAAAAATCATTGTTGAGAAACCTATTGTCCCTTTAGCCCTAACCTCCTCTCACTTGTATAACACTTGCATGCACACGTCTCCACACCTGAGTTTAAACAAAAAAGTACCCTATTTCCTATAAAATAAGACTTTCAATCGACACAAAAGACTTATTTCTTAAGATGCTAACTATTCATAGCAAACACCTGACTATGTAAAGGTTGCTTGTTCGAAAAAGGTCTTTAAGATCAAGAAAATAGAGTTTAAAATGTATTATATTGTTATTACTTTCATAACCCCATGTTATGTAATAGTAGAAATTCTCATGATAATAATTTTATTATTTGTAATGCAATAGGTGTTTTTGTAAGTCTGTTGGTTAAAAATAGCTGTACAAGTTAAGATGAAACTTTTATTAGACCAGTATTATAAAAAAAAGCTTGTATATGTGTTTCTCCTAATGTTGAAATGACTGGAATGATTTTGATGAAAATTTACAGATTGGCTAGGACCTGGAGTAATACATTAAACTAAACTAATGTTAGTAACAAAAATTGCCAGAATCTAGTGTTGCTACCTGTATCGCTACATATTGAAAAACAGAGTCTGTTATCGATAAAGTCAAAAACTACTTTACAGATTTTCATGATGTTATCACCAATGGATAGAGTAGTTCTCGGGGAAGGTTTTAGTATATAATTTGTCAAGTTTTTGTTAATTTACTAGCAGAACCCGCGGCTTCACTCGCGCTATAATATACATAACATTGCACTAAAGCAATGTGATGGAAAGTTGCTAGTCTCAACTAAAAATAATAAAATGAAGAATGATAAATTTCTTTCTAGTTATTTAACAAAATAGGTAACTTGAAAAGTGAGTTTTGGAAAACAAAACACGTTATTGAATATGTATAATATGGCAGTTATACTAATAATATAACTTTGTGATAAACAGACATGTGTTGGCTAAAATTGCTGTACACATTTGGAAAAAACCTAACATGACAAGGTGATTAAATACAATTAATTTCTATTTATAGACAGCGAAATAGAAAGTTCGAGAAACATGTTTGAGAATGCAACTATCATTGAGAAACTAAAAGAACTATGCTACTTTACGCCGACGGAATATACAAAGGCTTAAAAGTTTAAGATTTGTTTTGGACGGACATAAACTTTCTATAAATATATGTATATAGTATAGCGAGGGCTTGCCCTCGCAAGAGGAGGAGTGCACGCCGCACATAATATATGGAATAGGTAGCCGCGCGGCTCAGGAGTATATTAAAGCTGGAGTAATTTTGGAGAATTTTCAACCCAGCGAGTGACCAACCCATGAGTGATCGAATGAAGTTTAGCAGCGATTAAAAAATGAACGCGGGCGAAGCCGCGCGTATTGCTAATATCTAATATGTACATTGTTTTGATAAATTTATGAAGGTTAAAAGTTAACCTTGCAATAGTACGAAAACAATTTTTTTACACATAACACCATCTGTCATTTCGAACAACATATTTACAAATTACTTCGTAACTGACACCTTTAAAGTCATTATCAAAGAAATTAAATAAAATTACAATATAAGTTAATCACCGTTTCTATTAGTGAAAACCGTATCAAAATCTATTGCGTGACTTAGAGATACATTTTTATTATACTATAACTAGCATTTGCCGCGCTTTGCACGCGTTCTAAAGACCGGAAACCAAATTTTTTCTGAATCGCGCGATATGATTACTCATAGAACTAACGCCCGCCGTTTCCATTTTCGTAACATTTTTCATTAATGCTCCGCTCCTATCGGTCGTAGCGTGATGTAATATAGCCTATAGCCTTCCTCGATAAACGGACTATCCAACACAAAATGAATTTTTCAATTCGGACCAGTAGTTCCTGAGATTAGCGCGTTCAACCAAACAAACTCTTCAGCTTTATAATATTAGTATAGATGTATAGATTGAATTGATTACACGAACGAAGTGACGTGCAGAAACTAGTGTAAACATACGACATTAAAATTTCCACGGAATAAAGCGTTAAGAAACCTAAATAATAATAAAGTATACCCAAATGTATTATTAAAAAAAATCTTAAATCACATGGAATGTATTTAAGTTGGGGAAACACACCTTATTACTTAAAAATAGAGTTTAAAATCATTTGGCAGGTATTATTTTCGTGTCAAGGTGCGCATTTTTTGTGCGTAGGCGTTTTTGCGGCTGTCAGCTGTTCGATCATATGTTTTGTGTATTGTCAGTTCAACTGTTCTTTAACAGATTTCAACCGAAATTTTCGCTAAACTGGTTTCTTTATGTGTAAATAAATATTTATATATTTTAAGTTAATAATTTATATATATAAATTAAAATAGAGTGTCTGTAATTTCATATTAACAGCTTTTTACTAAATGCTTAATATGAAAGTATATACGGTATTTAGCTATTTACCTACATCAATTTTTTTTTTTTAATTTTTGGTCTGTCTGTCTGTTTGTTCTGGCTGATTTTGACAGGACTTTCACTCGCAGATAGCTAATGTTATAAGGTAAAAATTGGACGACTTTTTAACCGACTTCAAAAAAGGATGAAGTAGAATTTTTTTTTATTTTAACTAGCGAACCCGTGACTTTGCGGGCACTAAACCTAGGGACGAACCCGAGCGAAGCGAGGGTGACTCACTAGTAAAATTATATAAACAATGTTATTCATATGGACCAACACTGTTTACATAATAATTTGGATAGCTTTGAAAACTAGCAATTGGGTATGTTGAAGAAAATTAAGGACCACTAATCTCATCCATACACTCTAACATACACAAATATTCAAAAATAGTTTCTCGCCGAGTCTTTTCAGCAGAAGTGACGGAGAGAAGGGACACACAGAATTACATACCGACATTTCATTTAAATTCTATAATATATTATTGAGATGATAATTTGAAAGTGCTTGTGAAAGTCTACTTAAATATGAATGTTTGTTCTGCATGTATCCACAGAAATGCCTTATTTATACTAATATTATAAAGCTGAAGAGTTTGTTTGTTTGTTTGGTTGGTTGGTTGAAAGCGCTAATCTCAGGAACTCTTGGTTCGATTTGAAAAAATATTTTTGTGTTGGATAGTCCGTTTATCGAGGAAGGCTATAGGCTATATTACATCACGCTACAACCAATAGGAGCGGAGCATCAATGAAAAATGTTGCAAAAACGCGGTATGATTATGATTGGTTTCCTGTTTTTAGGACGCGTGCGAAGCCGCGGGAAATGCTAGTGTTCTTATATAGATACAATTTTGTTTTTAAAAACCATATGTAATTATAATAATGGCTAATTTTTTGGTTTTCTAAGTATTATACGGTAATTATTTTATAAATCCAAGTAAAAGTATGAGTGAAAGCGGAACATACATAATTCAAATATGCTTTACAGTCTAAAGTTAAGACAATAAGTAAAATTACAATACAAATAATATACATACTTAACTCATACATATGATGCAGATAAGAAATAACTTATACTGCACTTCTATAGAAACTTTCAAAATATCTTTCACAAATGCATTTAGAATCACTCTTAAGTTTAGATCGCACACATTCATTCAGTTTAAGACATCATCATCTACTTCTATGTACATACAGACAAGAAAAACATATACCTATATATAACCTAACAGTTTAAAATAGATTAAAACAAAATATTATTAACTTGCATATAAACCTTCCTCTTGAATCACTCTATCTATTAAGAAAAACCGCATCAAATCCATTGCGTAATTTTAAAGATTTAAGCGTACAAAGGGATATTATAGGGACAGAGAAAGCGACTTTGTTTTATACTATGTAGTGATAATTAATCCTTTAAACAATTGGTAATTAAAAATTGGTCCACAGATAAAGGAATACACACATTTTGACCTTAAAAAATTTATAATGATAAGAAATTATTACATAATCTATAGCACGGACTAATATAATATTTTTATCTCACAACTAATATTGTAAAGTTTAATAGGTCAAAGGTTTCATTTAATGGTTGAAATTGTTTATCTATACATATAAATACTATTAGAATGTCTGTTTTTAATTTCATATTAACAGCTTTTCACTAAATGCATATGTAAGTAAAGACAATATTAGCAACAAAAATCTATTTTTAAAATTTTTGTCTGTCTGTTTGTTCTCGCTAATCTCTGAAACGGCTGGACCGATTTTGACGGGACTTTCACTCACAGATAGCTAATATTATAAGGCATAACTTAAGGTACTTTTTAACCGACATCGAAAAAAGAGGAGGTAGGAATTTTATTTATTTTTAATTTGTGGCTTCGCTGACACCAAGACTAGGGGCGACCCAGAGCAAAGCGAGGATTTGGTTATGAAATGTTGGTAGAAGTCCAAGGGCTAAAGTTCTAAACAGGTGAGAAAATATATAGAAACTAGCCTTTTCCGCGGCTTTGCCTACTTTCTTAAATCTGGAAACCAAATACTCTTTATATATAGTATGTTTACCCGAATAGCTACCGGTGGCGTCCCTCCCGCCCGTCTTGCACACTATGATCATTGTTTTATTGAGAAGATATGTTAAAACTATGGATATCTTGTAAGATATTCAGTGAGGCCTAATGATGCCAAGAGCAAATTTGTCTAAAATTAAATACTTGCATTAAGTAACTTATTTTTTTAGATAAGGATTCATATCATGTTTACTTTTGCACATAATGCACTATTTTAAAACTAATTGATTACCCTACAAAAACTTATAGCAAGTCAACTTTAAAATATAGACATAATATGCTATCATGGACTGTTTTTAGAACTTTTAAAGGGGAACAATTTCATCATACATGATATTTGCCTAACCTTAACAGTTTATGCAGTACATGCAACAGAAAAGCTCTCAAAAGGAATATTTTTTTCCTATTTTTGCAACTTTTTTCATTGATGCCACAGACTTTGAGACAGGGCCAGATTAAGGAGGTCTGTTGGCTCTTGTACATTTGTATTTAAGTCCTTAATTTTTTGTGTTAGAAACTTCAAATTTGGCAGGGAACACCTAGGGACAAACTCTAGCTAAGTGAGAGTAAGTAACTAGTTAATTGATAGTTATAATTACAATATAAAAATCCCTTTATAAGGATTGTCTGCATAATTCAACAATGAAAATATGTACTTTGATATTAAAGATATTCTTCACATACAGTTATTCTTTTTTACACAAATTAATTGACATAAAATTTTTGCCTAAATATTATTGTTATTTATTTAAGAGATAAAAATAAAAAAAATATCATATGTAATATATAACTTGTCGTTAGAAAACTAAAAGATTTATATTCAATTCAAATCATGACCCAAATACTTCCAAAAACCAGTTTTGCTAACAACAATTTTGACGGAACATGTTTCAATTTGTGTCATGACATGTTTGAACAGGAAATTAGATATCAGCCAAATGCCAGCATACAATGAATGTCTTCCAAAGTTTGATGAATAGGGTTTTAGTAAACTTATTGTTATTTTAAGCCTTTTTAGCATTCAAAATAAACATGGATGTCCAATTATATAATGTAATTTCAAATAATATTTAACTTCATAATTAGTAATTAATAAAAATTGAGCATTATCACAAACTAATAAAGGTAATTACTATGAAGGTTGAAAGTGTATCATACAGACAAATCAAAATAACACATGAAATGGGTTTGAAAGGAGAAAATGTACTCTTTACATTAGTACACATATTTAAGAAGCTTCTAGAAGTTTTTGTTGTTGTATTGATGATGTTAGGCATAATAATAGTGACAATTATTGTTTTGTACAAGCATTAAAGTAATAATAATAATGCTTTACAAAACATTAGCGTACAAGCAGTTTGGTTTATTATGGAATGCTTTTCTCACACTTGAAACATAATTTTATAATGTTGAATCTAACAAAATCTAAGTTACATGAATTAAAAAACAACAAACAAAAACACATTTACATTTTAACGCCATAATCCAACGAAAATGCCGTTTCTAAAGCGTATAAAGAGTCACATCACGTAAAACGTGGTATATATGCCCTGATTAACTAATGACTTCAACTCTACTTACTTAAGAGCCCTAACCCTTTTATACGGAGGGCTGAGAGATGGTGGGGCTGTAGAACCGTCTCTGATGCATTCTTCATCATCTATACCACTAAAGTCCAACTTTCGAGGAACTATCGAAGCCGGTATAGGACTTAAATTATCAGAAAATATGTTGTATGAATCTGACATTTCGCCAGAAGTCTCCACTGACAATTCTGAAGAATTATGCTTGTTGAAGCCGTTCTTCATTCTGTACCACTCACTCATGTTTAATAGCACATTTGTAACACTTATATAAATTAAAACAAAGAATTTTCGTATTATTCTCCAAGCAAACAATTTACACTTTCACAATTTCCAACGATATGGCGGATGACGCATTGCACCTGTTTAATTGATCGACCAATCACAGCGCGTCATTTGACCGGTGAGATGAATTCTGGGATTTGATTGGTTAATGTTATTTTTTTAAATAACGAAGTAGCTTTGAGATGTTTTATAAGATTGCTATAGATGCGTTCGTAATTAAAATGTTTTGTTGTTTAGTTTTTATTTTATATGTAGTTTTTACAATAATATTATAAAATCTCTATAGGTTTTATTATTTATATTTTAAACAAAATATTTAAATAGTTTATTTAAAATATTAATATTAGTTATTTTTATATTTGTTTTTTTTATTAACACTGAATGCAAAACTAAATTGCAGGGAAATTTATTTAAAAAAAATCATTTTATTAATCTCAATTTTAATTTTATTTTATATATGATGATAAATTATTTTTGTACTTATATTTACACGTTGCGTGTTAGGTATGTTTATTAAAAGTTTGTATTTTAGTAATATTTCAAAAATAATTTAAAGAAAAATTTGACTGATATATTAACACCTAATATTTATTTGAGATTTCGTGAGGTTTCTTAATTATATAATATTATATTTTTAATTTATATTAATTCATATTATTAGCATTTAATTGTTTTTACTAACGCCATCTATCAATACTCGCTTGTAACGTAGTGTAGTTCCTCATAAAAACTATTCGCCACTAGATGGCGTTTAACAATAAGCAATGTGATAGCTATTACTCCGTAGATGGCGCTGATACATTATTTAAAAATTGTAAACAATCTTTGATAATAATATTATAAATGATTAAAAAAAGTAATAAGTTTAATTCCCAAAAATCAGTTATTTGTTAAAATTTTTAAACATTTTCATATTTTACATTATAAAGTTATGTTATTTATTAAACTTATTACCAAAAATTGTAAAGAACACTTTAAATACATTTCGTTATGGCAGGACCTTAATTAAATATAATGTTTTATTTCATTACCGTGTAGTTTCATTACATGCCGACACGTTTGGCGCAGTTTGTAGAGACTTTCTTGCGTCAGCGGTCGCTGGTTCGAGTCCCGCTATGTGCATTCGTTTATTAAACTATCTGGTATTCGTAACACAAGCTTTGTAGCTTACCACGGAACTAGTTGGCGCTGTGTGTAATAATGTCTTAACATATTTTATTATTATTATTTACTTAGGTATTCACCGTCGCTCCGGTCGAGTTGGTCCTGTCTAGGACCTAGGTAGTACTTATCTTAGACCTAATAAGATATTTTCCCGCATTAAAAAGTATCCTGTATGTTGTTTCAGAAAACCAGCTATGATCATACCAAACATTAAAAACTGTCGACTGGTTTTTTTATGAGGCGTTCCGAGAGAGACATACAACAAAAACTATGAATTGGGGCTATGTATCGATAATAATGACTATTTCAATAAGATATTCAAAAAAAAATATTCAAAGTACAGATTCGACAATTTTTGTAACAACTAGTTGTCTCTAACAGCTTCACAAATAAAGATCAATTTCTGTCGCGTCTTCTCCATTCAAGTCTTCTCTATTCAAGAGAACTGAATTAAAAAAAAGAAGATCCGTTGAGAACCTTATCTACTGTGCTGTTTAATCTTTTTCTGTTGATAACCTAAAGATAACAAAACATTACACCTAAGTACTAGCATATTATAGTTATATACTAGCTTTTTAATTTCTTTTTAGGATCGAAACGTGATGTCAATATTAAATATTCTATACTAGCTTTTTCCGCGGCTTCGATCGCGTTCTAAGGGTTAGAAACCAATTCTTTTTGATTCGCGTGGTATGGTATTTACCATGCAGAGCTACCCGCGGCGTCTAGAGCACGTAACGGAAGCTCTCAAAAGGAATATTTTTCTCCCGTTTTTGTAACATTTTCATTGATACTCTGCTCCTATTGGTCGTAGCGTGATGTAATATAGCCTATAACCTTCCTCGATAAACGGACTATCCAACACAAAAATAATTTTTCAATTCAAACCAGTAGTTCCTGAGATTAACGTGTTTCACCGAACAAACAAACTCTTCAGTTTTATAATATTAAAAAGTATAGATTCTACTCCTATGAAAATGTGTCAAGTTTGTGAGTACAGACTGTTGTTTGTTACTCAACGCCAGAATGGCGGAACGGATCTAGATGAAATTTAGTACAGTGATAGCTTGTAGTCCCTTATAGCATGTAAATTACTTTTATCCCGAAAAAATGGTTCCCGTTTAATAGATTTCTTAAATCTAATACGATTTTATTTTATAAAGACACATTTAATATAAAATTTACCTATACTGTAATAAGCGAGTGAACATTCGTGTGAGAAATACCGTCCTACTGTCAAACAGTTAAACTGGTACGGAGGGCAGTGTTACTTAAACTTTGTTATCTTGATCTTGTTTGTTTAAAAATGCCATATCGTTGGCGTAGGTGGAGAACTAAATAACTCAAATTTTCTAGTTTGGAGAAAATCGCGATTTACTGATTCTTTTTCCAATTTTTTTTTTCCAAGATAAATTAAACAACTTATTTTATTTAAGTCATTAAACATTCAACTGATCATAAATCATAGTTATCAATTTATTTATTCAGTTGATTCTTTTTCCTTCTACTGTTTAGTGCTAGTTTCAGCATATTTACTTTAGCATTTGGAATACAAAAATGGCTATATTTCTGAAACGGGACAAGATATGAAAATGTTTGTTAGAGTAAAATATGCGGTATTTTTTGGGTGTTATGAAAATAATTAAATGTCAATTTGGCCAAATTCGCAGTTATTTAGTTTTCCACCTACGCCGACGATATATTGTTACCAAGCTTTTCTATATACTTATATAAATAAATAAATAAATAAATTTACAAAAATATGCCAATTAAAAACCCAAATTATACATAAATACCAAAACTAACGAAATGTACTTTAAAATATGAAAATGAACAAACAAAACGTTCTATCAGCAACAGAAACAATTAGGCAGATTGACGTGGCCCGCGGCGCGGTCAGGCGCACGGCTACCAATTAACGAGAGTTGAAAACTTACGATTTGGATTTGCTTATATTTCATACCATTTTATTGTATTAATACATAACATAACAGACGTATTTCTGTCTAAATTTTAATTTTCTTTGTGAAAAATAATTAATTTCTTTCATAAAAAATACATTCATCACTTCAGTAGGTACATTGAAAATTCTTGAATAAAATTGAAATGTCTGTTTTTAATTTTAAATTAACAGCTTTTCACTAAATGCATATGAAAGTATATAAAAAAAGTGCGTGTGTACAAAGTACACATGTCAGAAGTAAAACTTGAATTTAAATTAAGGCTAACTCTTCCCCGTCTCTGAGCGCCTGGTACTATGGACTTATTTTTTCGTTTCATCGAGTTCGAAATCACAACGATTCTAAAGAAGTTTCACTACAATAATATCCGATACTTACATAAACAAATCAATATTTTAAATTTTCGTCTGTCTGTCTGTTTGTTCTGGCTTTTCTCTGAAACGGCTGAACTGATTTTGACGAGACTTTCACTCGTAGATAGCTAATTTTACAAGGAGTAAAACCGTGTAAATGATTTTAACTTACGCCCAGCGAAGTGGGCCGGGTTTACTAGTATGAAATAAAATACCTAATAACTGATGTAGATATAAGAGAAATGATTGATAGGTAGGTACTTCTTCAGCTAACAACAGTTTTGCTTGCATTTATTTATTTGTCATTCCATTTATTATATTTTGAATTTTAAGTTTACTAAACGTATTATTATAACACTTAAGTAGGTAAATATCGATAATAATTAATTTCTAATAAGATTTATTTAGAAAGCACTTACCTAAATAAAAACTTTAATACAAATCAAATCAAATCAAAATATTCTTTATTCAAATAGACTTTTACAAGCTCTTTTGAATCGTCATTTTTACATTCTCAAAATTAAAAGTCAGTCTGTAAGTCTGTGAGTAAACTACCACCGGCTCGGAAAGCTGTTCTGCTGAGAAGAACCGGCGAGAAACTCAACAGTTGCTCTTTTCAAAAAAATATTTGGTAACAATATTGTATTACAATTTATCTATTATCCTACGTGAGACACAACCAGTCACTAATCCCACACATTTACATCTACCAGGTATTCCGCTATAGTGTAATAAGCTTTATTCAATAACGTATTTTTAATTTTTGATTTAAATTAATAAATAAATAAATAATACAATAAATATTTTCACTACAATATTACTACTTTAATACTTTACTAAAAAATTCGGTCAAGTGCGAGTCTATCTCGTGCATTTAGAGTTAACTTTTAAATTATTTACATAGACAGTGATGGCATTCTATTATGCTGTCACTCGCAGTTTTGTGTGTCTGTCTTTCATCTTTATCTACGAGATTACGACTCACTTGATATAAGGGTTCATAGATAATATTGTGTATTTTATTTCACAAGGGGTGGTATTTCTAATGTTAGAAAAGTTCATTTTTATTACAAGTTAATATAAGCTCGTAGTAGTTAAAATAAGATTTTAAGGAACTAATTTTAAAAAATCTAAAAGTTTAACTGTAACTTTTTCTAAGGATTTGTGTTTGTAGTCCAAGATCAAATTCACACTTTCACATTAAAAAAAATCGTTGTCAGAATACAATTAGATTTTTATTTTAATTAAAAAAACAATATCACTAAAATATTTATATAAATATTTCAGTACCAAAAACAGTACAAAAAAAATACAAATTTAATATTTTCTTTATTGTTAGAAGAGAGAAAGACTAAGAAAGGAAATGATGTGCCTACAGTAAATTCGAGAAAAGTCAACCCATACCTTGGCCAGCGTGGACTATTGCCTGATTGACAGAACTATTGCATTGAACGAAAGCCTGCATTGGGACGTTAAAAAGTGTTGAAAATAAGTAATAATAAGACAGGAACAGTTATCTAGGAGCCTTATATATATACTAATATTATAAAGCTGAAGAGTTAGTTAAGTAACCAACAGCGAAAGGTTCGAAAAAAGAGAACTTTACTTACAATTAATTTAATTAAATAATTTTACAATGAAACTTATAACTACTTAAGACTATCTTCACGATTGAAGCTAAATCTAATTATGATTATGTGATCTGTGTTATGATCATGGTACGGATTTGGTTTAGTGTCCGACCGAAACTGGTTTTTACGACCGAAACCGAAACCGAAACCGAATTTCGGCAACGATCTCAGTTTCGGCCGAAACCGAAACCGAAACCGAAACTTTCTTATAAGGATCATGTTTTCAGAGAAAAATAAAGAAAATGTATTATAATCAGTCAGTTTTAATTAGTAAAATAAATATAAGTGTTAATTTTATAGGGATAACCAGGTAGGTATCTACTCGTTTAATTATAAGTGTTTATTTGTAAAAATAACAATTATTATAATGGTACCTACTTAATAATTATTAAATTGAACGCGAAACTCTAAATCCTTAATATTATCACCACTGTACCTAACCTAACTAATGTTTGTTTACATATAGCATTAACGAAAGAGTTAAATTAACCACAAAATGTTTAGATTTTTAATTTTTTATGGTAAACTTGATTCTACTATAATTTCGGTACTCCTTTCTTATATTAAATAACTTTTAGTTATCACACGAAAACTAGAAACAAACAAAATGCACTGCAAACAAACATTACGACATGATTACGCACGTGGACGCGGCCAAATGTCATCGTCGCTTGGATGTCATTTACCGCGCCGAACACACCCGAGCACAGCGCGGAAACTCCCGAATGCAGTTTCGGTTTCGGTCGTAGTTTCGGCAGGTTTGCTGCCGAAACCGAAACATAACCGAAACTCGTTTTTTGCCGAAACTCGACCGAAACCGAAACCGAAACCGAATATTCGGTCGGACACTAATTTGGTTATTAAGATCTTCATAATCTTCTAATCTCAGAAACTGAATTTGAAATTGAAAAATTCTTTTGGAGTTGGATAGTCCGATTATCGAGGAAGGCTATAGGAAGATATTACATCACGCTACAACCAATACGAGCGGAGCATCAATGAAAAATGTTGCAAAAACGGGAAAGGTTGCAAACGCGCGACTCAGAAAAATTTGGTATCCGGTCTTTAGAACGCGTGCGAAGACGCGGGGAATGCTAGTATCCGATGTATGTGGCGAGTGGCCAGTTATAAAGCTTTTAACAGTATTTACAGATGTAGTAGTCTATCAAGCTACAGTGTATCTAAAAGAGTCGATGTATCTTGTAACGCGACACGAAGTAAAGTGCTTTCGCAAATATCGGGGTAATCCATTTTAACTGATGCTATTAAAACATCTATTTGTTTAGAAATATTGAATGCAGGGTTTTTCATGTATGTAGAGATTAAAAGAGTATAAGTTGAGTAATAATTGTAGGAAATAAATAAATTACATTGTTACATAGTGAAGTTATATACTAATTACTGTCTATATTTTTCGATCCATGGTGTTTCTCAGAGATAGATAGATTTGACGTTAGCCCCAGACCTACAAATTGTCTGTGACCGCATCACGAGAAAACTACTTGATTTAGATGAAATTTGGTTAATGATAGCTGGTTATCCGGGTCAAAATATCGAATACTGATAACTACTGGAATATTTCTCATCTCTGAGAAATAGTGACACAGTCGCTAGTTTTATTACTTTATTATATACTAGCTGACCCGTGCCCACTTCGTTGGGCATAATGTTAATAATCCTTTTTAGTACAGAGTGTTTAAATAATTTAAAATATTTTATTAATATTATCTAAAAATTAAAAATCAAATTATCTATACTAATATTAAAAAAAACTACTTTTTGTAACTTAAATATAAAAGTTAGACATATGCTGTCGTAGACTTTTTTGTAGGCAGTTTCAAGCTCAACATCTTTTCTCTAGAACTCAAAAATATATCTTTAACGCTTTCATTCGACCGTTTTTTCTCCGATTCACTTTGCAAAACGGACTACCACGTAAAAGCCTTTTTATTTTTCGGTTTTTATATAACCTATGACACTCAGCAATAATGTGGCTTTCTGTTGGTGAAAGAATTTTTAAATTCGGTTCAGTAGATCCCGAGATTACCCCTTACAATTTAACAAACACACAAACTTTACTTCTTTATAATATTAAGTATAGATAGTATAGACAATACACGCTCTACCTAACTTCGTTCTTTTTAAATTTATTTCACAATCAAAATGTTACAACTTCTTCCGATATTTGATGCAGTTACAAATAGAATACACTACACATTCACATTTCTATTGATTTCTCCACTCCAAGTAAATAAAAGTCTACGTTATAGCAATCGTACACAGTATCGCATGTTAGCAAATTGCTCGAAACGTAATACCTTGCGAATTTGAGAGGACACAGAGACGGATTGAAAATTAATTTGGCAAGAATATTAGAAAAAGAAGAATTATTAATTCTCGTTTTTAAAATTTGACTACATTTTGAATTTAGACTAAATGAAAAAAAATGTTTAGGAAATTTAATGTACTTGTTATTTAAAAACATCATTTAAGTATTAATAATTTTATTTTCGCAGTTCTACTCTCACAATGTACGGGTGGAGGATAAATGTATCCTGTGAGTCTATGTGACGACATATCCGTCCCTTCTATGTGGTGTTATTGACATTGACCGAAGTCTGTGCAGCGCAGCGGTTCAAACTTTTTTAATTAAAGCCCACATTTCCCGATCACCCGGACAACAAAAGCCCAGACGCAAAAGATGAAAGCACTTACTTGTTTGTCTTTTCTCCCTCACGTTCCTCACCAACAGTCAATAGCAAAGATGCAGCGGTCAAATATTTAAGTAGACGTACAATGGTCATACGCAAAATTATGGTCACGCCTTAGCGGTTATTAAAAAATAATTTGGGTCCATCCTCGTCATAAGCTAATTGGCCGAGTGAGAGGGTGCGGACGATGCGCATTTTAAGAAAACTAACAACAACAAGGTTATGCATTCCCTCGTACATCACAAGCATTCTGGAAACCAGTGTGAACAGTATAAATGGTCCAAACAAATAGCATTAGGTAATCTAAAAATAAATTCAATTTAAAAAAAATATTTAGACAGTATATTAGGTAATAAGTTCATTTAGTTCATAATTTAATATCATTTTATTTAATTTCACTTATGGATAATTTGCAATTTTAAACAAATGATAGTAAAAATTAAGTGAGTCAAATAAACAGATATTAATATACGGACGTCACAGTCCATCCCTGTCGACGTCAAGCGGCGTGTTTACAAGCACTACGCTGTATGTACGGTATTGATGGCTCGATGACCCACGATAGTTTGGATATGGCATTCTAACTATTTGTGTGTTAAATAATTATAACATACGGTTTCAAAGGTTATTTTAATTAATAATAAAGTAAGCATTATAAAGTCCCCCTGGCAGTAGCCCAGGGGTAGCGCGTTCGTTGGAAAACCAAATGAAGCGCATTCAAACTCCGGGTCTCACACTTCTGATATATTCATTTGCAAATCATTTCTTGTCAACGTGATTACCACTTGTCTTACGGCGAAGGAAAACATCGTGAGGAAACCTGAGTCTGCGAGAGCCTAGCAAGTTTTCGAAAGCCATGTGAAGTCCGCCAACACGGCCAGCGCGGAGGACTATGGCCTGATGAGGGGGTCGTATTGAAGAGACGTCCGTGCCCAGCAATGGGACATGAAAAAAGGGCTGAATATATGTGTAGTGTATCAACTATGTGGTATCCGTAACACAAGCCTCGTATCTTACCGCGAAACTACATAATGTTTTGTGTCAATGCCCCTATATAATGTTATTTATTTTTATTGATTTATTTACCTTCCACATATTATACCTACTGTATATTAAAATCTGAGAAAGTAAGTAGTTATTTAAAATAAGCTCATAGATTATCCGACTTTCACTGAAGATTTATCTCTTCCTACATCCATGTAACATGTAGTTATGACATAACATTGTGTAGTAACATTCAATTTAATGTATCGAGTTATAAAGTACTTATATTTTTAACTGTATTTTATTTAGTTTTATCATTTTTACTCTGTAGAAAAACTGTTTAAAATTACAAAAAGACGCTCCACTTTATTTATTTGTATAGATTAGCCATTTATGAATATTATTAGATGTCATTAAAAGTTAACACTGAATTCTATTTCTTTTATCATCAAATAACTTAAAAGTTAAAACATCTATACAGGTGGTCCATTTATTTACAACCGTTTAAACCGTATGGTTTAAATCGAACAGATAGCAGTTTTTTAATGCTTAAAAAATCATGTTCTCACAAACACGTGCAATTGTTGCGAAATGGCGTTAAAAATATAAAACATTCTTTACGGGATTACACTTAACAAAAAGTCGATGAAAGGCATTACTTGAAAAGACCCCACGCGGCGAAAATATATGAAATCAAACCAGACTGTTTTTTTGTAGAAACTAATTATTGCTGTAAACTATTTATTTCTGTAAATACATAAAAAAAAATATTCGCTGTAAATTTTTTATTGTATTTACTGTTTAGGTACTAATGATTTAGGTCTGAATAAATTATTTTTTTAAATGATACATTAATTTAACTAATTAAAACATTACCTATAAGTTTTAATTGGTTAAATTATTACTTTTATGTTAAAAAACAAACGTTAAACATGTACTTTACATAATAAGAATGTTTAGAACAACCCCCTTATATTATTTTATTTAAAATAATACAAATTAACAGGCAAAGGAGCATGAAAACCTAGCCTTAAATACCCATATCCCAAACCCTCACCCCTTCTTATTAAAAAAAAGGCAACGCGTGAACGCACCCAAAAAAGAACAATGACAATATGGCGGACTAATTTGACATTAAAAAACGCCAATTCAATTGTCAGATAATTTATCGATGTTTTGATAATAAAAGTTTACTAATGATGTCTTTTTACAATTCATTCTTTCGTGTTTTGAAATAAATAATATTTTTGAGGAGTTACACGCTACAGTTAGTTTTAAAGCGGTTAATGTTTACAAATTGTCATTGTACTTACTGAGTTATGATAAAAAAGTGAATTATTATTATAATGTCATTGTACGATTCTTAAAATCTAGATGGAGACTACGTTTATTTCGTATCTAGTTTTGAGAACCAATGGAAGCACTCTACAACAAGTGTCATAGTCTATACAAACTTAACTGTTAGAGTATCGAGAATCTGCGTGCTAACTGTTAAGGCTAAGGCTTGATTAGGGCTAAGGCTCTAATTTTAAATAATTGCTTTCTGTTTAATATTTAGATGCGTAATAGCATTTCAAAGTACCTAGTACTTAGAGTATTAAGACAAAAAAACATACAAACGCACAACAAAAACTGTGAAATTACTTTCAAAAGCTACGCTACAAACTGGTTTTAAATAACACTCATTCCGCTACATAAAATTTTAATTATATTACATTATGTCTAATTGTAAATGAGTCAATAAATTATTTAAATATACAATTCGACAAAAAATATTTATCTTAGCAATAAGTGTCTGAAGCATTAAAACTTATTATTTTGCACTCTTGTTTTTTTTATGATATAAGATCAAGGTGATGAGGACAAGTATAATAAAAATTGGCTCAAATGAAGAAATGATCTAGAATTTAAATAAATAATTTTTTTTTTCAGAAAAACATTAAAAAGAAAATTAAGGCTCAATATAAGATTTACTCTTCATTCAAATCAAAAAAAGGTACAATCAAACGTTACACCGAACACGTCCGTCTTCGTCCACATCGAAAAAAATTGACGGTTCCATTTTCGAAATTCAAAATTTGAAATTTCCAGAACTTTTCACGTAGCGAACGAGTTCTAAATTTGAAATGGGCGGGAAGCTCAATCAAAGCGAAACGCTGCTTCAGGCAGCTGCCATTGTGGCGTTTTGTTTTTCCCACCTGTGCTTTGCGAGGTTGTTAGAAATAGAAGTTTAGGTTTTATGAAAAAATAATATGGCGTGTATAAAATAAATATATTAGCCATAACTGGATTGTGATTACATTCGGTTTAAAAAAGGGTATTGTACTACATTAATATATTCAATTTAAGGCAGTGGTAGCTCTAGCTTGACATAACCGAGTGATACGGGTTCAATAATCCTCTGATATTTTCATGTGCACATCATCTCTGTCATGATTATCACTTTTCTTACGATGAAGGAAAACATCGTGAGGAAACCTGCACGTCTGAGAGGACCTAGCAAGTTTTCGCAATAGATACATGTGAGATCCGCCACACCGGACTTGGCCAGCGTTGTGGACTAAGGCCTGATCCGCCTCGTACCGTGCAAAGCAGTGAAACGTCAAAAGGGGCTAAAATCTGAATACAATAAATATATTCAATGGAACTTCTAGAAATTGATATTTTTGCTATATTTATAAATTTAATTGAAGACAAGTCTCACAGAAACAATTTATTTTTAATCATCACTCAAATTCAAATAAAAAAAATCGAAAAAATAAATCTTCTTAGTTATTAGTCATAGAATATACTAAAAAAACGCCTTAAAATATTTTGGGTAAATCTTATTTTGCTCTCGGCGAAATCTTCAATGTACTTCACAGCAAAGATGTTCACGAACAGTCAGAATCAATAAATAAATAAGCTAATGGACCGTGATAGCTTTTAATATATATTAAATAATTCGATCCCGTAAGTTACGACCCCACAGACGGTATTATTAAAATATCGTAAATTTGTAAGCCCTTTGATAAATCTAACATATTTTAAGTGTTGTCATATCTATTTATCATTTATAGATTTCTATTATACTATTTTAACGATACTTTTGTAGTGTTCCTACTTTCTGCGCCAGCGGTCGCGGGTTCGAGTCCTGCTGGCACAGTAAGTAGGGTAACAAAGGGTAGTGTACAAACTGAGCCAAATGTGTCGTCAACCAATTCAAAATCAATTCGCGAAAAATTCTAAAACCATTGTTTTATGTAAAAATCATTATAATGCATTATGCGAAACTATAAAGAGAAGATAAAATTAAATATGTATTCATCATCATCATCAGCCCTTTTTAACGTCCCACTGCTGGGCACGGGCCTCCCTCAGTACGAGGGGGATCAGGCCATAGTCCACCGCGCTGGCCTAGTGCGTGTTGGCGGACTTCACATGCCTTTCGAAAACTTGTTAGGTTTTCTCAGACATGTAGGTTTCCTCACGATGTTTTCCTTCACCGTAAGACAAGTGGTAATCATGATATAAATGATTCGCACATGAAAATATCAGAGGTGCGAGACCCGGATTTGAACCCGCATCACTCGGTTATCCAAGCGACGCGTTACCGCTGGGCTACCACTGTATAAATATTATGTATTATTAAAGTACAAATGTTATATCTTTCTCCCTCCCTCTTATACATTTGTATATCTCTTTATCTCACTCGCACACCAGATGTCGGTCACGTGACCACTTGTCAGGATTTTCTATGCTTAGGTGCGTCTATTTTATTGCCATCAACTGTTTCAAAATGGGATCAGCACGATTAATAATAACGGATTATTTTTGGTTGTTGTGTTGAGACGTGTGTCTCACTGTCGGAGGTCACTGGTTCGATTTCTATAGAAATTACTTAAGTTCTATCGAGAAATTGAATGTCAAAGGCATGATTAAAGTTTACTGTGTTTAAAAAGGGAAAAAATACCCTTTTCTAAAGCTTGTCCGTTCAGCATGTTGGTCAAATCATGGATCAAAAACATATTGTTTTTCAGAAACCAAAACCAAACAAAAAAATCTACCCTCCTTCTCTTCTCGGCCAGCAGGTCTGCCGATGCAAACCACACAGCCAATTATAACAATCATTACACATTAAACTCTGCATCAGAGAAGTAGTAGGAGCAACCCTAAGACACACCGACACGTTTGGCTCAGTTTGTGGTGACCCTACTTTCTGCGCCAGCGGTCGCGGGTTCGAGTCCCGCCGGAGGCATGCATTTGTTGAGCACGAATGTTTGTGCTACAGTTGGGTGTTTATATTTATAATATTTATATTTATAATATGTATGTATTTAAAAGTTATATGTAAAGTATATCAACTATCTTATATCCGTAACACAAGCCTCGTAGCTTACCACGGAACTAGATGGCGCTGTGTGTAATATAAATGAAAAAGCCTTTTTTATTCCATTGGCATGTACATTTGTTTATAATAGTAGTGAGTAATTGTTAATCTAATATAAATGCCATGTATGAATGCCACCTCCCCCTCCTCAGTTGAAGGCCTCCTCCAGAGACTCGTTGCGATTCCTTGCAAGGTTGGACCAATTACGTGTTCCGACGGTCTCTATTTCGTCCTTCTTTTGCCTTTGGTCTCTCTCTGCTTCTGTGCCCATGAGGTCCTCTTCACATAGTCATAGCGTAATAATGTCCCAACATTTTTATTTATTTATTTACTAGCGACTCGCCCTCGCTTCGCTTGGGCTTTTTCCTAGATTTAGCACAGGCAAAGCCGCGAGATCCGCTAGTTATGCATATAAACCTTCCTCTTGAATCACTCAATCTATTAAAAAAACCGCATCAAAATCCGTTGCGTAGTTTTAAAGATTTAAGCGTACAAAGGGATATAGGGACAGAGCAAGCGACTTTGTTTTATACTATGTAGTGATTTACACCGCTCATCGAAGTGGATAACTACTTATCATATTGCGTTTCTTAGCTTTTCCCAGCCGGATTGCCAGACGCTTCACGCTACTGAGGTCCCCCAACACGACAAGGCGAACGCACGTTAGGGGGATCTTTAGTATACCTAGATTATTGCTCATTCAATTTAAGATATGGATCAAACAGTCAACCTCTTTTATAAAATCTGTTAAAAATATATAAAATCACAGTTCATTTATAAGTATATCTCCTTCTCCCTCCCACAGCAGACGCCGCGTGCCGGTCACGTGACCACTTGGCGGATTCTCTATGCATTACGCTATTTTATTGCGGCATTTGCCATGGACTTGTTTATTTTATAGGTTGTGGAAGATTAAAGCTTTTTGATTTTTGACGAACAGCAGTTTCTTTATATAGTTTCTAATAGCTATCCAAGAGATAGATAATAATAAAATAACAAGTATGTTGGGACATACAATATTTACATATTAAGTTTTTCGAAAGACATATGAAGTCTGCCAACCAGGTCAGCGGGCCTCCCTTCAATGCGAGGAGGACCAGGCAATAGTTTACCACCCTGGTCAAATGGGATTGGCGGACTTCACATATCTTTCGGAAACTTGCTGGGTTCTCTCAGACATGCAGGTTTTTTTTAATACCATTGTGAATAAGTGCTTGACTACGTTCCACCTGATGGTAAACGCTGTCGGAGATGGTAAGTCGCACTAATTCAGTAGCCACCTATTCACTCTTGCCTTGAAGACACCCATATTGTAATCAGGCGGAAACACTGACGCAGGCAGGTTGTTCCAATCCTTAGTCGCACGTATAATAAATGACGAAGCGAAACGTTTCGTCCGGACGGATGGAATGTCAACGACATAAGGATGGAGACCAGCCGTTCGTCGCGTCGTCCGATGATGAAAAGGGGACGGGGAAATTAATTTCCTCACGATGTTTTCCTTCACCGTAAGCCATAAGTAATCATGATAGAAATGATTCGCAAATGAAAATATCAGCGGTACGCCATCCAAAATTGAACCCGCATCACTCAGTTATCCAAGCAAACTTGTTACCACTGGGTTATCATTTCAAAAATCTATATTATCTACTACTATACTATATATTTTTAGAAATATTTACAGAACAACAGAAAAAAGAAAGATCGATATTAAACAGACGTCACGTGTCCCTAAACTACTGTCACTAACACGCCAAATCTACACGATAAGGGACAAATTTAAATTTATTATACATGTAATGACTTTGGGGTTTTTAACTCGATGTGGCGATGTGTTTGACGTTGCCACTGAGTCAAAGGACGCGGGTTCGATATTACCAGGGTTTTATAGGGCGATGGAATTTGAGGCAACAAATCAAACTAAGAAAAGTGAATTTAATCTAATATGTATAACCTACTTTTAGTAAATTATATAGCTTATACAGCTTGTGCGGTAATCGAACTCGCGTTCTCCAGCGTTTATATGCTATTGGTCAGAGATTTTAACAGAATCCTTATGAATCCATCGTTATAAATCTATTTTTTTATTTTAATAAGCTAAGACTGCAATAAAAATAATTTCAACAGATTAAAAATTTACATTTATTAAAAACTTTACTAAAACAATGAACCATTTTAATAGAAATATTTTAGTACTATAACTGCATTTTATAGGCAATATAATCCACGTGAGAATCGAACAGGCGACCGTTTTAACAAATAAAAGGTGTTTTCACACAATATATTTCATACAAAAACACCTAAAGGCGTAACGTAAGGCGCGTTTCAAACAATCTGTCCCTGACGTTATAACACCACAGTATTTATTAACAGGGACGCCCACTTGTGATGTATACGATTTCTATAAAAAAAATTGTTTTCTATACTACATATACAAATATTATTTTATTATTCATGTGCATTTTGGCACATAAATAATATTTATACAAGCTACTAGTCCTCTTCGTCCCTAGATTTAGCGCGAGCGAAGCCGCGGGTTCCGCTACTTATCATATAAACCTTCCTCCTGAATCACTCTATCTATTAAAAAACCGCATCAAAATCCGTTGCGTATTTTTAAAGATCGAAGCATACATAGGGACAGACAGACAGCGGGAAGCGACTTTGTTTTATACTATGTAGTGATAAACAAATATTATTTTATTCATGTGCATTTTGGCTTTTAATTTTCATATTTACTAGTTATTCGCTCTCGCTTCGCTCGGTTTCGTTCCCTAGATACCTGTTAGTATAACTTTCTTAGAGATGCGATATTGTCCCATAGTGAAAAGTATCCTATATTATGTTGACTCAGATAACCAGCTATCATCATAGCAAATTACATCAAAATCTGCCAAGTGGTTTTCTCGTGATGCGATCACAGAGAGACAAAAATTCTAAAACCTATAGATTTGGCGTCTGTATCGATAATAAAACTTCAATAAGATTTTCCCAAAAATATTCAATTAACAGATTCGTTTCAGTTAGTATCTTATTACATGTATAGATGAGTGATAAGTGATGACTTTTTATTAAAAAAAATATGTATTTAATATGTATTTAATTTTTATTAAAAATATGTATTTAACAAAAAATATTTATAGCACTTTATCGCCTGGGGATTCCTTTATCTTTATATTTACTTATAGTGACTTACACATACTTACTAATTTTAAAATAGATAATAATATACAAGTGCGAGCTGGACTTGCGTATGGAGGTTCCGTACCATTTTCTGTAAAAATAATAAGTATAGTTCAAGCCACAGAGCAGATGAATATCTATTTCGTGGTTCAAGCGGTTAACTCGACGTTATCAATATCGAGCAAAAACGATAAAAAAATCACGTTTGTATAATGGAAGCCTACCTTAATATTTATTATATTCTGTTTTTTTATTATTTGTTGTTATAGTTGCAACATAAATACACCATCTGTGAAAATTTCAACTGTTCAACTATCACGGTTCATGAGGTACAACCTCGTGATGGACAGACCGACAAACGGACAGCGGAGTCTTAGTAATAGGGTCCCGTTTTACTCTTTGGGTACGGGACCCTAAAAATAGTTGTTATTAGTGTACTTTAGGGATATTTGTGTAGGTCCTTTTAAGATGTACAATTTACTGGTAAGTATATTTTGCTATATCTCTAAATACATCTCGTTATGTAGAAGTTAATTCTGATTTATAAAAAACTATTACGGTAAGCATCAAAAATACAAAAAATACGATAGATTGAATCTATCGTATTTCTTGTATTTTTGATGATAATTTAGGAACAATAATTAATAAAACAAAACGAGGCGTTTTAAATATTTATTCCACATGAAATGTATGACACATACAATTATGAAATACTCTTAAACTAACAAAAATATTTACAGTTTTGGTGCATTGTACATTAATAGAGCTTTCATAGAAGAAAATGTTATCTTAAAATCTATATCCGGCCCACTTTTTTGATTAAAAGGAAACTAAGTTTTGACGGATTAGAAAAAAAATGTTCATCCTCAATCCTCAATTCACTAGAATATATTTTTTTCGCGTAGGTTGCTTTACTTATTATCCAAGGCACGGGGATGGAACACCCCTAACTATTCAACTCCAGGCTCTTGTGTCTGGCCGAGACTCGAACCTTGGACTTCTGTATGTGCAGCCGTACATTCTAGCCATTACACAAACGACGCAGTTATTAATATGTATTTGTTGTATAGAATTTCCAAGAACCCATATCTAAGAGTGAAATCGGGAAGAAATTTTAAATTTGAACCTTTTTATTACAAAAATAGTGAAGTACCTAATCGTTTTTTATATTTCATATGCCAAAAAGCTTTGATTAAAATAAATAGGTATATTTCTGGCTTAGAAATAGAGAAAAATGGGTCAGTTTTTTTATGTATAACTTTCTTCTCGTTTTCCTGCAATATGTGTGAGTTATATCATGAAAAAGGTCCGCGACGGAAGTGTGTAACAGGAAGCCGGTGAAGCGCGCGCTATTTGATATGACTAATGAACGCGCGCACTGGTAGAGTTGTCCGTCATATTAATAAATTAATTTACTGTTGATAACATTTGTTTAAAAAAAGTGCAGATGATTGATAAAAAAATGTAACTCAATTATCCCTTGATATATTTTTAATTTTATCTTTCAGGGTCAGGGTACCGCTAGAGTCTCTGGCAAAAAATAACCGGTAACGTTCATTTAATAAATTTTAAATTCCATAGAATTAATAATATATTAGTATATTATAAGATGACACTATTTTTAGATGAAATTTTCTTCCAGATTTGTTGCAATATGTTAATTTACCGGTCATGTTATAAAAACTGGTTTACTTTATCATTTGTTTTTTGAAAAACATTAATGATTTTTCTAGAGGTTCTTTGCTGTAATTTTAATTATTTTTTCATTAAATAAATATTTAATTAAGTAATTTCTAACAATTCTTCTAAATTTATTATATTACAATACATCTTATCTCTATATATACGTTTTAAGCAAGTCGAGTAAAAAAAACATAAAAATAACTTCCACAGATTATATTTGAAAATTATTAATATTACAAATTTTCCAATATTGCTTTAAAAATATTAAAATTTTACAAAAAATTATAAATATTTATTTATTTATAAATGAATTAAATCTTATTTATTATAATTATTAAAATTATTTTCAGGAAATTTTACTTTTAAAATGTTTGTAACATGCAGAGCTTATAATAACGACGTTGAAAAAAAAATTAACGATAAAAGTATTGCAAGATACATCTAAAATATCGTAGATTAAATTCCATATTTCACTTGTTTTAGTTGTTATTTAAAACTCTTTCAAAATTTTAGCATTATCCTGAGGTTAGAAAATGGTGGGCTTTTTATAGGCTTTTCATGGGTCCTTTCACTCATATAGTTAGTTCAATTGGATGGGAGTTCTTCAAAGATATAAAGAGTTTTCATACATCAATATTAACTGAAGAATTTTTGAATTGACAAATTATGATATAAGTAATGATTTTTTTTAATGCTTCAGCTATATATTAAAAAATAATACATTTTTATTATTTTAACCACAAAAATCTATTTAATCTGTGCAATTTACAAACTATGTATCAATTATTATTATAATATCTTGTGCTAAAACGTTTAGATACAGGACTAATAAAAAGCAGGTCAAGTTACATTTATTTCTTCATCAGACGCGCTCGCATCACTATCGAAGTCCTCCTCCTCCATATTGTTATACACGTTTTCCCGCGCAAACAATGAACTAGCCGCCATTTTGTCTTCAAAGCGATACTCATTAGAGGTTGACGTGTAAATTTTGTTTTTAATTTCTTCGTCTTCATTAGAAATGGGTGACATTTTGGGTTTATCCACTTCAGCGTCAGATAAATCTGGGTGTGGGTTGTTTTTGTTGGGCAGAGTCTGTTCCCTGGAGCCACCTGAAGCCAGAAGTTCCCGCTCTTTTGAGTTCCGCCATTTCATACGACGGTTTTGGAACCAAATTTTGACCTGTAAAAAAAGCGTGATTAGTTATTTTATACGGTAAGTAAATATTTATCTTATTTAAATATTAATATAATTGTAGTAGGTATTATTAGTGTTAGTTAAGATATCTCATTTTATTATGTAAGGATTAATAAGTGCATCCAAGAAGAATATTTTTAATAATTACCTACATAATATAAAAATCGTTAAACCATAAATCCTTTTATTATTGCTAGTCAACGTGTATCGAACAAATAATAAGAAAAAACCATTATCGTAAAAATTATGAATCATTTTTTTGTCATTTAGTGTATTTTTTTTTCGAAAATAACAGATTTTGGGTAAAGAATAAAAGCTTTGTGGGTGACACGAGTTTATTGATGGTGGGCGTGGTACCTACGCTTTGGGATAGGTATTATCGGGAGTAGAAAATAAATATTGATTTTAGCTTTATTTAGTTTTATTATTTTGTTATTACTACACATTATGAAATATTTAATGTTTATTTTGAAGCGTTCACTGCCTATATGAGAAGTTTTAAAGTCCTGTAATTTTTATTATCAACTAGCTAAGACGCTTTGGTTTCGTTCGTGTTATATTAAAAACAAATGTATCCCAGGGAAATCGTATATCTATACTAATATTATAAAACTGAAGAGTTTGTTTTTTTGTTTGGTTGAACGCGCTAATCTCAAAAACAACTGGTTCGATTTGAAAAATTTTGTGTTGGATAGTACGTTTATCGAGGAAGGCTATATTATATCACGCTACGACTACCAGGAGCGGAGCATCAATGAAAAATGTTGCAAAAAATTGTAAGCGTTAGTTCTGCGTGATACTATACCGGGCGACTCAATAAGCGAATAGCGAAGCCGCGGGAAATGCTAGTTACAAGTTACAACATAAAGTAGCATTTGTGCTATTCCGTATATAATGTTTAAGTATAAAAAAGGTGGTTGTTTAAAATCCAGATAACAAAGTTCAATCATTCACAGCGTAATGCTGTTGATAGCCGTAAATGATAAATTATTATTCGTTCATTTTAGACATATAATTTTACACAGCAGATCTTAATAACTAAACCGATTTCAAAATCAATTAGAAATTTCAAAATTTCGATTAAAAAATACAGACCGAGTGTTATTAAATCTATTACTCTATCCAATTTTTTGTTTTTCTTCACCGTAAGACGTGAGGAAATCACGTGAGAAATAATTCACACGTGAAAATATCAGAGGTGCAAGACCGGCGATTTGAACCCGCTTCACTCGGTTTCTCAAAAAAGCCCGTTACCAATGGACCACCACTGTCATACATATTTAACTAATATAAAATTTGAAATTTTCTTCGAAGAAAGTAAGCGATTCGAATTGCAAAATCGAACACAGTAACAATTAACATAAACAGCAAATCGCTATTTTTTTACTTTTGCATTAATTTTAGCAAGATCCGTCATTATAATCCTTTAGTTTTACACTTAGCCTCTTAGGTAAATAATCGATTTCGAAACAACCTTGAAGTAGGTCCAAAAGTCAATAAGTGAGCATAAAAATTGACCAATTACATATATTGTTTTCAAACTTATTTTTTTATATACGATCTGGATGACAACACATTAGTTTTAATACAACCATCTGATAATGTGAACAGTGGCACGCTTAAATAGTCTAGTTAAACTACAAGTTTAGGCCCATTTAATTAGTTTTCACGATTTTCATACATTACGGTTGCTTAAAAGTGTGTTATCACTATTTTTATGTAAGTTAACAATGATCTCCACATTCTTTAGACAATTTCGTAATAAAAACGAATATGAATTAAAAATGACAAATCACTTCCACGGAACCAATCAGTTATTGATCGTTTTTGGAATTCGAACGAATCATTTGTCACTTTTAAACGACGAATGTTTTTTGGCGCGACTTTTGTTCGATAATTGAAATGTGCGACGAATTATGTAGAGATATCAGAAATTGACTTTTCTTAGATTTTTTATGGAGTTTATTAATATAATTATTCTTTTTTTTAATTTTACTATTATTATATTGTATTTTTCATTAATTATTGCTTATATAATTTTATTTATATATAATTATTATTTCTTTAAAAAAATGTTGAAACCAAATCGTTTGTGAATATTTTTTTAAATACATCATTTTTCAAGTTATATTTACATAATTTATATGTAATGTCCATTTAAAACAAGCTCGAACTAGATATGATATAAGTTGTAATATGTATACGTCCGTATATACTAAGACTAGTGTTGCCCAAATGCAAGAACAAGACAAGACTTAGCCAGTCTTGGTCTTGGTCTTGCGCCAACACATCTGGTCTTGGTCTTGGTCTTGGTATTGCACTCCCAGTCTTGGTCTTGGTCTTGGTCTTGCAGCAAGAGTCTTGCAAGTCTCGCAATTACCTATTAGCCTATTGCTATTTATTAAACGTTACTTTAAGTCTTAGAACAACGTAATGGAGTAAGTACATTTTGAGATTGAATTATGTAATATAGCCATAGTAAAGTGCAAACAAATTAATAAATGTCTAAACATTTAATGAGAAATTCGAAATTTGAAATTGAATTTATTGGTACTTCTTTAGGCGCGTTATGAAAAAATGATGAGAGTGAAATTTTAAGAATCACTGTACCACAAAAGTAACAAGTTGAAATTGCCTGCTAAACCGCTCATAGCAAGTTGAAGTTGCCTCTGATCACTGTTTTCATATTATTTATAATTATTTTAATATTATACAAGCTGGTGACGCTTGATCAACGTTCCTTCAAACCACATATAGTATAAAAAATTACGAGTTGAATACAAAAAAAACTAATTGAAAATATTCAAAAATGAAGCCACAGGAAGTTTTTTTCGTTTTAAAATTTAAAACCATCATCGTATGTACGCGCAAGCGTAGTTCGCCGCGAAACTCAATAGTCATGTGATTTTGATCATAGTAATAACATTATCAATTACTATAGTTAGTTAAAATGCTTACGTTTATCAAAAAAGTATCTGTATAGTAATTTATTTCCAAAAAAAACTAATAAATTATTTTCAATTTGTCTTTCAGAGAGAAATAAAAAGATTTTTTTAGCGACTACTTTATTACTAATTATTATAAACATCACATCATTAAATTATTTTAAAAACCTCATCATTTTCGACATACGAATAATTACAAATTTTTTAAATAACATTTTTACCTCAAACTACCACCTCATTTTATAGCCACTTTTGTGTGACAACATTACCTACTAACTTAGGTTAGTGAACCGCATTGATAGGCACACAAAATTATTGACTGTCATAATTACAATAATATGGACTAGAAGTAGAAGGTAGGTACATAAATTATTATCATAACATCATCAATATCAAAATTAAAGCTTAGTACTCGCTACGCATTAAGAGGTAGGTATGGATGTATAGGACCTGCATGCCTAGATAATAATCAATGACTTTATTGTATTTTTTAAATTTTTAATAAAGCAATTTTAAAATCTACTACTTAACCACTTTTTAATAGGCCAATTAGGTACATACCTACATGTTATTAATTCACACAACATAAGTTAAAACTTAGTAAATGTCTTTACTTCAGATAGGTACCTACCATAATATGCACCACGACGATGATATTAGTCAGTACCTATCTAATTACCTCTACTTAATTATTTTTTTTAAAGATGAAAAGGCATATTATTATGTATGTGAATTTCAAAATACATCTACGCTTGAGTCCTGTACCTACTAATTTAAGAACACCAGTTTTTTGCGACGTAAGTAGACTAAAACAATAGATTTGTATCAGGTCCGGGTTGTTAACAGTTGCAGAACTAGTCTTCTACAACCAATCAGTACTTAACTGAAAACAAAGCATTAGTGTACATGCGATAGGTAAGTAGGTAATTCGTAGATACTAGATGTATACCTACTCCCAGATATGCAGAGGCAGAGCTACTTGTACTAGAACACTGCCTCGTAAGTCGTAACAAGCGTTGACACCGAACCCCTAAATGTTTTTTTGTTCCATCCACCTTGGCAATTATGCACCTAGTAGGTATAATATTTTCATAGCACAGATGTAGTCAGTAGGTAGTCACTAACTTTTGTACTTCTTTCAGATAATTTATTACGAAGTCTTTAAGGTAGTCCTAGTCATTAATAAAAGCAACTTTTCTTTACGACATTAAACTTGACTAAACTAAAATCAAAATAACTTAAAAGCAAAACAAACACAAACCAACTTTTCAATCAAATTCCGACGTTTAGAGTGCGGCCGTAGCGATTTCGAAAAAGTATTGAAGAATTCATTTTATTATTATTAAAACTACCTAAATATTAGATGAAAATAAAACTCTTAGTAAATCGATTTTTATTTATAGTTAATACTTAACATCAATTTTTAACTAAATTAAGAGCAACAATAAATTAGAAAAATGTGATCGAACCGGGATTCGAACCCACAACCTCTATCTGTGGGCCAATAAGCCCACAAGGGCGGCAATTTTTTCTGCGTCGTGCTTCACTAACACGGTTTTACACAAGCTACTCTTTCAATTTTCAAAAAATCTATTTAGGTTCCAATAACCTGCGATTTATTTATCAAAATGCCTATGAATTTATCTATTCGATTTATCATTTTACGAGAGACAAGAAAATATGCGTGCAAGAAAGAAGTTAAAGGTTCTGTTAGTGGTATCAATACTTAACATTAACTTAAATAAAATAACAGCAAAATTAAAAAAGTAAAATGTAATCTAACTGGGATTCGAACTTGTGACCCTGGGAGGTCAATTAGCCTATAAGGGCGGCAAATTCACGATGGAATAATATGAAATTTATTTAATAAAATAGGTAGGTAGGTACTAACTTTTCTATTTAGTGTAACTTTATGCGATAAATTAAACAAAATAATATTATTAGTTACTACTTTATTACAAATTATAAGACATTCGTGTAGCATTAAAATGATTTTAAACCTCCATCAATTCACACAAATATTGATTAAAATAATACACAAAGTTATAATATAAAATTGTTAAATTGAAAGATGCAATAATGAATAATGCAATATTGAAAAACGTTCACTAGAAATTACAATCTATTACAATATCTCGTTACATACTTTAAACAAAACACTGTTTAATTTACTTTCGTAAAAATTCTTAAGTGTACTTAAAATTTAAAAATAACAATAATTGCAAAATTATTAGGCAAAGGCACTCGCTAAAATATTCGTAATACCTATCAACCATAATAATTATAATAAAATACATTCAAACTGTTATGTATCTAGAATGTATTCACAAGGTCGGCGATCCATTTAATACTTAAACAACATAAATAATTATTCTGATAAAATTACAAGGACATTTACGATACCTACGAGCATATTTCAAATATTGTAGGTATGACACAGTCCACAGAAAAAAATTAAATAGGTACATTGGCACTCGAGTTTTGACTCTTGATTTCAATTAATTTTATCTGTATCACATAACTACACACACTAAACAATCGAAGCAAGTCTTGCTCGGGGTAAGAGTAGGCGAAGGGACTGGGCATTGGCCTTCCTCAACCAACCAAACAGTTCCTCGAAACCAAGTACCAAGTACGCGCAGCGGTAGATAGCCGTTGATACCGGCATGTACGTACGCAGAGCTCTGTGGTCATCTCACATTCCTTCTTCCGCCGCCCACGACTATGAGCGCGTCACTAGGAGGGTACTATCTGGGACCCTCGAGGCTTCGATCGAGTAGGTAGCCGCCCGGGCGATCAGCCCAGCCGTGTGAGACTCTATTCAGGGAGGCCCAGCCAGGCGATCAGCGACCGATCGGCGGCTACTCTGGCGTCTCAGGTGATCTGCCGAATTTCTTGCAGAGCTCCTGATGTTGCCGTTTTATATAATCTCCCGTTAATGAAACAGTTGACACCGTTAAAATATGTCTTCGTGCCTTCGAACCTTATCAATGGCAACCACTGCACCACTTGGCAATGGTACCATCGCCATGACGTGACGGGGCTTCAGTATGACACTTTCACTATTAGGTACATCGATTCATTAAAATCAGTCCTTTGCTTATGTGCGTACTGCGTGCTCCCACTTTAACACTTTAAAGTCAACTAAAGAAATAGAAAAATACTAAATAAATAGTTAAAAGCATAAGCCGCCTTGTCAAAGAAATGCCGACATTGGGGTGCTAGTGTAAGCGTAGTTGAGGCGGTAATTTCATTGCTTTATTTAATATTATTATTGGTATTTTTAGGCCTATTATTATTATTAAAAAAATATTCTAGTAAAAATAATTCAAATAATTATTTTATAAATGTTTTCCTATAGGAAATGTTTTAAGAAAAATAAATTAATTCAATTACTTATTCCGAATTCGCTATTATCCCCGCTATCGCCTATGACACCTCACCACACCTCACAATTCTGTCGGTACACATTCAAAGGGCGGCGATGCTTACACGTGTCTTTAAATTTCTTTGAATTTTACCGATTTGACAAAATGGCGCGACTCTCAAGGATTTTTGCGTCATAGACTAAAAAATACACGGTAAAACCTACTTTTAATTAGTATTTAATAATATTGCAAAATGATAATTTATAGTATGAAAATAGTAAAAGCTTTTCCTGTTTTTATTACATATTAGATTATTTTTTTAAATACCTGGTGATAAATTGACATCAATGATTTTTTATAACCATCTTAAAAGTGTTACCACAATAGCCAGTAAAAATAAAATCGAATTTTTGTTTTTTAATAAGATTTAGGGTCACTTGATGGGCATAAAAAACACAAAATGCTGACTAATCTAGGTGGAACTTCAAGAAAAAATATTTTGGGCGATATCTCAGAAACTATGCACTTCAGAGCAAAAGTTATTGAAACCATTATTGTAGAGAATAAAATTTCGCATTTTTTATTTCTTGTAAACTTTTTTATAAAACTTATCGTTTACGATTTAAGGCTTTTAATGAACCGGATTTTTTGTCTCGGTCGACAAATCTCACCGACAGTGATTAATCAATAAAATGCGTGTTCAATGAACCGTATTATGCTCATAATAATGTGATTATTTTCATGTATTTTATTTACCTACTTTACAAGATATTTTACTCAATTCTAAGACATAATATGCTATGCCACTCCTGCGAATTCTTATTAATTATTCTATGCAAACGTCGCTAGGGCTAGTAGTACCTACGGCTGCTCGGGGACAGTGTGATGTTGCCGCCTTTAGCTGGGGTCAACAAACTCCGATCTAGTAGTGTTTATTTTTATGACCATTTTTATTGTATTTATAATTTATTTTGTGTGAAAAATTCACTTTTTTATTTGAAGGTATTTTTTCAAATTGTCAATTTTTATCGACTTATATCATCTCACCCTACATGCAGTTTAAAGGAATGTTGATTAAGCGTCACCATCCTATACCTATATAGTATCTAAAAATACTACAATTACTAAAATTAAATACCTAATAAAAATATTAAAAACGCCATCTATGAGAAATAATTATACGTCATTTGATAAGTGAAAGTACGGAATTATGAGTTAAGACCACATTATTATATTATTCTTTTTTAAAAGTATATTTTACACACGAAGTAGGTATATTTTTTTAGGAATTAAATATTCTGTATCTGTTTGAACGACTTCATCTTTCTTACTGCAGAGATTGATTTACAACTAGAAAAGAAGTCTAACTACTCACGCGCATACATAAAGTACACGCACCCATATTTTTTTATTATTTTTTACCTACAAAAATCGGTCGCCCAAGTACTATAACTTTAAATACATACATATTATAAATATAAACACCCATGATTGGAGTTCAAAACAAACATTCGTGTTCAACGAATGAATGCCCTAGGGATAGAATGTAGGGTCACTACAAACTGAGCCAAACAAAACTCAGGTCGTGACTTAGGATACTTTTTATTGCAGAAAAATAATTCATTTCCACAGGAAAACAAAATAGGTACCTAATTGGTTTTATTGAGTCGTCTTTAGAAAGCTAGCGGTGGCTAAATCTTAAGAGATAGGTACATCATATATCAAAACTATGTAGTAGGAAAATGTAGGTAATAAAAAGCCAATTACAGAAAAGTCTATTACATCAAATATCTTTCTCCTTAGCGGATCGATGTGCACGTTTCGAGTAAAAAGTACTTGTACCTACCGATTTAAACTAAATTAGGTATAAAAATATATCTGTACTTTACGTCTTCCTATTTTCTCCCTATTTTCTTCTTCAAAATTCTATGTACTGGTACTTTCTTTTGTTTTGTATCGTTTGTTTTCTAAGTGTCAATTTTTTGTATTATAAATTAAGCCTGTCCGCTGTCCGCTTCCTGAAACGACACTCAGTACTAATTGCAAGACGCAAGAGTCTCGCAGACTTAGTCTTGTTCTTGCTCAAATCTTGCATGGTCAGTCTTGGTCTTGGTCTTGCTGAAATTAGGCGGTCTTGTTCTTGGTCTTGGTCTCGCAAAAATGCAAGACCAAGACCAAGACTGCAAGACCAAGACCGATTTTGGGCAACACTAACTAAGACCCTTGACCGCGTCACGTCGTCGCGCATTTAGCGACAATACGCCGTCGCCAGCTGACGCGACCCTTTCTGACTTTCCTCGGATTTAATAGTGTTTGGATTATATCGATGGAAATATTAAATAATAAACTATTTTTTTATTTATAGCCTTTTTTGTACAAGATAAAGCAGAGAAATGAAAAAAAAACAAATATGAGGGAGACAAATTATTTCATTTATATTAATGTGCTTTAGCTTATTAATGTATTGCACAGATGAAGTAATATGGAATAAAGTATCATAAAAAATATTAAGAGTATAGGTATATATTATGTAGAGCCTTATTTTCTTCTGTGTACGACTGTTAGATCTTGCATGTCAAATGTATTATTAAATATAAAGACACTTTGGTAATAGAAATTATGCTAGGTGCGTTTCGAATAAAGACATCGATAATATTTAAGTATGTAAATAGAGTCGTGACACAATATGGATAAAGTCAAACTGAAATATCGATACACTTCAAGAAAATTCCCATCCCTAAACAAGACAGGGGTGCGAGCAACTCAGAATTAATTACTTTTTGACATATTCACTTTTATTACGATTTATACCGAATAAAGAGATACGGAGGCGCAACTAATTTGTAGAGGGGAGGCTGATATTATAGTAATTATGATATATTAGTTTGGAATATCTAATAGATTGACAAGCTGTTGTTAACATCGGGCAATCTAGCCCAGCTGTGGGCAGAGAATATAGCTATATGTATGAAAGGTTTATTTATTTATATGTAACAATTAATTGTACGTATTAAAATAAAAGTTGACACTGGAAGCCCATCGGTAACGCGTCGCTTGGATAACCGAGTGATGCGGGTTCGAATCCGGGTCTCGCACCTCTGATATTTTCATGTGCGAATCATTTATATATCATGATTACCACTTGTCTTACGGTGAAGGAAAACATCGTGAGGAAACCTGCATGTCTGTGAAAACCTAACAAGTTTTCGTAAGGCATGTGAAGTCCGCCAACTCGCAATAAGTCAGCGCGGTGGAGTATGGCCTGATCCCCCTCGTACTGAGGGAGGCCCGTGCCCAGCAGTGGGACGTCAAAAAGGGCTGATGATGATTAAAATAAAGATCTACAAGACGATAATTTAATATGTAGAACAATGCATAAAAAACATGTGCGAGGGACCATACTTGCCTTGTATTGATTAAATTATAGTAGATTATTAAAAATTAAGATTGATGATAGTAAAAAATATAATAAATAAAATAAATACTATAATAAAAAAAAATTAAAAAAGATTTGTTTTTTTTTCAATACCTATGCTATTCAAAAAAATGTTCTAATAAAATGTTCTAATAAAATATGCTAGTAATTATATATGCTAGACCATATGTTATGGACGTACGATAAGATTGTATCCTTGTATATAAGTAAAGGCATGTTCATTTGTTAATAGTAAATACTGGCCGAATAAATTTCAACGTACGTCCAATGAATGATTTTCGGACCGCGTATCCAAATTTGAAATATTCATATTTGGTATGAATATTCAAACGGCCCGCTGTTTATTCACGTTCCAATTTCAAATATTTGCATTTATTTATTTTGAATTGGGAACTTTTTGTTGGCGCGCTTTTGTGATTGACGTTACATGTTTGTTTATGTAATGTCAAAAGTTGCCTTTTTAATTTAAATATTTGCAAAATATATTTGTGGTAACCCTTTTGTAATATTTAATGTATTAAAATATTAGCCGGATGGGAAAATTTAATAAACATGTGTAAATATTAAATTGACATTGATGTTAAGCAAATTTAAATATAATATTGTAACCATTTTGAATTACAATCCCAGATTTTATCAACAATGTTCAAAATTATTATTACATGAATAAATGATATCAAACAACTAAATGTTATTATTAAAAAAAATCAATGTCATGATTCTTTTTTGCTGATCATAATATGCTGTGACACCAATAGGTTCTTCAAACTGTATTTCATTCTTTAACATTGAAAATTTGTTTTACGTATTGATATTTAGTTCCATCTTATACCCTATAATATTAGTATAACTATAACCTAATATAAATATGAATGTACTTAATTTAATAAATTTAAGATATTTTTCTTGCTATTGATATTATTCTATTTAAATTAACTCCGTATTTTATTTAACAATTTATATTACATTTACATCCCTAATTATTTTGTCATAAAAAATATCCCCATCAAGCAACCCCAAGTCACAGATAACCAATAACTCGAGCACAGATTATACTATTGTTTAGAACAATTAATTCCAACAAAGGTTAGATAGAGATAACTCGGACTAAAGATGGTGGTTGGTGAATATGAATGTCTTTGAAGTTTGAATTATTAGCTTGTATATAACGTACCTACCTTACAAGAGATTGTTATTTTAAATTTTTGGGTCTTAAGTAGTAAAACCTTAGTAAACCTTATGTTAAAAAATATATTTAATGTTTACGATTAGCATAAATTTAACTAATGTATTTTATCTGTATTTTAACAGCTTCCGTGATTTAAAATCGCAAATCTGACTCACGTAAATAGAGCGTCTCTACTTGGTAGGTACTTAGCTACGCGAGAAGACTTTGCTTGTGATTATTCTATCAGAAAGTACGGAAGATACATTAGTTTCCACACGGAATAAAATAATTAGTATATTACTGATATTATTAGTTCCGGGAACTAAGACTAGGGGAGACAATATTTGTTACCATCTTTCTTATAAAAATATTATATATTTTTAATATAAATATAAGAAAAACAATCTGTCAAATTTATAGTAAATGTAAATATTGAATAAATATAAAGCCGCTTTCACACTCGCTCCGTATCCGCAATCTTGGCGCGCTGGTTGCGTTTGACATTAAATAATTGTTGGGCGCCGTCCGACGGGCGAGTGTGCTACAGTTCTATTAGATACGGCATTATTGATTTAAATAATGATTAATGTGATGTTATTACATACATTTACCACATATATTTAAGGAAGATGTGAAATTAAAATGTAAATGAATAAATATTAATATAAATTTGAATTTCAAAGGGTATGCAAGGGCAATATTGATATCTAGGTCGAACAGTAATAGTTTTGTTTGATAGTTAATACACCAACACCCTAGACAAGGATAGAAATAGCAAAAAAGTGTGATGTTGGAGCGAGACAGCATTATTGAGAATACAGATATTTCCAAGATATCATTGTTTCGTAACGCAACCCTATCATATATAAGTACTATTTGGTAGTGAGTACCTACTGGATATTATATTGTTTATCATAGGTTCTACACTCTTGTAGAGCAGTCTATATTTATCATACTGGTTGTAATATTGGTTTGTTTCTTTCGTATAAAATACATTCATTAAATAGCCTTTTGATAAATTATAAAGAATAATCGATCTTAAAAAATATTATTATTGTTAACAAGTACAACACAATTTTTTGTAGTAAGTTTAAATAATTTGGTAGAGCTTAATCGTAATATATATGTAGTTTGAAATAAAATAGCAGAAACTTATTTTCCCACAAAAACGATTAAATTCATGTCAAAGTACGTAATAATATACAAAATATCACATTTAAGTTCTGTCTCAAACATTTATAGGTCTATAGTTAGGGGAAGGAATTTATTTAATGACGGCGTCCCGAGGGGTTGAGCGTAGGATTGTGATGTGCTCGCTACGGATTTTTATATTTTATCGCGAATTAGAAACCTTTGTATAACCTTTGATGGATGGTAGCCGTGTGTTGATTCCATTATTTTCATAAAAATTGCTTTATTATGTTCGTAATGTCAGAAGCATGGTTATGTTTTAAATAAACCAAGTGAAAAATGTTACGGATTCGATGTAAAGGCAACTTTTTAACCACTGTTGTGAAAGAGGGTTGTTTTAAGTTCATCGTATGTATTTGTGTGTATGTCTGTGGCATCGTAAGTCGTAACGCCCAAAAGGATGAACCAGTTTTAGATTTATATATATTTTTTTTGTAAATAAGAGACTTAACGGGATTTTCTTAGCTACACGAGTATATTAAATTAAAAACCAGTTTAGCTGTTTGCACGCATCACCTATTTTCTAGACCGTAAAAGTTTGTAAGTAATTTAAACCTATTAAATTTCGAAGAATATAGAAATACACCTTACGTATTTTTCTAGTTAAGCTAAAATTATTTTTAATTATTTATTTTTTTTAAACAAATTAAAAAGAAATTCTTGAAAATCTTTAAAAATAACATTTTTTATTTATTTTCATATTGATAAATTTATACCACTCTAATCAACAAACACTTAAGTTCATTACCAAGTACTGAACCTAAGTTAAACAATATTTAGCCTGAAAATATTTAGGGAAGTTCTTCGTCTACGATAAAAAAAGAGAATAAATATCTTCAAAGCACCTAATAACATCTACAACTGATTCAGTTGCTAAAATAGTTCTGGAAGAAATGCCATGTCCAATAGAAACTTTTAGCTTCTTCAAAAAAATCAAATCAAAGAACAACTGGAAAACGTTCGTCATTTACAGATTTGTTCTAATAGAATTTGTAGAAAATTAATGAAAGATAAGAATTATTGATAATTATAGACCTAACAACATATTTTCAGACAATTATTTTGTTAATGGCTTCAAAGTGTGCCAGTTGAATACAGATTACTTGGCCAATGTCTCGTAGAACTATAAACTTTTAGCTTTCGAGCTTAATTAAAAAACGCTCTAAGACGATTTTTGTAGCGTTAGCAATTTGTAGAGCAGCGGTTACACACACGTAATCACACGTAACACGTAAACACATGAATCCTAATTTTAGTTGTTATTAATAAAAAATATTTGAAACAACTCGTGAATAACTATAGATTGAACTATAGATGAAATTTTAGAATAATCATTTAGTACTCTTAGAAATCAATAAGCCTAAACTGAAAAGTCAGTTACCCTAGTGTGTTTTTGTATCAAATGATCAAATCAAATCAAATCAAATCAAAATATTTTATTCAGCATAAAAATTGTTACAGAACGTCATGAGTCTACCACCAGTTCGGAAAGAAGAAACCTCTGACCTGAAAGGAACTGGCGAAAGAAACTCAGCGGGACTAATTTTTATTTTTTTTTTATCTTAATTCATTCTTTCTTTTTTAAATTAAATTGCATATTAACAATAATTCTATATGTTGAAATAGCCTGGCGGCGATCACATCATTCCCAAGGCGTACTGTCTTCTAAAAAATCGTAAATCGAATAATAACCCTTAGTACACAAACGTTCCTTCACAATTTTTTTTGTAGTTAGGTTAGGAACTAACTTGGACTAAATACCTACTTCTCGCAGCAGATCCATAATCCATTAACATTCTATTACAATATTCTTTATCAATGTTGTTACATTTTTTTTTATAATGGTGTGATTTTAAGTGGAATTAATGTAGAAGAACTACAACAATTCCATTCATAATGCGTTCAAATACCAGTTAAAGTAAAAAGAATAAGTAATGTTACATCATAACTAAAACATAATAGTAATGGATAAAGTTTTAACACAAAACAAACCCACAATAACTGACTATAAACCACATTCATACAGCCTAATCCGAACATTCAATAAACAGTAAAACCTGCTTGCAAGTATCCTATAAAAATCAGATATCATAAAAAGGCCGGTACGAGGAACCGAACGCAAAAAAAAGTAACGACCAATCGCGAGCTCGGATACACTTTTATTCGATACAAATCCACCAATAGAATACCGTTTTAAGACGCAATTCCGACATATCGCCGTCTCTCTCTAACATTAGACATAAGTGTATACCTGTTTCGTTCGCTTTGTCTTGAGTCGTTCAGAGGTTATTTTGTAAATTTATGGCCATCATTTTTTGTTTTGAGCGCAATTTGTTTTTCATTTGTGTTTTTATTTGTTTGAAATGATCAAGTGAAAGATTATAGCGGACTATTACGGTAAATATTGTTTCTTTAATATCGAGTATTGATTCATTTTATAAGTATAAAGTAGGCGACTATGTTTAGTTAGGTACCTATTCAATTTACTTATACGACAATATATCCATTTAAGCTTAGCCATTTGATACAATCTTCTTCTTTTAATATCAACTTTCAGTAAAGTCTACCTGATCTAAAAAAGGCACCTTGATACACATTTAAATGCAGATGATTCCGAATACTTATTATTGAAAATGGTGGTATCAAATGTTTAATTAAAATTATACTGACATTTAAAAACAAAAAAAGACTGTCTTTTTTATTAGCTGGGAATTGAGCAGTGAGCTAACCTGCTAGAAGTATTCTGCTAGTGTCACCTTACATATTTTTGAGAAGACTCAAGACAGGACAGTGCGAAAATATATTGTGATTTTTCAGTATTGGATAAAATAAAATGTAATGTAAAAAACTATAGAGATGAATTTTACATTACAATAATTTGACTATAGCTGTGTAGACACAAAAAAAAGGCTGATGAAATGCAGAGTCCCACAAATATATTCTCATAAATATTTATATAATAAATAGATATATAATAAAAATATTTATATAATAATAAATCATTTCCATCATGACTAACATTTGTCTCATGGTGAAGGAAAACATCGTGAAACCTACAAGCGTAGCAAACCTAGCAAGTTTTTGAAAGACAAGTTAAATTCTCCTGTATACTTCGTTTTGAAGGAAAGCCCGTATCCAACTCGGTCTTTAAAAAGGGTTGAAAAAGTACATTAAAAAATATTTACATATTTAATTTTTGGCACTGGCAACTTTATTCATCTTCATTTTTTCTAGACGATCTGTCAATCTTCTAAGTTTAAAGTTCAAACGAGTAATGAATTATCGCTACAAAAAATATTTTGTATTTTTATCCTACTCAATATTCAAGCAAAACTTGAACTCGCTATCATCAACGTTTTACTTATAAGTATGATTAATTAGTTCATCAGTCATCTTAACCATTTGTAAATCATTATTGTACAGTTCAACATTTTTATTAAATTTACTTTTTTTAAAATGCTTTTTTTATTCTAATACCTATGCTATCCTAGGTCAGTTCGACTTGGCAAAAGCTATATTTTGCTTCCAAATAATTCGTGTCATAATATCATTAAAAATTTACTTTAGAAATAAATGAAGTATCTAAATATGTATTCACTAATATTGGGTAGCTCTAGCCAGGCCAAGTGGTAACGCAGTCGCTTAGGAAACCGAGTGATGCGGATTCAAAACCCTGGTCTCTCAACTCTGATATTTTCTACATGAATCATTTTAACATAAGAAAATCTGCATAGAGAGCTGCTTAGAGCCTAGCAAGTTTTCGAAAGACATAGGTACGAAGTCCGCCAACTCGCATTTGGCCAGCGCGGCGTGGTATAGTCTATCCGGCTCTTATTAAATGGAGGCCCGTGCCCAGCAGTGGGATGTATAAAAATGGCTGAACACAATATAACCACAATAAAATTCACTATTATATCACTATTATAGCGATCAGATCAAGACAAAATCATACGAAAAATAATTATCAAACCAAAAAAACGGGTGTCAAAAGTCAGCCTATTGATCCTTTCCATTCCTAATCTGCCTTTAAACATTAAATCAATTCAATCGCCATATTATCTCAAGCCGACTTGCCGTTTTTAGTTCGCAAAATGCAAATAATAAGTAATTGTGTTGCCGTAGGGTTGACGGCTGTTTCTGACACTCCCCAGCGCTTGGATTTTTTGTAACACGCTCTCCCCTTCCTTCACCATGCTTGATATCTTGGAGTTTCGCTATTTTGTACACGGTTTGTTTATTTTCTATGATTTGGTATTTTTGGTGGTTGTGAGGAACTTTAATGGTTGCTGGTTCATGTTTAAAGATTGCTTGTTTTATTTCGTTTGGGGTTTAATAGAGATTTTATTTGAAAATTTGTTGCATTTTCAGAAAACGTATGCGAAAGCTTCATAAATAAAAATAAACCCTGACAATATAATATATAGGTAGGTATAATAAAATTTTAACGGAGTCAAAACTTTAGGTTAGGTTAGATTACGAGTAGGTTAGATTCGATATTTTTTGAATAATCTAATTGAAATAGTCATTATTATCGATAAAGTAACCGAATCTATAGTGTTTGCCTCTCTTTGTGTTTAGGAACGCATACGAGAAGAACAAGTCCATTGTAGCATGGACAGATTTTGGTGAAATTTAGTATGTTCATAACTGATTTTTTGGGTCAAGATATAGGATTATTTTTACTCCGAGAAAATATCTCTTTGAAATGTATACTAACGTACTCGTACGTAGGGATGAGGCAGAGCGAAACGAGACTGAGTCGATACATACCTACGAAGTAGTTGATTTAAAGTAGGTAAAATCATCTTACCTGACTATCTTTTAAACCTAGTTTCTCAGCAAGTTTCTTCCTATCCGGCTTCGATATGTACTTCTGTACTTGGAACCGTTTTTCTAAACCTTTTCTCTGTAGATCCGAAAATACGGCTCGACGCATCATTCCTCGACGTGGTTTGCCTGTGTATGAAGGATTAATTAAAAAAGTAACCAAACCTAAATACTAATATATAATGGTAATTTATCTCTTAAGTGTATTTTTACTTATTTTTGTGTAAATGTATGAAATATTAAAGGAAAATGGATCGTATCTTAAATTATACCTAGGTATTTCATAGGTATTTAGGGCACCAGCCTATATCTACTGTGAAAACATATTAGATCTTTCAAATTAAATTATTGGAATTAAATTTCATCTAAATCGGTTCAACTTCAGCCATAGGCTGTATAAGTAACAAAACGAGATTTTACTCTATAATATTGCTTTGTTGAAAAATGTCACTCACCTCTAGAACTGTGTGCCCATGGAAATCCGCCGGGCAGAGGGAAAACTTGTGTGTGGGCTTGTGCGGGTCGAACTGTGCAAAAAATCGAAAATAATAATGAAATAATTTATATGTTAACAAAAAATAAAATTCTACCCTGAGAACCTGTAACATTAAATATTTTTTGGGAAGACAAATTGAATTACTCATAATACATAGATACGGAGGCCGAATCTATGGGTATTTACTAGCTGACCCGGCGAACTCTGTTCCGCCAGAATACAAATTACTGATTATTGATTTCTGACAAAATTTATAAGTAATTATCCAATTTTCAACCATACTTAATCATAGAAAAAATTACGTTTAGCGATCATTTGCGTTTTGTTATTCGATGTTTTATCTATAGTGACTTGTATTCTCTTTGACGTTTTATGTCACGTCACACGGGAACGGGATAAAAAGTATCCTATGTCTGTCTCCTGGTTATAAGCTACCTCCCCACCAATTTTTAAGCAAATTGGTTCAGCCATTCTTGAGTTATAAATAGTGTAACTAACACGACTTTCTTTTATATATTATATAAAATATAAAAGATTATATTCATAATTTTTAATCTTAATAGGTACAAAAAGCTTGCTAGTATCGTTGTTATCTGTACTGTGTACAGACATAAAGCTCCGTATCTCTATTCTCCAACATCAAAAGTAGGTACCTATTTCAAAACTTCACCACATTCATAAGTACAATTTAACAGCTAATTTGAAAAAAACATTTCGCAAACAAGCTCAAGACCTTTCAAAGATCTGTTTTTATAATCACACTCAATTACACCATAATCGGTACAGCATATTGAAGTTTCAGATTATATCCATCTTCCATAAATAAAGGGTGCGATACAACAATGGGGTATGCGCTATTGTACTAACAATGTTAACCAGGTTTTTTAATACATATATTGGTGTGTGGCTTTTTCTGTTTTTATTTACTAATTTAAAATGGCGTGATTTTGACTCTAAAGAATCCTAATATTCTAAAATATTGTAATATAATTTGAATCTGAAGAGTTTGACTTAATAACCGACTTGAAATTATCTTGCAGACTTGAATAAATCCGTGATAAAATCCGAAAAGATAGTTTCATTTATAATGTCAAATATTCGCGTAAACCTAAAAAAGTATTAATAAGCGACTTTTTAAATACCTTTTTTTCCTCCGATATATTAGATCCTACGTAATGGATGAAATTAAATTTTACAAGTTCTTTTCAAACTTAAAAAGCTCTAGCTTGGTACTATAATTCGAAAATCTATGCATTTAATAATTTATATTGTATCTTAAGTTTTCCACACAAATGTAGTTCGGTCTCAACCATTTTAAATTATTATCTAAAATCATTCATTTTAAATTGTTATCAAAAATAGTTCATTTTAAATCGTTATTAAAAATCTAAATTTAACTCGATATAGGTACTTACCTAAGTAAGGGTGGTGGCAGTGTGCAAGCAAATGTTGTAAGTGCTGATGCTGTACGGGTATCGGCCTGCTGGCAATCGGCTTGGCTATCGGCCATGGATTGCCCATTACAGGTTGGCGGTATTCTGTAGACAAAATTGGACGGTTTCAAGCTTTTTTTCAGCATTTTTTTAACGTTGTTAGGACATTTTTACAACAGCGCCATCTAGTTCCGTGGTAAGCTACGAGGCTTGTATTACGGATACAAGTGAGTTGATATATTACACATATAAATTTTAAATACATACATAATATAAATATTAACACCCATGACTGGAAAACAAACATTCGTGCTCAACAAATGAATGCCCCCAGTGGGACTCGAACCCGCGACCGCTGGCGCAGAAAGTAGGGTTACTGCCAACTGATCGAGTGGAAGATAGTTTTTAGAAGACAGTACGCCAGGCTATTTCAACATAAAGAATTATTGTTAATTCACAATTTAATGTGAAAAAGAGAGATAAAAAAAGTCCCGTTGAGTATCTTTCGCCAGTTCTTCTCAGGACAGAGGTTTCTTCGTTCCGAACTGGTGGTAGACTCATGACGTTCAGTAAGAAATTGTAACAATTTTTATGCTGAATAAAATATTTTGATTTTTAGATATTTAAGCGAATATCTACCTCGTACATATAATAAAATTGATGACTCATGTCCATGTGGCGCAGTTTGTAGTAAACCTACTTTCTGCGCCAGCGGTCGCGGGTTCGAGTTCCGCTGGGGGCATTCATTTTTTAAGCACGAATGTTTGTACTCCAGTCATAGATGTTTATATTTATAATATGTATGTATTTAAAAAGTTATATATGTGTAGTACATGTCAATCACCTGGTATCCATCACACAAGGCTCGTACCTTACAATGGAACTAGATAGTGTTGTGTGTAAACGTCCTAACAACATACTTATTTATACTTATAAAACTAGCATTTCCCGCGACTTTGCACGCGTTCTAAAGAACGGAAACCAAAGTACCTTGCAGAACTAACGCCCGCCCTTCCCGTTTTTGCAACACTTTTCATTGATGTTCCTCTCCTATTAGTCGCAGCGTGATGTAAGTATAATATAGCCTATAGCCTTCCTCGATAAACGGACTCTCTAACACAAAAATATTTTTTCTTTTTGATCCTGAGATTAGCGCGTTCAACTAGACAAACAAACAAACACAAACTCTTCAGCTTTATAATATTAGTATAGATGTACACTTAATAATAATAGGTAATTGCTACATAAGTGAATATTCGTATTATTACAGACTACAATATCATTACCCTGCAAATATTTTCAAATTAGCCTGCACTATACAAAGAATTGTAATTACCTCGCGATTCTCACAATACGTCCTTGAAGTAAAGTGGCTTAAGTAAAAAATTAAATATATCCATTATTCAATTAAGTAAAGACGCTTCAAACGACCTTAAAACGATCGAGTAATCGCTTCGCCCTAATCGTGTAGCGCTATTATAAACAGAGCGGATCCTCGGTTATAGAATGTAAGGCATAAGCGGTAGCGGGAATATTTTTTTCTAAGCTCTTACCCGAAGTAATAGTAACTCATTAGTATTTAACTAATGAGTTACTATTACTTCGGGTGTATCTGTTTTATGTTATTTCAAGTCTGATTCTATCTGTGTATTAAATTTTATCCAAATTTGTCGAGCCGATTTAAAGTTAATAGGAAACAACACATGTACACAAATATGTATACTGTTTAATACATATTGATAGTCCAATTATTAAAGCTATGATTTTTAATGTACCTAACATGATGATGACGATGATGATGATGATGACAATGATTAAAACAAAATTCATTAATAATATTTGCAAAGGTTTATCTGAAAATCAAATTGACTAGTTTCAGGCTGTAGAATAATTTAAAATTCATTATTTTATATTCATATAGTACTAGCAAAGTAAGAGATGGAGTCTCTCCCGTGACCATGATTGCTGTAAAGCATTCGAAAGGTCGGGAACCAAAAATCATAATAAATCCGCGACAAAATCCGAAAAGATAGTTTCATTTATAATGTCAAATATTCGCGTAAACCTAAGAAAGTATTAATGAATCATTGCTTGGTTTGGGTTATGTGCCTTTTTTATCCGTATGGACTGGAGTCTACATATTAATAAATGCACATACATAATTACATAATAAATATGAATGATGAATTCTAATCCCTTACTTGAGAAATGATTGTATTCAATATTCTTCTCAGTCGTTCACTCTTTACAGAGTATTCAGTATGCATACATACAATACAATACGTACAGTCATTTATCCTTCGTTATAACCAACTGGCGACCAGCCCTGGATTTACACTAGGGGCAGTCGGGGCGAGTGCCCAGGGCGGCAAATTTTTTAGGGCGGCAATACTTGGAAAGTCAAAAAAAATTTTTTTGTCTTATCATGATTGCTCAATATAATTAATTAATTCTTTTAATTTTTAATTTTTGATGAGTTTGTTTGTTTGTTTGGTTGAACGCGCTAATTTCAGGAACTACTGGTTCGATTTGAAAAATTCTTTTTGTGTTGGATAGTCCGTTTATCGAGGGAGGCTATAGGCTACGCTAATAGGAGCGGAGCATCAATGAAAAATGTTGCAAAAACAGGAAGAGCGGGCGTTAGTACTGCGAGATACCATTTCGCGCGACTCAGCAGAATTTGGTTTCCGATCTTTAGACCGCGTGCGAAGCCGCGGGAAATGCTAGTAGAGTATATTTAATTGAATGTCTGTAACAATATAAAACTCTGAGACGTCAAGTATCTTAGTCTCTCCTGTGACCATGATTGCTGTAAAGCATTCGAAACGTCGCGACGTTTAGGCCCGTAGACGTTATAGGCCCACTCTCCTTCCCCCCTACCTCTTCCCTTCATCCTCCGCCTTCGGTCCCCCTCCCTCCCACTTCCCTCCCTCCTCATCCCTCCTCCATCCCTCCCTTTCCTGAAAGGCCGGCAACGCATCTGCAAGCCAGGCTTGCAGATGTCCATGGGCGGAGGTGATCACTTCCCATCAGGTGAGCCTCCTGCCCGTTTGCCCCCTTTTTACCATAAAAAAAAACCTGGTGGTCAAATATGCAAAAAGAGATCCAGAGAGAGAACCTGAGTGCAGAGACAAGCCAGATTAGAATTCTTTGGCGCAACCGTACAAGGAGACCCGACCCCAGCTAAACTGGGAAGAGGGTTGGACAAAGAAGAAGAGAAGAGAAAAAACAACAAGTATTTATTTATGTTTTTGGAATATGTAACATATATTAAAGTTTCTGCAATAAATTAGAGATTTTAATTTTGAGAAATAAAATATATAAACTATAAGTTTAAGTAAAGTTCCAATATTGGGGCGGATTCTTTTCCGGTGCCCAGGGGCGGCATTGAGTTTAAATCCGGCCCTGCTGGCGACTCGCCCTCGCTTCGCTCGGGCCCTTCCCTAGATTTAGCACAGGCAAAGCCGCGGGATCCGGTAGTTATGCATATAAACCTTCCTCTTGAATCACTCTATATATTAAAAAAACCGCATCAAAATCCGTTGCGTAGTTTTAAAGATTAAGAATACAAAGGGATATAGGGACAGAAAAAGCGACTTTGTTTTAAACTCGGAATACGGAATCAATACTATGTCCTTCCCAGAATCTCCAACTATCTTCATACCCTAAATCTAAATCGATTCAGATTTTTACTTTATCCTCCACAAAAAAATGTACATAATGAGTACATAAATATAAAAGTAAATACAAATGAACAATCTTAAAATTTAAATTATCCGCATCTTAAAAAATCAATCGATATTTCCTATGACTTGGACCGTACTCCCAACACCCCAGCGATTTCTTACCACCCCTCTGTCAAAGGCACGCCGGGCGTTATATATTGTATGGCCTTTGTAATGCTATTAATCATGTTCAAAGTGTTTTGTTTTTGACTTCGCGTATTAATTTAAACCATGTATTGAAAGATCTCGAGTTATGTGAATTGAATCGTCTTGAGAAATGAACTAACTCGTGCCTAGAACTTTACTCGTTTATTTAAGGTTTTGTGTGTGCGCGATTCTACGTTGTTGCACACAGCGCCATCTAGTTCTGTGGTAAGCTACGATGCTTGTGTTACGGATACTAGATAGTTGATATTTAACTTAAAATACATACATATCTATACTAATATTATAAAGCTGAAGAGTTTGTTTGTTTGTTCGGTTGAACGCGCTAATCTTAGTAAATACTGGTCCGAATTGAAAAATTCTTTTTGCGTTGGATAGTCCGTTTATCGAGAAAGGCTATATTACATCACGCTACGACTAACAAGATCGGAGCATCAATGAAAAATGTTGCAAAAAAGGGAAGGGCGGACGTTAGTTCTGTGAGATACCGTACCGCGCGGCTCAGTAAGAATTTGGTTTCCGGGTCTTTTCCGATTTGGAAGCCGCGGGAAATGTTAGTATATTTATGAGATTGATCTTAGATTATGAAATAGGTATACCTGCCTATTACTATCTATTAGTGTATGTGTGTTATAGTAAAGCTTATTATAAGTTTCGGATGTTTAACGTCTGTCCCGTGATGGCTATTGTACAAAAAAAACTACATTCAGAACGCTGAGACCAAAAAATCTAAATAAATCCGCGGAAATATCTAAAAAGATGGTGAAATATCGTTCAACGTTTTATAAAATCTATCGCCAATTTTGAAAAAAGCAAGCATCAGTCACAACACATTCCTACAGTATAAATGAAATTATCTTTTCGGATTTTGTCGCGGATTTATTATGATTTTTGGTTCCCGACGTTTCGAATGCTTTACAGCAATCATGGTCACGGGAGAGACTAAGGTAGTTTACGTCTCAGGGGTTATATACTTGTTACAGACAGTGCCTACGCAAGAACCTAAGAAAGTATTACATTCGTACATGTTTAGTAGTCGTTAGTGTAATTAATTGTTTATCGATTAGTGAACTCAATGCATTTGACTTTATTTAGTTTACTGTCCTGACAATGTTGAAACTTTTTAGTTAGTAGTACAAGAGAGTTGGTAGTGATCCTACTTTCTGCGCCAGCAGTTGCAGGTTCGAGTCCCGCTGGGGGCATTCATTTGTTGAGCACGAATGTTTGTACTCCAGTCATGGGTGTTTATATTTATAAGGTGTGTATTTAAAATTTATATACGTAGTATATCAACTATCAGGTATCCATAACACAAGCCTCGTAGCTCACCACGGAACTAGATGGCACTGTTGTAATAATGTCCCAACATATTTATTTATTTATACTTAATACTAATACTGTAAATATACTACTTTAAACACAGACAAATCCTGGAAATCTACAAGTCTAATAACAAAAGTATAAGAATTTTAAGAAAACATTTGTACATTTGTCAACGAATAGGAAAACAAGAAATGATTGCTTTCCGTTTCGCCTCCAACCACTTGTCGAAGACACTTGCCCAAAGTTTAAACTTAGTTTGTTTAAAAGAGAATAGCTAGCAGTTCCTTAAAATAACAGAGTATTTACGTTGAGAAGAAATTCGTATTAGTGATTTATATTTTATACTAGTTATCGCACGGGGTTTCGCTTGCCATTTACGAATACTATTTATTTTAAATATGTTAAAATGAATAGGCGAAATATCTTATAGGTATAAGAATTTAGTTTTCATTTGGCTATGATGTTTTTATAAAAAAAATGTGTACCGAAGCTATGTACCTAAATCTAATAGATGATTATTAATTACTAGCTGACCCGTGCCCACTTCGTTGGGCATAATGTTAATAATCCTTTTTTAATACAGAGTGTTTAAATAATTTAAATTATTTTATTAATATTAAAAATTAAAAATTAAATTAAATTATCTACTTATACTAATATTAAAAAAACTACTTTTTGTCACTTAAATATAAAAGTTAGACATATGATGTCGTTGACTTTTTTGTAGGCATTTTTAAGCTCCACATCTTTTCTCTAGAACTCAAAAATATATCTTTCATAGTTAAGGCAACGTTCATAAGAAACGCTTTCATTCGACCATTTTTTCTCCGATTCACTTTGCAAAACGGACTACCACGTAAAAGCCCTTTTATTTTTCGGTTTTTAAATAACCTATGACACTCAGCAATAATGTGGCTTTGTATTGGTGAAAGAATTTTTAAAATCGGTTCAGTAGATCCCGAGATTACCCCTTACAATTTAACAAACAAACAAACTTTACCTCTTTATAATATTATTAGTACAGTAATTAGTATTAGTATTAGTATTAGTATTAGTATTAGTATATTAGTATTAGTAGGTATATTAGTATTAGTATTAGTATAGATTAGTAATTAGTATAGATAGTATAGATATAAAATTCCCTTCGCTCAGATACGTCATAATATTATATAACGGCAAATCACATTGAGACTAGCCAACTGCGCAGAAGACATCATAGTGCCATGGACAAGCGAGAGCTAAACCGTAGCATCTACGGCTTTACCGGATTTACGTGCTCTCCGAGTTACGGGGGTGGACCACCGCTAACTTCCCAACTTCAGGCTGTTACTGAAGACTCAATTACTAAACGAAGAAGACTCAATTACTAAACTTGGCCTAACGTGGTACTCGAACCCAGAACCTCGGAATGTGCAGCCGTACAGGTTAGCCACTACAACACCGAGACAGTATGTGTATAACTTCATAAGCTATTTCTACTTTTTAATAATATTTCAATTCAGGAAGAAATTAAGATATTATTTGTTACCATTTCTAAAATATCTGAAATCTTTTACAGTGAACATTAATTAAAGAATTCAAAGTTACCCTGATTCTATAATTATATAATTCATACGTGTAGTAAAGCCAAATTAATAATTAACTGAACAAACACAAGTTAAACGCGTCAACCCGACACTAATACACTGAAATTCACTATCACCAGCACACCTCGGGAGGATGTTAACATACCGCAGACGTGCGATGAATATAAACCAAAAGTCGTTTCAGTACATATTAAAATAACGTTTTGGAATGGTTTAATGGTAACTTTGAACCGTAATGATAATAATAATAAATCCCTACTAATATTATAAATGTGAATGTAAGTTTGTTTGTTACGCTTTCACGCTAAAACTACTCAACCGATCATCATAAAACTTTGTACACATATTCTTAGAGGTATTATTAGAAGTAACATAGGATACTTTTTATTAAAAAAAAATTTTTTTACGAAAAATTAAAAAATTGTTTGTAAAAAATAGGTAGCCGTGCGGCTCAGAGGTGTATTAATGATGGGTTCTAAAATAGCTAGAGTAATTTTGAAGAAACTTTCGGGCATCCTACAGATCAACCCAATGAGGTTGATTAGCAATTAAAAAAATGAACGCGGGCGAAGCCGCGGGTACACCTAGTAAATAAATAAATAAATAAATAAATAAATATATGTTGGGACAATATTACACAGCGCTATCTAGTACCGTGGTAAGCTACGAAGGAAGCATGTGTTACGGATACCAGATAGTTGATGTACTACATATATAATAGGTTTAAATATATACATATTATAAATACACCCATGACTGGAGAACAAACATTCGAGTTTAGCAAATGAATGCCAGCAGGACTCGAACCCGCGACCGTTGGCGTGAATGTAGGGTCACTACAAACTGCGCCAAACGTGTCGTCAAAAGTGATGTTATGAAGATGTTTCATTTTCTTTTATAAGTATTTATCTGTGATACATCTACTCGTAGATGTGTTGCATCTGTGCTTGTCAGAATGGTGTACTTTTATACATGATCATAGAACCCCAAGCGGTTTATTAAAAAAAATATTAGAGGAGTCATAAAAGAAATATCTTTTATTTCTTAGTTTTTACGATACATATAATAATTTAAATTAGAAATATTAGAAATTAGTTTTGATAAAATCTGTGATGTAAATTTCTAATAAAGCAAACACAAAATGTGTCAAAAGACGAAGGTCATAGACAAAAAATCAGTCAGTCATCAGTCGTTTTTAACAAATCAGTTGTTTTAAACTACCTCCAAATCATAATAATGATTCTACGCATTCCTTCGAATCTAAATTAGGTAATCACTTAAGAAATTGGCTAAGCGAATAATTTTATAATCGACCCTCAGGGCGTATAAGAGAGGCGTTGTCGCGGAAAAGTTCTCCCTTCGATCCCTCCCGGTGCGAGTTTAATTATTTTCACGTATTAATTTCTCAAAGGATGAAGTGATTTGTTAATTTGTGCCTTAATAGCGTATTAGAGCTGATTTGATTTCCAATGCAAGAAATATAAGTCTGTAAAAGTTTAATTGAAATTTCTAGAGCTGTTTCAAAGTTTGGACAAACAAAGAATAAAAATGTCTTCATCTTTTATATCATGGTAGTAATAATATTAACAGTATTAAAAGCTTTACAATACTTTTGTTTTATTTGTATCTAGCTAGTCGCAATTAATGTATGAGAAAAGGAGTTGCAGCAGAAGGTGAGTCCCGGAACTTTTGTTTTTGGATGTGGTATGTCCACCACCGGCAGAGAACTCCTTCTCAGGAAATAATATGTCCTCCAAATAAATACAGTCCACTTGCTCCACCAGTTTGGTTTGGGTGCGGTGGTAGGACCTATACTTCTCTTAATCTATGAGTCTAAAATTTTATCCGAATCTGTCCATTGCAGTGTAAATAACAAACATACGAACACACATAGACATAAACTTTCACATTTACAGTAGTAGTAAGAATCCAACAAGTAAGTACACAATTTTTTACCACGAACCAAATAATACGCAATTCGCTATATCATATTAATATTACCGAATCATCTATTCTTTATGATGAGACTATTCACAGTCCACACAGCAAACCTCACAACCCACAAAATCTGCAAAAAAACTTAATGCGAAACATTCAAAAAGAACGTACACTTGAGATAACATTCGAAGCCAATAAAATATGTATTTAAAATAATCCCATACGAAAACATAAAAAGCGCAATTCCGAACAATGGGTGGATTATTTTTTAGTATTTTTCGACTTACTCCCTTTTGTTGCGATGTTTTATTGAATGTTTTGATAGCTGTAAGGTATTAGATGTGGCTAATATTGTTATATTTTGCATTGTATTGCGTGTTGACGCAATAAAATATAAATTATTGTTTACAAGCGACCCGCCCATCGCTCAAGCCTTATGCTTCATTATTAAATGATTTTAAAACATCCATATTTTTACTGTCATGAGTTTTCTAATCTGTATTAGAAATTTGACAGTTCAAAGTTACACAATTTCTTTTCTTATTTTGTACTAGGTACTTTAGGATATTTTTTACAAACTTTGAATGTCTTATTTATTTATATCTAAACAAAAGCCTAAAAATAAGTTTCAAGCTTCTAGCTTTAAAAATGACGTAATTTCTATATAAACTTTCATCCTCTATTTGAACGCCTTACAGCCCTTTTTACGCCTTGAAAAGCTATATCCTTTGGCCTATATCCTTTCTCAGGCTCTAGACTATATGTGTATCAAATTTAATTTAAATCGGTTCAGTAGTTTTGGCGTAAAAGCGTGACAGACAGACAGAGTTACTTTCGTATTTATAATATTAGTAAGGATGTTACTCCTAACCCTATTTTGTATGACAATTTCTAAGAATTAAAACGTATCTAGGGACGAGTCCAAGTAAAGAGTTTCACTAGTATCATATAAAATATTTGAATATTAATAATGATTTTCTAAATACTGTAGCCATTATAATAAAAATGACCGTCTAATTTTCGCAGGTAGAACAACAGTGTCAATTAAACAAAGCGCGGCAAAACCTCAACAAAGGGTCGCAGAGTCCCCTCGAATCAATTATTTTCACACTCCGCCCGAAAAATTGGCGCCAAACGAGTCGATTAACGAATAACGGTTAATTAAATGTCATTATTGCTGTAACGGGATTTTTACTAAAGTAAACAGGCTAAGTGTTTATTTATTTGGACAATCACGTGTTATTATTACAAAGTATGTATTTTAATGTGCAATAGACGGACTGGACGGGTTTGGATGTAATTCAGAACAATAAATAGGCTACAACTTGGCGTATAGTCACCTTAAGCTACCAAGAAGACAATTTAGATTTTGTTGGGACATTAATACACAGTACTATCTAGTTCCATAGTAAGCTGCGACTACGAAGCTCGTGTTATGGATACCAGACGATAAGTATATTATAAATATAAACTTCCATGACTGAAATTCAACATTTGTGGTAATCACACAAATGGACTCGAACCCGCGACTGCTAGCACACCAAATAGCACTACAAACTGAGCTAAACGTGTCGTCAAATATATGACCCGAGAGAAATATGTCACTAATTACCTAGTTACTGCGTAAAGGATAAATAGCATAGTTCATGCCTACGGTTCCGTTCACATCGATTATTTTTTAAGCGATTTTATTTCACTTCATTCGTGTGTGCCTTAGTTCGTACTCCGCTTAGTAAAACTTGCTAGGTTTTCTCAGACATTCAGGTTCCATAACGATGTACGAATGCGTTAAATCACGTTTTCCTTCACCCTAAGAGAAGTAGAAATCATGATGGAAAAGCACATGTAAATGTCAGACGAGTGAAACCCGGGATTGAACCCGTTTCCCTCAGTTTCCCTAGCGAGTGCGTTACCACTGGGCTACTACTGCCCAATATCATAACGTAGCAAGCAGTATACGGTTATGTCAAAATAATATTATTACAGAATTCAGAATGTTATGCCACAAACACTCAACGATACCATAACGATGCACATGTAGATATGCCTTTCATTATAAACTAGCAATACGCGCGGCTTCGCCCGCGTTCATTTTTTTAATCGCTATTTAACTTCATTCGATCACTCGCTGGGTTGAGAATTCTCTAAAGTCCAGCTTTAATATACTCCTGAGCCGCGCGGCTACTATATTATGTACGGCGTGCACTCCTCCTCTCCTGTTATTGTAGTTTTAGCAGGGATCCTTTTTTTTCTTGCAATTAAAAATAGCCTGTATTAATCAGTGATAATGTACCATTCAAATGGTGAAAGAATTTTTAAAATCGGTCCAGTACTTTTTGAGCCAATTCATTACAAACATACTTACATACAAACCTTTCCTCTTTATAGTACCTATTAGTATAGACTAGTTATTTTCTGCTGTTCTACTTGGATAAGCTTTTATAGATTTTTTGTGAGCTTTTATTTAGCATACAATGTTTGTATGTATGTTTGTTGAGTCAAAACGTAAGAGTAAAGCAGTATTCTAAACCAATTGAGCTGAGTGTTTAGTTTAAATAATGACAATGCATGGTTAGTGGTTACTTAAGTGTCGTCTTACTAAAACCAATATGTCGAACTCCCAAAGACGGTGGTCTGTGTTTTAATACACCCCCTTAATATAGATATTAAATTTAAATGAGGTTTGCTCAGAAAAATACGAGAATAAGTTAACAGTAAAAAAAATAATGCCCTAAAATCAGGCAAATTAATTTTAAATTGATTCAAACACTTTAATTATATTACACGATTTATATAATACTAGTGATTTTAACGGTTAGTGTAGATTTCTTAGAGAAGTGATATTTTCACACTGGGTAGCAGTGTTATCAAGACATAGGCCCATATCAGATCCGCTTAGGTATAGTGTAAGAGAGACTGATCGCAAATATCACTAAGAAAAAAAAATGTATTTGTTTAAGAGACGAAATAGCTGGACGGATTTAGATGTAGTTCAGAACATAAATAGGCTACATCTTGGCACATTGACCCAGATACCAGCTATCATCATACCAACTTTCATCCAAATCTGTCGAGCGGTTTTCTCGTGATGCAGTCACAGACAGAGACAAAACTACTAAAAACTAGATTCGGCCTATGTAACAATTATAATAACTATTCCAAAAAGATTTTCCAAAAAATTTCATGTAGAGATTCGACTCGAATTAGTTAATTGAAAGATTATGGTATAATGAAGGTTATTGAATGAAAAACGGCGAAGACGAAGTAACATATAATATGTTACGAAAAAAAATATGAATTGTTCCCCCTTTTTTTAGAATTCGGCCACTTCATCCGGCCATTTTATTGAAAATCCGCACAATTAAAGGCATGTACTACCTAAACTACACGTTAATATGTAAGTAGGTAATAAGTAGGCGGTTTCATCGTCGCAGTAATTTTGATTCAACTAAATTTAAAAATTTTGATTCAAGTTAAAAATATACGGAAAATTAAATTTTAATAATTTAACCAAAATGAAACCTATTCAACAATCAAATAAATATCGATCTCACCGATCTCTAATAATACCACAAATATCTACTGTTAGACGTGACCAATTATATTTCATTACAATCTAATAACACCTCGCCGTATCCTGTTTATAGCCCATCAAAACCCGCCAACAAAATTACGCCCTAACTAAAATACCAATGAAATACACCTGAAACAGTCCTCACTCGATAATCGAACCCAAATCGATTTATGATAAATCGTTTCTACATCTCCGATTTCCAGTTTATAGCTATCCCGTAAAAAAGTTGGAGCAACTTTTATTTTTCCCACGGAAACTACCTTCGCTCGTGTTTCCGGGATTTAAGGTTGACATTCGAAAAGCCGTTACGAAATAACGGTATTCGAATGATCGCGTTCCGAATTCAAATATTATCGCAATATGGCGTCCAATGACATGTTAATATGGCGTCCGGGACTCGAAATGCATAATTTTGTTAGATTTTTCCCGATATTGACATATAACGATTTTTTTATATTGCTTCCAATGGATACGTGTTCCAGTTATATAAGTATACTCATTGCTGCATATGGCTTTACCTTCATTTGTATTCCTTTTTATCCAAAACCACTAAAGCTAAGTTTCAGTGAATACGAAAGATAGCATCTTGAGGAAACTTGCATGTCTGGAACTTTTAAGATGTCCTACGTAATTTTCGTAAGATCAAGCTAAAGAAGAAAAGCCTGTCAACCGGCTTTTAGCCAGCGTGGTGAACTTCATGAGAATCCGGGGAGTAATCTCCTTCGTTTTCTGGTAAGAAGTAGTAGAATCGAAATCGAGTTTGCTTGACTTCTTCAGGTTGTTTGACTTTTCTGTAAAGTTTTGTGTTTTATACCAGAGTGTATAAGTTGAAGGCATCACACATCCGGTACTTTTACCCTCATTTTTAAGACTGTGAGGTGAACAGAACGCTTATTGTTGAGTAGACAATAAATAATTACTGGTACATAAATAATTTACAAAATTAACTGTTGTCAGAAAAAATACCGACATGACTGTAAAATATACGCTTATAATGTTAATGAGTAAGTAAGATAGAAGCCAACAAACAGATTTTTAAGTTAAACGATATCCGCCATTAGTCACATAAATATTTTTAAAGCTTTTGTATTTCAATGCCTAAATAGTAAGAATAATTATTTTTGAGCGATTTATAATTCGATTTCAGGCAGTGGTAACGCACTCGATTTTAATCGGGTTCAATCGCAAATCTTTTAAAACATGATTTCCACTTGCTTCACGACGAAGGAAAACATCATGAGGAAACCTGCGTTTTTATAATCCTTACAAATTTTTTAGAGGCATGTTAATGTTATCTCTCGCGTTTGTAGATAATATGATGTATTCTTTTTCAAAACTAATAGCAGCCTAAGTTAATCCTCATAACATCAACTATTTGCCAGTTAAATTCCCGTCAAAATCTCCAGCCGTTTCGGAGATTATCCGGAATAAACACACAGACAGACAAACATGTTAACAATAACCTGTGTAATTACATACTCATTTCTTATGTTGATGTCATAAACAGGCACTTCAATTTTATTTATTTATTTTTGTATGTATGTATGTATGTATGTATGTATGTATAAATATATTATTATTAAACTTATATCTCTAGTATAAAATGAAACACAGTCATCTTGTTTATTTGTACCTAAACATATAATATTAATAGAGATATCTTGACACCAATAATAAAATAATAAAGCGACTTGCGTCCAACGAAAATGCTAAGAAAAAGACATATTAATTTTGACATCTCCCTTCTCGTTCCTTCATGTCATAGCTCGTATAGTGCCGTCTCGCTCACTCCCCCGCGCTTAAGTGTCCGACCAGATGTCGGCAGTTTTATTGAAAAAGTCCGGACGCCATATTGTGAGTTAGTGAATTAAGATGTAGCGCGGAAAATTGTTATTATACTATATTTGAACGGTGAAAGACTATTTATATTTTTATGTAATTAAATAATTTTAATTATCGTTTTATTGTGTACGTAAAGTTATATATGTGTAGGGTATGCTTGTAATGCCTGTGACTCGCTTACGTCGAGTAATTCTTTCTATAGACAATTTATACGCCTATACAACAGGATTCCAGAAAACGTTCAAAAAGCTTCTATTGCCAAATTTAAAATAATTGTGAAGGAACGTTTTTGTACTAAAGGCTATTCGATTAACGAGTTTTTAGAAGAGAGTACGCCTTGGGAATGTGATCGCCGCCAGGCTATTTCAACATATAGAATTATTGTTATTTTGCAATTAAATTTGAAAAGAGAGATAAATTTTTTTTTTATAATTATTAGTCCCGCTCAGTTTCTTTCGCCAGTTCTTCTTAGGTCAGAGGTTTCTTCTTTCTGAACTGGTGGTAGACTCATGACGTTCAGTAAGAAATTGTAACAATTATGAAATTTATTTATTTATTTATCGTTAAAAATGTGAGACGTTTGTTCGTATTTAATGTGTGTTGATCGTCTTCTTTACTGTAAACTGACCATTTTTAAAACTAATTGTGTTAAGTAAAATGTCAACGTTTATTTTCAATTAGCAATTAATTTTAATTATTTTTAGCGAAAACCATTTTCTAAAATAAAAGTAAACTAAGTTACTCCTTATAACAGCTACCTGCCAGCGAAAGTTCTGTCGAAATCTGTCGTTCAGAGATTTTCACCAAGAGACAAACAGTAATGTTGAAAATAGTATTTTTCTTATACTTACTATATGTAAGTATATTACATAAATGCCTTTAGTTAGTTTATTTATAAACAGACACTTCAATCTTATTTATTTAGATATATTTTATACAATAACTAAAGAAACCATTTTCTTAGTCGTTAGAAAGAGGAGGTAACTTTGCTTCCTTGATCCCTAGTGTCTAACTTGAGTCTTATTGTTTCTCCAATATATAGTCTATTTGCATACAAATTTTCATCGTAATCAGTCCAGCCGTCTTAACAAAATAATAATTTTATAATAGTGTTATTTAAAATATATAAATCAAGAAGTAATTTGAATAAATACTAATAAATACTAATTCCTATCAACTAACACTCACAAACTCTTATGGAGGACCACTCAACACGACGCGTGTGGGAGATCAGTCGCTTGACGGCTTCAAGGGGATGTAACGGAGAAAACAAAATATCCTAACAGAAAAGCTTATGACGAATTGGTCGTCGCGGGACTCGAACCCAGGATCTCAGAATCTAACCGTAATCTAGCGTAAAATTTTTTTTTGGGGCACCGTTCACTACCTCTATAATAATAAGTAAATGACACAAGTCATCAGTATGAGTAAGAGATTGAGCGAAATGGTCACGAAGATTGTTATTCATGTTGTTAGTGCTAACTGATTTACCATCTTTTTTGAACGTTGGTAAATATTATTAACACCTGCAAGTGCATACAAGTGATTATGAAGTCACACTTCACCAGAATTACCTATTCAACGCCTATAGCGTCTTAATGGGTTGTCGCAGGTTCACTTTCGCGCTCGAAGCCCCGACGGCAGATCTGCCGAATTATCCTACATGATCCACTCAGCGAACTACCTTAAGCACACGTATAGCGCATCGGCCATCGAAGTGGGCCACCTACCAGCGTCTCTTTTGGCTTAGTACCCGGTTGGATTTCTGGATGCTAATGGGACCTCTTACTTATAGCCTATTTGTTGGATACATTGCCTAATCTTATACACTTTTTGTTTTCTCACAAGAAAACAAACACAAGACGGAAAATCAAATATTAAAGCGCTCTTAAGAGTGCACTAGAGCCCTTAGATCTTCTTATTCTGGCTTTTTCAAAATCCGTTCTTAGCGGACGTCTACTAACTATAAACTACCTCCTTGCCTGCACTACTATCTACTGAATAGGTAGATAATTGCTTATCCCTCAACCATGGATGTTCAAACAATGACTAAATCTACGGGATAGACACGGGAAGACATAGGTAGTATGTACTATGTACGTAATATTCTAAACATTAAAATAAAAATAAAATAAAGGAAATTTATTTGATAAACACACTGAACCTCAAGTACTTCTTAAATTTAATGTTTTGATGTTTGAGAATATAAACGTTAAAACAAGATAGTAGATAGAAGTTTTGCAAAAAGGACCTCAGCTATAGTCAGGGCTAAAAGCCCTAACACTGTTTTGTTTGTTTTTCCCATTTTGATTTTGATATCATATTAGATAGTAGGTTTTAGCTTTGTGGTTAAAGACATTTATTTCTTTTAAAGAGCACAATGATCACTTATACAGATATTAAGTATACGTAAAAAAACCTTAATTTTACGTAAAATAACTTAAAGAGTTTTCGAAAGATATGTGAAGGCCTCCGACACACTTATTAAAAAGAAACCGTGTTCAGCAGTAGAAAGCTAAAAATCTAAATAAAATAAAAGTACTTACCAACATTGTTCTTAACGGTGTCTCGCTCTTGATGCCCTAATATTGCACTAACACTAAATTTGAGCAATGGTTTTTTTTGTTCTGCATAGTCCTCACAGTTCCTAACCATGTCTTCTGTGTTCTTTTCTTTTTCTCCTTCATCACCCGAATTTTCCTGGTAGCTATGCAAGTTGAACCGTTTTTCCAACTCCTCTAACCGATGGATCCCTGATTTCTTACACGCAAACGGAGGACAGTCAAAAGAGCCACAGTGACAACGACGTGATAGATTTGGAATGTTCAAAACCTCTTTTTCAGAACCTCTGTCTTCATTTCGATTGTACATTTCATGATTGTAAAACATGCCATCGTTTTTCACATGAAAATCTTCGTCTCTACTTTTAGAATCTTCATCTTCCACCTTCTCTATTTCGTCTGTTCGATTCTCTTCATCAGGCTCCATCATTTTGGGTTCGTCTATCTCTGGGGAGTTTTCACGCGAGTAACTCTGCCTATAGCTTTCCAAATGTTGGTTCAGGAATTGATTATGGAAGTTGGCTGTTTTTTGCTGATGCAAAATATTGTCTACCAAAAATGGAGAAGTCATATTGAAAGCGTTCACGTTCGTCTTGTAACACAAGTTTTGTATAGTTTTTAACATAATGTTATGATTTGAAACCAACGGATTGATTTTTATCGTTCCATGTTTCAAATCCGTTGGGTACATAACGTATTTTTTTATTAATTTATTTCATTATTTAATTCACTAAGTGTCAAAACACGATCGCAATTCTTATTGGCAAAGACGTGCGTCCTGGACTGCGTCTGAACATCGACTGGCGATGGGGTGTGTTCGTAAAAGGGGCGGGATTTAGGGTGGTTTTTACCCGCTTTTGTGTTGGGTCGACCAAATTATGTTGACCTCTCCCTCTCTAGCGGACAAAACAATTCGCTGTAAAAGTGAGATAGGTAATATCTTGGGTCTGTTATAATGGTCACTTGGCTTGTGAACCAAATTTATTTTTCCGTTGACTCTAACTCAGATGCGATCTTATGTTACACGGAATAAGGATGGTGTTTTAACTTTTGGAGAATCATTTAAGATTGTCAAGATGTATGCAATTGCTATGTTTATAGGGAGTTTTATTCATAGAAGGGAGTAAGTTAAAACTTTCCGCACCCGTTCCACAGCATATACGTATTAATACTATTTGTTTTATTTATTTAAACGTTCGAGACAGCTCTACAGGATATAATATTCTTTTATCTGCGATTGAGAATGGAAACCACATTAAAGGTATAACAAAAACTTGGTTCTTTACAGTTTTTGTGATGTGGGTGGTTTAGATATTTTATTTAGATACTTACATTTTATGTTATTTTAGTAATAAATAATAACAATAAATAAATACATTATCACACATAGCGCCATCTTGTTTCGTGGTAAGCTGCGAGGCTTGTGTTATGGATACCAGATACACTACACTTATATAAATTTGAAATACATACATATTATAAATATATACGCCCATGACTGGAGTACAAACATTCAAGCTCAACAAATAAATGCCCCCAGCGGGAATCAAACCCGCGACCGCTGGCGCAGCTAGTAGCACTACCAACTGCGCCAAACATGTCGTCAAAAATTGTAGGTAGGTAAATAATATTAGATGGGTCATAATGGGTACCATAATGGGATTGGATTACTTATTATTATTAATCACTACATATTATAAAACAAAGTCGCTTTCTCTGTCTGTATGTATGCTTAAATCTTTAAAACTACGCAACGGATTTTGATGCGGTTTTTTTAATAGATAGAGTGATTCAAGAGGAAGGTTTATATGCATAACTAGCAGATCCCGCGGCTTTACCTGTGCTAAATCTAGGGAAGAGCCCGAGCGAAGCGAGGGCGAGTCGCTAGTTGATAATAATAGTAGGCAGTACCTTTTGCGTTATTATGTCGTAGAACAATTGTAGAGAAAAATGTCTAGGTCCGTTATGCATTAGTCTTAGTCCTTAGAATTGTAAGATTTAAAATAAATTAATAGTTTTGGCATTAAGAAGTAGGAAATAATAAGGACTAAAATGCCTAAACATATTTTAATGGTACTTTCTTTGTAGTATGACTAAAATGTTAAAATAAAACTAGGATCCATGTCAACAAGTGGAGCGGATCAAAAGATGCAACTCAATCTTTCCCTAATATACGCATTACGCCCCCATATTATGCCAGTACCAATTTAATGTGAATTAAGTAAATAGATTAAAAATGTTTATGTATACAAAGTTAATACTAGAAATTAACTTAAATTTAATTCTCCTTATAAATATTAAGTGCCTACTGATGAATTTGGTAGAATATACCAAATTTATGTAGGAAAATCCTGAGAAAATGCTAGTTTTAGATCGTAGCTGCTCTGTTACCGCCAACAATCTTTCCAAGACTGACAGATTAAAAGAAAAAGTATAGGAAAAGAAAAGTCTATATCGAAATTAGCCACTCCCCCCTCCGTTATTGGCTGATCTTCTTCATCCGAACGAACTTAACTGCTATATAACTAATACAGTAATTTAAACTTTAATGTTATGATAAATAAAGATGATATTCAATTGAGCTTCCTTTCAAGAAGGTTACAAGAAAAAAGGTTTTAAGGGTTCTCCATGAATATAATTTCTCTGTATTTTAAATAGACTATGGAGGTTTTATTATAGAATATTTTTGTATGAATATTATCTGTTTTTGCGAAGTCGTTTGCGGTTTTCATTGTTTCTTTAGTGCGTATAAAGTAATTGTTAATGGAATCTTGTTTTGTTTTTTCGTTTCGTTTCGTGTGATCTAATATTAGAATTGTTTTTTATTGAATTTTGAAAATGGTAATATTTTAATGTCTGTGTAACGTTTTTTTTATTTAATATACCTAATCTTTTATACATTACCTTTCTACTATCAGATCAGTTTTTTTTTTATGGTAAAAAGGGGGCAAACGGGCAGGAGGCTCACCTGATGGGAAGTGATCACCTCCGCCCATGGACATCTGCAAGTCAGGCTTGCAGATGCGTTGCCGGCCTTTCAGGAAAGGGAGTGATGAAGGAGGGAGGGAAGTGGAAGGAAGGGGGGGAACGAAGGCGGAGAATGAAGGGAAGAGGGAGGGGGGAAGGAGAGTGGGCCTCCCGGACTCTCACTCACCGGACGAAACGCGACAGCATAGCTGCCACTTCACGCCGGTCTTCTGTGAGAGAGTGGTACTAATGAACTAAATACGGGGCGCGTGCCGGCCCATTTGGTTGCTACCCGAACCTGCTGAGTAGGCAGATACTAAATACTTACAATTAAGTGTTATTTAATTTGAGTGCCTTAATTTGAATTTTTATCTGTTGTCTGTTTAATTATTATTACTTTTAAATCTATCCTAAATAGAAAGGTACAAAAAGAGCCCTTTATAACGTCCTCCTGCTAAGGGTGGGCATCTCTTTAATACGAAAGGGATCAGGCCATAGTCCACCACGCTGGCCTACTGCCAGTTGGCGGATTTCACATGTCTTTTGAAAACAAGTTAGGTTCTCTCAGACATGCAGGTTTTTTTCTTCACCGTAAGACAAGTGGTAATCATGTTGAAAATTATTCCCGTCGCGTTATTGAATACGGGAACCGAGATTTGAACCCCCTTCACTTGAATTCCCAAACGAGTGCGTTACCACTGGACTACTATTGATTTCTTATACATATATTTTATAGAGATGTTGCAGGAAGAATAATAATTAGATACCTGCCTATACAAGTAGAATAATTAATAAAAATTCATTGGCGAGTTCAGATGCCTTAAGCCGTTTACGTACTTACCTTCATATAATCTGTATAGTAGGTACGTTTTTAACCTTTTCTTACTTCAGTAGGTACCTGTATGAAAAACTACAAAGTTTTAACATATTTCTATTTAATCGTGACACGCTTTTCATTTTATTTATAGCTAACTAGGTCATATTGTTTATTATTTAAGCACCCCTTTGAACGGTATTTATGCAATTAGTTGATTCGACACGGACAGTTGTGAAGGGGTTGATGTCAAAACATAAATTTATATTTATACCCAATACCCTATGCTAAATGTAATGGATAGTAAAACTATAAAAAAGTCGAATTTCTACATTATATATTTTATGCAAAATCTCATTAAAATACAGTCCAATTCTATAAGAAGAAAATGTCTGTCTGTCAATGACATCACGAGAAAACCACTTGATCTTGAACGATTTTGATGGGTAATACTGATTATCCCGGTGATGATATAGAACTTAGAAGACATAGCACTTTTTATTTCGAGAAAATATCACGTCTCTGAAAAATCTGTTGACGACACGTTTCGCCTAGTTGGAAGTGATCCTCTTTTCTGGGACATCGGTCGCGGGTTCGAGTCCCGCTGGGGGCACTCATTTGTTGAGCACGAATGTTTGTACTCCAGTCATGTCGGTGGTGTCAAATTTATATAATATGTATACCTTTATCAACTAGAGCGAGAGCTAAGTCACTAGTTAAACTAATAAAAAAGGAAAACACTAAATCTCTTTCAGAATATAAAAATATATTTGCGTAATTCAATTAGAGAAACAATATAAAATTTATACGATATTATAAATACCAAATTAATTTAAGCCATAGCGTTACTAATTTAAAAAGAAATAAAATATTGCCGCATGCGGTTGACAGTTGACAGAGATTTTGGCGGGAACACGCGACTATTGTCTAATTAGTCTCGCGTTTAAAAATTTGTCACAGATTAGGGGTGGCAATTTGTTTTAAAATAATAAGATAATTTCAGAAAATAGTAATTATTTCTTTATAATTTGAATACATTAATTATTAATGAAGGTGATATGAAGCACAACTCTAATTTCGAGAAAATTGAGTTCAAGTTTGTGTAATTTACAAGTGCATGTAGAAAAAGGCTGTTAAGTGTCGTGAACTGAACTTTAAAAGTCATGAATATGTCTGCTTTGGAATAAAACACTGTTTATAATTATACACCCATAACACTGAGTACTGACATCTATGCATCAAACAGCGAAAATACGAAAATGCGACTCTATCACCTCTATCATCTAATCACCTTCATCCATTCACGTTTTCGATTAAAAATAAAGTCGTTTATATATGGATGTTATAATATTTGTATTTTAGAATTTGAAGTTTTAATATTAGGAAATAGTATAAAAAGATGTAAATAATATATAAAAAACGTTATCTTATTAAAATCTAAGTAATTCATTATTATATATCTAATTCGCTAAAATAAACTTATTCATTATTCACATTTTTCTAAAGAGCTAAACTCTATCCCACATAGAAAGGTACGTAAAATATTTTCCCCACGAACAAACACCCTAAATGCGAGATAAATGACAACCCTAAAATTCTATTATTATTTTATAAGCTATATTATACGGTCTGATATTTTCAACGATTTTGTTCCAAATGTAACTGGTTTATAGCAATAACTTATGATTATTAAATTAGATTAAAAATTAACAATCTATATAATATAATCTATACATATACTAAAACTAGACTTAGTGCAAGCGAAACCGCGGGTTCCGCTAGTATATCTTTATAAATTGTAGCCTATGTGATATTCTGATGTGTAAGCTATATTATTATAAAGTTTTATTAAAATCCATTTAGTAGTTTTTGCGTGACAGCAACAAACAAAAATCTTAAAAACTTTCGCGTTTATAAAATTAATAGGATTTTAACTTTGTCGAATTTATACAGATACTGTTAATTCTGTAGATTTCTCAGAAATGAGATATTTTCCAGCGGTAAAGAGTACCATATATGGTGACCCGAATAACCAGCCATCACCAAACCAACTCTCACACTTGTTCAGTGCATTACGGTCACAGACCGACGGACAAAAATCGCTATTAATATGAATAAATAATACCTATGCTATTTCAATGAAATTTTTCAAAAAATATTTAATGTGCAAATGCGATTCAGATTTTTTTATTATATTATTTATTATGTAGTTAACAATGGCCATATTGGTTAAAATAAAAGGGACTAAATTCTAATCTCCACAAGTTATAATGAGACATATAACGCCATCTGTTGGCAGAAAGCAAATGTGAATAGTGACATCTATTGTTGGATAGAAAATAGAAACTAATTCTTTAGATTTGTCACCAAGGTCTATTGTCTCTATAACTAGTTTTTTGCTCTTGCACACATGCATGAAATACCTATGTGTGGGTGTGCTATTTGATACCCTACCAAAAAATTCAGTATTCGAAAAATACAGTATTACATCGACTGGCAACATTCATCGTCGGTGCCCCCGCCCCCCGCCCCGCGGCCCTGGCGGCCATTACAGATGCGATTATATTTGTGTTGAGTTGATACAGTTTATTTTTTCCACATTTAATCGTATTGGCCAATATAATCAACCACATAATTTGAGCGTTTTTGTGTTTAATGAAAGGACATTTTTAGTTCATATTTCACGGCAGGACGTTTTTATTTTAAAGTTCACGATAAGACGTTTTTAGGTTAGTTCAGTGTTTTTAGGTTAGTGGTGTTTATTTTTATTGTATTTCTGTGTTTTGTGCAACCTAATCTGACAATATGGACAAATTAAACAACAGAAACAATCACAGAAAATGTGCCAAGTGTGGTAAAACACGCGCTGAAGATATGTCGGTGACCTACCACAGGTTCCCAAAACCAGGAATTATAAATTATTATGAAAATTTTACAAAGTGAGTATTCAGCAGAATGAATTTTATTTCGTTAATTAGCGGAATTCTAAGGGTTCTAGTACGTAGCGTGTAGGAGGTTATAATGTACATCAATGTTAGAAATGTGTGATCGACCAAAACACATTTAGGAGGCTTTCTCTTGAGTACTACTTGGGGTCGAATTAGAGGTCTACATTATTGTTAAAAACAAGGACACGATCTGTGGAACAATGATGACTATCGACAAACGAATAGTTTCTAGTTGAAGTTGTTTGTCTATCTTTTACTCTATTGATAGCTGCTAAATTGAGAGCATGTCATGTCTTAGCTGATATATTTCTTTGTTATGATATGTTTATCTACCTATACATTGTTTTTCTTTGTCTGATTTTTCTTTGTTTTCTTTTTCAGGGCTCGTGCTTGGGCCAAGTATTGTTGGCCAAATAAGGACTGGTCCTCTTTAGATTCTTTAAAGTCACTACATATTCAAAACAAGGTATTATGTGGAAGACACTTTCACTCCTCTCAATTCTATGACAGTGAAAGGCAAAAACTGAACAAATTTGCCGTTCCTGAATCTTCTGAAGTAGAAGAACTATTAAGGACTAGAGAAATTCAGTTTGATCAGGTACAATACTGCTTTTTTTTATGAATTATCTAAACTTGACCTAACCTAAGAAATGAAAATATAGAAGTATCAAACCTGAGTAATCTAAGTATCAAGTGTAAGTAAGAGTAGTGTGTAAGTAAGTCGTGCTGATTAAAATATTGTAATCTTTACATTTAAGAGTGATTGGGTGGGCGATTGTTTGTTTTAAAGTGCTCCGTGTGTGTGTATTTAATAAACTATAAATAATGTACTAATGTGTGAATCATTTGTGCACCCAGACACAACCCAGTTTCAAAGTGCTATAGTCATAATCTTATTGTAACTAAATTCCAAAATATTTATGTAGATTAACTAAAACTATATAAATATTTGTTGTTAATTTCAGGGTATAAAACAAAGTATTACAGCAGGACAATCAATGACAAGAACACCATTAAAACAAATTGAAAATACAATGGAACCTTCTACATCAAGGCACCAAAGTTTTGTAGAAGTTCCAAGTACTTCCAACAAGGAACAAGTAAGTATAATTTTCTGTTATAGTAATTTGGTTTAAGTTGTGTATGATTCACTAAAGGAACTCAAAGTGAATCGTACAACAAAAACCAAACTACTATATCTTTGAGCACCACAGGGCACCCAAATGGTGGAGGGTAAACAACCACTAAAAGCTTATCATAGGGGGTTAGTGTCAAGCAGGCAGCCTGTAACACCTAAGCAAGAACTTTATAGAGTATCACATCTGTCATAACAGCTAATGCTCACTGCTGTGCAAAGCCTACCCCCAAAATGTAGGAGTATATTTTTAGTAAAATAAGAAAACATTTTTGGTAAAGCTAGTGCATAAATAAATAATGAGGTGCTTTAAAGAATTTTAATTTGTGACGAATTGACAGTTATGATTACAAATGTATTTACAATTTCAGGATGCACCAAGACTGGTATCTACATCAAGAAGTGCCACTGAAGATCATGCTTTGCCATCTCAGGTCACACCTAATAAAAATCGTGGCATTTTACAAACACTTAATGTTACAAAAATTAGTCAAATGACTACGAGAGAAGTTAAATTATACCATGTGTGCCAAAGAAGATTAAGGGAAATAATGAGACTTAGAAAACAATTGAAAAAAAAGAAGATGAATATAATCAAACAAATTTCAGAGGATGAGAATATAAAGAAGCTTTGCAATTTAAAAATTTCAAATGCTTTTGTTGCATTACTGCAAAGTCAAATGAGAAATTGCCCTAGAAAACCGAAAGGAAGAAGGTACACATTAGAGCAAAAACTAATGTCCTTAGTGATTTATAAAAAGTCACCAGCCTGTTACAGGCTACTAAGGCGACTGTTTGCATTGCCAGGCCAAAGTTGTCTTAATAAACTACTTAATAGTGTGCCCCTGAAACCAGGTATAAACAAACATTTGTTTGAATCTTTAAAGAAAATGGCACAGAAGCAAATGGATGAAGATAATCTTTCTGTATTGTTATTTGATGAAATGTCTATAAGAAAACATTTGCATTATAATTGTAAATTAGACCAGATACAGGGCTTCCAAGATCATGGTAATCATGGCAGAAATAACCAAATTGCGACTAAGGCACTAGTATTTATGCTTACTGGATTGCGAAAAAAATGGAAGCAGCCTATCGCTTTCTATTTTTCACATGCTTTAACAGCTGATAGAATGACTGTGATTTTAAAAGAGGTAAATATTGTCTCCATAAAATTTGCCTTGATGAAAGAGTGTATTAATTATGCTAATGTATCTTACAATTAATTTCAGATACTTATAGAATGCTTCAATTCGGGGATTAATGTTGTTGCTACTGTGTGTGACCTTTCAACAGTCAATATAAAAGTGCTCAGAACTCTGGGAGTTACAACTAGAGAACCATATTTTTCACTTGCTGGACGGGAAATTGTGGCAATTTTAGATCCTCCACATTTGCTGAAATGTACTAGAAATCTCTTAATGAAACATGATGTTGAGTGCACAACTGATTTTCAGTGCAGTGATCAGATTATTAAAGGTAATAAAAACTTATTTTATTTTATGGGCATATTTTATGACTAACATATAAAATTACCAAAATATATTATTATTTTTATTTATTATTTATTTATTATTATTAGTATTAGTATTTTTTAAGCAATATCGTGATTGGAGATGAAAAAATTGAACAGGTGAATGAGCTTCCTAAAAAAAGTGATTACTTATAGAAATTGTATATTTATCTACACTGAATCGATCTTTATTATACATTGATCATGTGTAATTTGAATGTGTTTTTGTTTGTTTTAGGCATAGTGAAATGGAGTCACATTGAAGAATTTTATAATCTGGACAAAAACAACCCAAACTTTGTTTATGCGCCTGCACTAACAGACCAACACATTCATCCCAACGTCAAGCAACAGATGAGAGTGAAGCTTGCAGCACAAGTGTTTAGCCACTCCGTTGCAGCTGGTTTATTAGCAAAAATAGCAAAAAGTGAGTTAACCAATTCAATCTATATTATAAAAATAAAAATTTAGTTCTTGGTAAGTAAGTATCAATTGAGAATGGCTGAACCATTTTGGGTATTTCTTTTTAAATGTACATTTAATCCAAGTGAAGTTTTTAATGAAATAAATATTGAAAAGTATAGTAGTATAATACTCCAGTATTATGAATATTTTTTATTAATAACTAATATATATGTGTACATAGTGATTTGTATGTTTCTCAAGAAGCAATTTCTTTGCAGATGAACTTCCAAATGAAGCACATGCAACTGCAAGTTTTGTTTCAAAATTTGACGAGTTGTTTGATGCTGTCAATGCAGATAGTCCTGACCTGCGTAGAGGAAAAAGGCATTCCACAAACTTGACTTCACGGAGCCCACATATAGCCCTTTTCAATGAAATGAGAAGGTATATTTCTACTATGAAATACCTGGGAAGCAAAACAATTCCTCCTTCTCAACAAGGATGGATACACACCTTAAATGCCATAGAAAGGTTGTGGAACAATATACAGGCCAAAAACATTAAGAGCCTTTCCACGCGTCGCACAGACGAGTATTTCATCTAAAAACCCGATCAAAAGTCGAAAAGTCAAATTTTGTTATATTGCTTTACAACCATTGTATCGTGAGAGCCCAATAGCTATTACGTCACTTAACGGCCAATTTGGCCATGCACCGCCTCTCCACCAACCGTAGCAGCAGTCGGAACCCAGTCGTCGCGTGAATCGTATGTCTTTGTTCTCGGCACTACAGTTAAAACTTGATCTTAAAATTGCATTTAATCTGTGTTTGGTGAAATTGTGTGATAACCATTATGGATATTTTGGAAGAAGGTATGTCGTTACTTTATAAAAGCATGTTTATTTTGGTATTACACTTTATTTAAATGTTATTTTGCACCTTAAATGTACTCCATAAAAAATCTACTTTTTTTTAGTAAACTCTGTAATTAAAGGTGTTTTTGTTTATGAGTTAAACCCAGTTAACTTATGATTTTGGATGTAACATATAGTTTCATTATTCTTGATAAGGATTTTAAAGGAAAATGTCCCGCATGTACCCGCCATTTTTTTATTATAATTTTTTACGAAATTAGTCGAAATCAGCTTTTATTAAACAGTGTTTTATTTTTATTTTTCAATTCCAGAATCTCCAATGACGTAGATGGAGATGACTAGAAAATCACTCTATGAAATCATAAAAGAATGTTCAGACAGAAAAATTGACCAAAAGTTAGAGTTTTTAGAAAATCGTCTTAAAATAATCACGAAATGCCCTGAAAATAATCAAGGTTCGTTGAGAAGTGCTTTAAAATCATTTTAGTATCAGTTTAAACAAAAATGGGCAGCCGCCAGTTACAAGGAAGAACGGTTTTTAACAAAAAATGAACAATGGCTAAATACTTTTATTACACTAACTGCGTGGACAACAAAAAAGGCCGGCCGACCAACTAAAGAATTCAAGGAATTGAGTGATCAAGCAAAGAGGCGCAAAACAAAAGATTTAAGGGAACAAATACCCTTTGAAGAGTAAACCTATGCAGCCCAAATGAGTCAACGTGCTGCAGGACGTGGTGACGCGGCTAAAGTTATGAAAGATATGACTTTAACGCCAACAAGAGCCAAAAAGTACAGAACACGTTATAATTCAACACAAAATGTGGTAGTCACTAAGCATACACCATCACAAGCATTAGCTATTTTCGTGGAAGCTGATTTGACAAGAAAACAATACGAAGTTATTCATGCTGCAAATAAAAACGTTTATCCGTGTTATTCACTTATTAAAAAAGCCAAGAAAGATTGTTATCCGCGTGAAGAGTCGACGAGTGTTACAGAAACATGTGCTGAAATAAACTTGCAGGATCTTTTGGACCATACATCTGCACGGTTATGTATGTACTTAGATGAAGTAGTCGAAAGTATAAAGGAAGAAGAAATAAGCTCTTTAGAGCTATTATCAAAATGGGGGTGTGATGGCTCCCAACAACAACAATTCAAACAAAAATTTGGTAACAGTACAGACAGTGATTCTTCTATATTTCAGAGTTCATTTGTGCCCTTACGACTGATTTGCAATATTGGTGACCAAAAGAAGATAATTTGGCAAAACCCAGTACCTTCTTCTGCAAGATATTGCCGACCCATACGAATCCGTTTTGTTCACGAAACAAAAGACATCACAAATGAAGAAATCTCCTACATAGAGAATCAAATCAAAAATTTGACAAAAAGTGAAATACCGAGGATAGATGGTGATATATTAAAAATAAAGCACACATTAGCCTTTACCATGATCGATGCAAAGGTTTGCAATGCTGCAACAAACACGCTATCTACTATGAGGTGCTATATATGTGGGCAAACATCAAAAGACTTCAACAACCTTATTAAAAAAAAAAGAGAATTCTGATAGTCTTAAATTTGGGCTGTCGACACTACATGCCAGAATTAGATTTTTTGAATCACTTCTTCATTTGTCATATAAAATACCTATAAAAAAATGGCAGGCAAGAACTCAAGAACATAAAAATATAGTTGCAGAAAGGAAGAGGAAAATTCAAGAGGCTTTTAAAGAGGAAATGGGGCTGCTAGTGGATTTTCCGAAGGCAGGATTTGGGAACACCAATGATGGGAACACGTCTAGGAGGTTTTTCTCAAATCCCGAAACTTCCTCCCGCATTACTGGAATTGACATTAATTTAATAAAAAAATGCTGTGTCATATTGGAGACTTTGTCTAGTGGGCTCAAAATTGATACGCAGAAATTTGAAAACTTTGCTGAACAAACTGCAAAGCTATATGTAGATTCATATGAGTGGCACCCCATGTTATGTTATTACCAGTCAACCATTCTCTACTTTTATGTTAAATTGTACATGTGTCTGATGTTTTAAATACAAAATTATCACCTTAAAGTACTTTTTATTTTATATCCAATCTATAATTATAACAAAATAATTTTGATCGACTTTTTAAGTCAAATACTCGTCTGTGCGTCGCCTAAATCAAGATCCTTTGGAAAACTGTTTTGGCTGCATTAGATATAACTGTGGGTGCAATTATAATCCCACAATAGAACAATTTGTGGCAGGGGTTAAAACGGCTATTATAACCAATTTACGGCATGCAGGGGAAAAAAAAAATTGTGAAGATGATACTGCCATTTTAGGAAATAATCTTTCAACATTTTTAACGGCAGATTTTCAACAACAGCAACATGCAGCTATTGAAAATTTGTCTGCAGAAAATTCTACATATCTAGACCTGGAAGTAATTTTAACTGATGCAGTTGAAGCAGTGGAACAGATGACGCCAGAAGCACAAGCTTGTGCATATGTGTGTGGCTTTATTTTTAAAAAACTAAGAAACAGGGACTGCGAAAATTGCCGGAAGGTATTTTTAACAGATGACCCTGAAGCCATACACCTGTTCACAAGTTTTAGGGAGTATAATGCTTCTCAAAATACCTTAAACTATTTAAATAAGGATATTGTAATATGTGTCGAAAGTATTGCGACAATTACTAATAATTATCTTCAAGAAAATGCTTGTGTAAATGGTATTAAAAAAAACATAATGACACTTTTAGAATGCTTAGATTACAGTTGCTTAAATAAATGTGGGATTCATGCAGATGAAAACAAAAACCACATTAAAATAAGCACATTCTGTATTGTAATAAAGAGATATACAATTATAATAAACCGACAAATGGAGGAGGAAGAAAAAAAGAAATCTTTAGAAAGAAAAATTCAAATATTAAGAAATAAATAATTGTTAAAATATACTCTGGCTGTTTCATTGGCATTTATCTAATACATTTCGGTTACCATTTACTTGGTTTGTTAAGTAAATATTCTCTATATACGCAGTTTAGAGAATATTTACTTAGCAATCCAATCTAAAATAATTCAAGTCAAGGCAAATTTGAATATTCCCGCTCGTATTTTTCATCTGGTGCTAATTCACAGTGGCGCTAGTGTATGTAAGTGAATAAATCTATGGTTGCATTTTTTTACTATGAAGACGTCGTTCTTCTCTCGGTAGAGAGTAGTATATTCTTTGTTTGTCACTTTTTCGCGAGGGCGAAGCCGAGAGTTCTGCTAGTTAAATAAATAACATTTCCAAAATAAAAGAAGCCCAAGTCACTGCTTTTAACATTAGCTATCTGCGAGTGAAAGTCCCGTAGAAATCGGTCAAACAGTTTCAGAGATTAGCCGGAACAAACAGACAGAAAAAATTTTTTTTTTTTGTAAAAATAAAGTTTGTTGACTAGATACGGCTGCATATCGAGAGGGCTCCAAACCCAACTGGGTCAAAAATCAAAATATTTGAAATTTTCTGTCGGGAAAACTTGGAAGCAGTCGGCGATGAAAGGGTATGTTCCTATACGTTTTACACATCGTAAATACTACTTATTATATTTTTACCCGACTGCGCCAGAAGGAGAGTTATGTTTTTCGAAAGTATGTATGTATAATTGCTAACACTCTGCAGCCTGAACGGCTCAATGGATTCCAGCTTGTGAGGTGTCGTTACATTCGTATTTAGTGTGAGTGACACTGGGTATATCAAAATAAAATGAAAACAAAATGGTGAATTTTTGGCGCCAAATTCAAATGTTATGAACGGATCGAAGCTTTTTAGCTTCAAAGGTGTCGTAAGATTCGTATTACCTGTAAAAGTTAACCGAGCTAAATTTTGAATCAGAACAACATATTTTAGGGTTTTTTCATTTCCAATTTACACAGAAACGCAGTCGGGTTTTGTAGTTTTTTAATGACACTGACTTGTTGATTAGAATATTTAGATTTCATTCTGGGACTGATTTTCACTGAAATATCATATTAAAGAAGCAAGAGTGTGTATAAAAACAAATAATTTTCATTTTCAATCACTACACAGTAACTCACATACTTCTTTTCGCATTTTTTAATAAAAATCATTAAGAAGTATAGTACAAAATAAACTCCCAAACACTTTGGTAAGCGGCATTTAATTATAAAAAGAACGTTACAAAAGTTTAACATTAAAAATATCACTAGAAATCTTACAAATTATTCCTAATTTATCTTTACATTTTGGGCTGAAGTAATATAGTAACTAAAAATCTCATGCAAAATTTGTATACACTTGTGTGTATTCGCCTTTATTTTAGATCATTTTTTCAATATTTTTAGCAAAGACAAAAAAAATGCAAACTTATAATTTTAAATTCCTCTAAATAATCATTATATTTTTTTTTTCATTTGTCTGATAATTTTAAAAGACTTTTTCAATAAATGTCACTCACTTCGTTTAGTTATTATTACATTATATTTATAGGTGTAGTATAAAATAATGAACTTATAGAAGAAAAAACTTCTTAAACAGTGACACTGAATAACTAGCTAGTGATATATATTAAATATTTAAAAAAATTTTAGAGTTTGGTACCTCAAAAGGAAAAAAGGAACCCTTATAGGTCACTCCATGGTCCGTCTGTCTGTCTGTTTGTCTGTATACCTTTAGTTTGCAATATTTTTCATATATATATTTGTTTTTCATCAAAAGTCATTATAAATGGGAGACCATGTCTCTCCCGTGACCATGATTGCTGTAAAGCATTCGAAAGGTCGGGAACCAAAAATCCAAATAAATCCGCGACAAAATCCGAAAAGATAGTTTCATTTATAATGTCAAATATTCGCGTAAACCTAAGAAAGTATTACTTAAAAATTATGTTTGAAATTTAAAACTCAACCCAAAATATAAAGATTGAAAAAAATATGTGATGTAAAACATTAGGTACATTAAAATCTCTTGGTAACAGTAGTTATTATGGAAATACCATCACAGCCTATAGGCATTTACATTTAGTTCCCATGCTTTGTGGAACAGACCAACATACTTAAAAAAATCTCATAAGGCCATTTACACACTTACAATATTATTATTTTATTTTAATCATTGATATATAAAAACTTGTAGATACACATTTCCTAACAAATATCTCTTCAAATTGGGGTTGAAATGTGACGTTAAGTCAAACTAAAGAATTAAATTTTAAAATTCAAACTGTCTAAACATAAATTCGAACTTATGCACTCCACATAAAGTACTTTTTTAAACGAAACAACGTACGTTAGCCTCCATTACTCTCGCCGAAGTAGCTTCAATGAAGAACAGATCTAAATTAACTAAAGTACCGATGTACATGACTATACACTGCGAAAAAGAATTCGCCCGTGGATTTATTTGTTAAAAAATAAACAAATTATGACAAATAAATAATATTAGTCCCGCTGAGTTTCTTCTCAGTTCAGAGGTTTCTTCTTTCCGAACTGGTGGTAGACTCATGACGTTCAGTAAGAAATTGTAGTAGTTTTATGCTGATTAAATATTTTGAATTTCCATTTAACCAAAGTTTCTCCCAACACTCTTGTATTCTAAACTAAACTGCGATCAACTTCGCGAGGAGTGCTAGTATTCAAAATCAAAATATTTTATTCAGCATAAAAATTGTTACAATTTCTTACTGAAGGTCATGAGTCTACCACCAGTTCGGAAAGAAGAAACCTCTGACCTGAGAAGAACTGGCGAAAGAAACTCAGCGGGACTAATTTCGTCATCCAAAAAGCAATGAAATAAAGAAATTAGAAAAATTTTAATGACACTTTTGAGACAGTTTATGTATATCAATGATTTTCACATAAGGTCAATTACACACTTACAACATATTTGATTAAACTTAAAACTATTTATTTATTTAGAGGTTACATATTTCAATTATTTAGGAACAATTTTCATATAACAAGTCGACCAGAAAACTAGTCCCGCAGTTATTTTTAAACATTTTATCATGCATTTATTTATTTATTTACATAATAATATTTTGAGCCTTATGAAATATTATTTTGTTTTCCACATAAGTTTTACTTACAAAATTAAAAAAAACACATTACATTATTAAAAAAAAAATCAGAAATTTTCAAACTTCTTCAGAAAAATAGTGTAATTTCGTTAAACAAATATGTAAGATTATTACAAAATACATATGAACTAAACTTATAATAATAATAATTCATGATCTTTTATTAAAAATTAAGTTTAAATATTATGAATCTGTTTTATTACATATTTGTGAAAGAATTAGAAACATTTCTTACTATTTTACTAACAAGTGTCTTTTTTCACTTAAGGTAGCATTCGGTTCTTTGCGACCGCGACTTAATGCTTTGTATGAACTAACTAGCCTTTCCCGCGGCTTCGCTCGCGTTATAAAGGCTGGAAACCAATTACAAAAATATTTTTCTCCCGTTTTTGCAACATTTTTCATTGATGCTGCGCTCCTATTGGTCGTAGCGTGATGTAATTAGGGATTGCAATCCGGAAAACCGGATCCGGTAATCCGGCGGATCCGGCATCATTTCACGGTCACCGGATCCGGTACTAATATACCGGATCCGGCGACCGGATCCGGTGTTACTAATTTTTGGCAAAATAATAGAGCTTTTGCACGAGTTGGTACTTTAAATGCGTTGTGCGTGGTGTTCATGCGTGCGAGTTGGTGTCTGACATAAATATAAGACTTGTTTGTTAGCATTCTCGAATACTATAATAATTATAATGGTCTCATCTCTGTAAAGTAAGGTAAATTATATTAGATTTTATAAAGTTACTTTATAAATAAAAAATAATTGATCTATCTGTGAAAGTGACATCTAGGAACACTGAGCTACTCGTTACAACGTTTAAATTTTACCTAGTTGCTTACACTAGCCACCGCTACATTTTAATTATTTGCTCGTTGTCTAATCTTAACATTGGGTTAGAAAATGCTTCATCCTGAATGATCAACGCACAGCCTATACTGCTAATCGTAGAGACCTGAATCGTTTAGGGTGTGACCTTGTAGTTTATGACGTAGTTATCGGATTAGAAATGATTTTTCGAAATTTTATGGCTAAGGGAGTAAAACACGGGAGCAATGTCTGTATGGTGTGATTCCAATCTATTTCAAATTTTGCATCAAGATACTTTAACAGAATTGATGGAAAACGTGTTTCGTATTTTATTGAAACCCATTGCCTTACGGGGTTAAAAAGGGGAATACAGTAATTTAGGGGTAACTTACATCAAAGATGAAATCAATACTTCTTAGTGCTTTTGATTTAAATAACAGTGTATTTTTGCACATGTTTGAAAAACGTAATACTTTTCTCAACAAAGTCAACAAAAAGTTTTTAATAGTAGGCATAGGTCTATCTACTACTACAAGAAAACCGAATAACTGGTTTAAGGAGTAGTCCTTATAACAAAAAGGAATGAAATGGTAAATGGAGAATCAATTTCTAGTATATTATAAGTAAAAGCGTATAGCCAAACATATTTTTTGTACTTTTAGTTAGTTCCGCTAGTTTTTTATAAACTACTTACCTATATTAAGTACAATGATACTTGAATAACTTAATAACAGTTCATTTTGTACCAAAAAGGCGAAAATTATATCGAACTGAACAATCCGGCCGGATCCGACCGGATCCGGCCGGATTGATGGAAATTCTGCCGGATCCGGCCGGATTGAAAATGACGCCGGATTGCAATCCCTAGATGTAATATACCCTATAGCCTTCCTCAATAAACGGACTATCAAACATAAAAAGAATTTTTCAATTCGGACCACTAGTTCCTGAGATTAGCGCGTCAAAACAAACAAACAATTTCTTCAGCTTTATAATATTAGTATTAGATATGAAGCACATTCGCATTCACAACTCACCGACCATCAAGTATCAAAATCGCGGCATTTTCTACAAACGAAGGTATCGCGGTCGCCTGTCGCATACATCGGTTTCAACCTTTATTGGTTGCGATTTCTGTTTCTATATTAGAGAAACATATTATTTTTTTAAAAACATTAAAATTTGGTCTGTGTAATATAAATTTAAAAAGAAAGTGACAGCAATAGATATTATGCAATTAAAAAATTTAAAGTTTGTTGCTATAAGAAATAATACATATTATATTGATCTTTACAAAAAATTGGTCACACATTAAACGAAAAACTCCTTTGTGATTTATTTTATTAATGTTTGTTTATGTATTTAAAAAAGAATAAGCTCCAGGCTTTTAAGTGAAAAAAAAAAAAATTGCTAGCAAATATTTAATAATTGTGACATTGACTAGTTTTTATGATATATGAGTTTTAAGTACTGAAAAGAAATTGTGACTATAATAATTTCAATGTATAGAACCTCAAAAAATTAATTTGGGTGGAACTTTAAAATTTAAATCATTAATTAATTACATCTATACAAAATATATCTTAAAAAAAACTAAAATATAAGAGAGCATAAGAAAATGATAAAACTAAGTACAAACACACAAACTCGTTAATTCTAAAAAGTAAGCAAACAATTTGCACCATTCCAATACTATAAGTATGGAAACAATTAAAAAACACTAGATTCACAACGTTACTTAAAACTATGACTGAGCGGTCAACGGTTCTATTTTACTGTCACACGCAAACTGATCACCTTTTTTCACACTTAAATTCTGTATTTTTTCACTTTCATCACTTTTCATTAAATTTAATCCTTGATCACTTATTTCATCACTTTGCATTGAATGTTTAAATTGCAAATGTTTCTCCAAACTAGATTTTTGAACACAACGGTACGAACAATGAGGACATTTAACGGATTTCTGCCTTGGTTTGTATGGCTTAATTTGATTTTTCACATCTAACTTATCACCATCTTTTTCATTTAAATGCCTTTGTCTGTGTTTCGTTAAGTTTGTTTTTTGAACACATCTATAATTGCACATATCACAACTGAACGGTTTTTTATCTGTATGTAAGTACATATGCTTGACTAAATTAGGTTTCTGGACTGTTCTATAATCACAAAATGGGCATGCAAATGGTTTGTAACCGGTATGGGTCCTTTCATGAACTACTAAATTATTCTTTTGGGCACAGCGATATTCACAATATCTACAAGCGAAGGGTTTCTGCTTCATATGTACTAAAATGTGTTTGGCTACATTATTTTTTTGGCCGGATTTATAATCACAGAATGTACATGCATATGGTTTCTCCCCAGTGTGTGTACGTTCATGAATTTTCAATATGGCTGGTGATTGACATCTATACGCACATTGGCTACACGAAAACTTTCCCAACTTCTCTAATTCCGCGTTATCACTGTTATCACACGACTTAGCATGAGATTTCAATACCCTTTTCGAAGGAAAAACTTCATTACATTTATAACATGTGTACTCGCCCTTAATACTCATAGACAGTTCTTCCGACATTTTGTTGTGAGAACTCAAATCATTTTCATTTTTTTCTACTATCACAAAATCGTTTGTGTATTCATAATACATTTTGTTTTGATCAGCCGGTTTTAAATTCTCTTTTGGCTCTTCATTTTTGTCCTTTTTCTCATCTTGTCTCAACTTTTTTATATCATCTGTGTAACCACTGGAGTTGTCAAAGTCTTTATGGATGACTAAATTTTGTGGATTTTCCCGGAAAATATCGGGAATTTGATTTTGTACATAATTTTGCTGTCGCGAATACAAATCGATGGGGTTTAGGGCTGGGATAGGCATGTGATTGTTATACGCGGAATATATTTGTTCGTGATGAAGGTTCGTATTTGGCTGAGTGTGGTCAGTATGCTGCGTTATTTCTCCTGAAAAAAGAAAAAAATACTAATTTATACTATTCTATAAGTTTTGATACCTTTATAATTTAAACAAACTTTTCTATATTTGCATAACAGATTAATAATAAAGAAAATATTTCTAACATTAATAACACACTACTAGCGACTCAAGTAATGTTTGTTCCTTCGTAAATTAACCGTTAGTATGAGATATGAGGTTTTTTCCCGCAGTAAAAAGTTGACCCGGATAACCAGCTATCATAATACAAAATTTCATCAATAGTGACTAGTGGTTTTCTCGCGATACGATCACAGACAAACAAAAATTCTAAAAGCTATAGATTCAGCCTCTGCAATAATAATGACTATGATTATAAATAATAAATATGTTCGGACGTTTTTACAACAGCGTCATCTAGTTCCGTGGTAAGCTGCGAGGCTTGTGTTACGGATACCAGATAGTAGATATACTACACATATATATATTTTAAATACATAAATAATATAAATATTAACACCCATGACTGGAGAACAAACATTCGTGCTTAACAAATGATTGCCCCCAGCGGGACTCGAACCCGCGACCGCTGGCGCAGCAAGTAGCCAAACGTGTCATCGATACAATCTTTTGGGAAATATTTCAAAGTAAGTAAAAATTCTAAGATTTGATTACATTGTTACTAATGAAGCTAAAAACGTATAATTTAATTAAAAGCCAGTTTTGATAAAAAGATCTATAAAATGGACGTCTCTACCATATTTTATGCAAACACATGTTAATTGCTTCCCATAAATACTTTAGATGAGTTGAAAAGGTCAGAAAACCAGTTACCCATACAATTATCATTATTCAAATCTGTACATTAAATTTGAGTACCTCTCGACTAATAAACGATTACAAGTAAATTTTTAGGAAAATAAAATTTAAATAAACTTAAAAAAACAAAACCTTATACAAAATTTGATCCAAATCGATACGTTTTCGAGATACACAAAATACATTTATAAACTACTAGCTGACCCTTGCCCACTTCGTTGGGCATAATGTTAATAATCCTTTTTTAGTACAGAGTGTTTAAATAATTTAAATTATTTTATTAATATTAAAAATTAAAAATTAAATTATCTATACTAATATTAAAAAACTACTTTTCGTCACTTAAATATAAAAGTTAGACATATGCTGTCGTTGACTTTTTTGTAGGAATTTTTAAGCTCCACATATTTTCTCTAGAACTCAAAAATATACCTTTCATAGTTAAGGCAACGTTCATAAGAAACGCTTTCATTCGACCGTTTTTTCTCCGATTCACTTTGCAAAACGGCCGTAAAAGCCTTTTTATTTTTCGGTGTTTTATATAGCCTATGACACTCAGCAATAATGTGGCTTTCTATTGGTGAAAGAATTTTTAAAATCGGTTCAGTATATCCCGAGATTACTTCTTACAATTTAACAAATAAACAAACTTTACTTCTTTATAATATCAGTATAGAAGTATAGAAGTATAGAAGTATAGATACTAACGACTATCCCTCGCTTTGCTCGAATTTTTCCTTACTTTAGTAAACGACTCAGAAATTACACATTTTCCACAGTAAAAATATTCTACTCGAATAATCAGCTATTATCTTACCAACTTTCATTAAAAATCTATGGTTTTCCTTTGATGCGTTCATACAGACAGACAAATAATAATATAAAAACTGTAGACGTCTGTATAGATAATAATAGCTATTTTAATAAGATTTAACAAAAAATATTTAATGTACATTATCGTCTTGGTTAGAATTTCATCGTAATACTAGAGACTCTCGTTTCGTTAGGGTTAGTCCCTAGATTTAAGCTCGATCGAAGCCGCGGGCTCCGTTAGTAAGGTCTAAAATAAAACTAGCCTAACTTACTCCTTATAACATTAGCTATCTACGAGTGAAAGTCCCATCATAATCGGTCTAGCCGTTTCAGAGATGAGGCGGAACTTTAAAAATTGATTTTTGATGTAAGTACCGTATATGCTTTCATGTGCATTGAGTGAAATGCTGTTAATTTGAAATTAAAAACAAACACTTCAATTTTACTTATATATATAGATACATAGAATACAATAATAGATAATTTGATATTATAATATATGATCACGTTTAATGTAAAATCTATTAAATTAATATTTATTATTTATTAACATAAAAGGCAAATAAAAAACTGGCTTTTAAGATACATGTGTATCTTGCTGAGATCGCACTTTTATATTAGACTAGCTGATACCAGCTACTTCGTCCGCGTTACTCGAAATATTAACAAAGTTTTCTTATGTACGAAGGAAAAAACATCAAAAAGATCGCAAGCAAAAATATACTTTGTTCTACTCCGCCAGAAGGAAACATACATCACTGAAAACGCAGTGCATACACAAATCGTTGTTTCTTGAAACTTTAATAACTTTTTATAAAATGAAGATATCGCAATCATTTTTTTTGATAAGGGCCAAGTGTCTAAGAAATAAAACTTAGAAAGTTTCATTGAAATCTATCCAGTAGTTTTACCGTGATGCGCGCACAACTGCAGACCTCTATCATTTTATTTATATAGATAGAAGATAGACTATTAGACAGATATAGCGCGAACAGACATACAAACATTTCAAAAAAATATTTTTTGACATACGCTTTATACTTTAATATGCATTTAGTAAAAAGCTGTTAAATTGAAATTCAAAATAGACTTCAATTTTATTTATATGTATAGATTAATTTCAATATTGATACAATACGAAGTAAAATCAAAAAATATTTCAAGTTCAACTTGTATTTAAAAAATAATAATATTTTACTCACCATTCATGCCGGCGTTACTTAAACCTTGATTAATATTGTCATAGAAATACCCATCATCTTCTTGCTCTGACTTTATATGACATGGCATTGGAAATAAATGTTCGTTTTGGTCCAACTTCTGTTCTTGTATCAGACCAGAGTTGAATATTCTATGGTCCAAACGTTGGGCTAAACTTTGATCCAACCGTTGCGCCAGAGTTTGGTCCAATCTTGACGCTAACGATTGGTCCAATCTTTGTGCCAGTGTTTGGTCCAATCTTTGAGCCAAATTTTGGTCCAACCGTTGGGAAAGGGCTTGATCTAATCTATCCATATTTTGGTCCAAACGCAACGCCATATTTTGCTCTATTCGTTGTGCTATATGCTGTTCTAGTAAATGATTGTCAATAGCAGTTTGGACTGACATACTTCTTCTAGAATCTTCTTGGTTCAAAATAACATCGTTTTCTAAATTTTGACGGTTTAAGTGTGAGATGTCCATTTCGTTAACCAGCGTATGTTGTAAATCTCTATTCATATTCTGCGCTAGATCATTAATACGTAAATTTTGATTGATTTCTGCCATATTCCTAGTGAGTTCGTGTTCATGCAGCATCCCGTTATGTAATTCCATCTCGTTATTCATATTTCTTGACAATGTTACATCTAGATTCCGTGATAAATTCTGTGTTAGCATGTCATCGTGTCTTAAACTTTGCGGCAAATCGTTAGGTAACGATATTAGTTCCATTTCCATCGTTAAATTTTTTGGTAAGTGAGCTGGTAACTCGTTTAAATTTAAAGAACGGGTTAAATGGTTTGTTTTAAGCATGAGAGTAGACATTTGGCGAGGGGATATTGGAAGTTGGAAATTATGACCTAATGTACTATTGTTAAGAGAGGATTGCATGGCTTGGTGTAACTGTTCCACTGATATAGCTGTATGTTGATATTCCGTTGTCTCAATTTGATGAGATTTCTGCAACTGTAAAAAAAATATTGCATTATAAATACAACACAAAAAATTGTATGGCTCATACAAATCACACAAACACATTAAGTATTAGAAGATACAAGACAATAAACCAGTGATTGTTGTTCATTTAATAAGTTATACACTTAAATATTTGGTCAGGAAAAAATAACTTCCCATACATCGTTAGAATTTCAATGAGTTAACAATTTATTTTCCTGTAAGTAAACTATTTGTGACAAATGGTTGTCATCTTATCACATATATTATGTAAATCTAACTTATATTATATCTTACATCTTGTAAGATAATTTAATTAATATCTATATAACAATCTTTAGGCATAGTAACAATATTTTAAGTTAAGTGTAAATTATCTTATCTGTGTTCTATAGATAATAAAAAATAGTCTCAACAACAATCTCAATAGACATTATAGTCTATCGTGTGAAAAAAATATGCTTAGCAACATAAAAATATATAATTATATAATATACCTAGCATTTCCCGCGGCTTCGCACGCGTTCTAAAGACCAAAAACCAATTTTTTTTTTTAAGTCGCGCGGTATGGTACGTCGCCTAATTAACGCCCGTCCTTCCCATTTTTGCAACATTTTTCACTAATGCTCCGCTTCTATTGGTCATAGCGTGATGTAATAAAGCCTATCCTTCCTCAATTATTATCCAACACAAAAAGAATTTATTAATTCGGACCAGTAGTTCCTGAGATTAGCTCGTTCAACCAAACAAACAAACAAACTCTACAGCTTTATAATATTAGTATAGATTACTTAAAATATACAGTTGTGTAGGATATTTTGCAAAATAAATTTGATACCTTAATTTGCAAATTGGTTTACTCCTTTTTTCAAACGCTACCTAAATCAAGAAATACAGTAGTACAAATTATAAATTCAAAACTATTATTTTTATATTAAGGATATATTTTAATTTATCATTTAAATTTTTAATTAAACAAGTCTGTAATACTTGTTATTGAAACAATAATGATTTGTGACCCCTTAAAAAGTTCATGTGAATGGAGTTAGCCGATTTGTGAATTAAGGTATCAAAATACTTATACAGTAAATTTTTATCTTCTGCTTTTAAGAAAAAACTGTAATTTTAGTTATTGTTATAGAAGATCTCACTACTTGTTAATAATTAAGACATTTGCAACAAGTTCAAATCTAGAGATAGAATTCTGTTGTTTATACAAAATATTATGGTATAATTTATTAAAACTAGTGGTCTCCCTGTGGTTGAAATTCAACCATTATTAATAACTAATATAATATAGGTATATTGTAATAAATGAATTTATATCTGTGTGTAAATTATTTTAATAATTTTATGTATTTGAATGTATAATTAAAAAAAATTGCATTCTGTGTGTGAAATTTCCTATCTCCTTCAGCATAATTTTCATAAAAAGAGGCACAAAGTTTTTGCTTCACATTAATTTATAGATGAATCAAAAGTATTGCTTTAAAATCTCAAGGCCTCACTATTTCATTAAGTGGATTTGAACAAATGTATTTAAGAAAATCATAAAAAGAAGAAAAAATACAAGACAAAATATGATCTTTGGCATTACCAATAAAATTTACATACATATTATGACCGCTTCTAATATTATTTTTCAATGTGCTTTTATTTATTTTTTTATTTTAATACTGTGTGATTGAGTGATTTATATAAGTATAAAGAATAAAGGAGTTTGATGAACTTAATTAATTAATTACAATGTTAAATAAACAAAAATATAATTTATTGTTTAATAAGGATACAGTTTGTATGTGCCTTTTCATGACCTTGATTTTTTACATCTATTTTAAGATAATATATCTTAACATAAAAATAGTTTTTTTAATATGATTTTTTTATCTGTAGTAATAACAGAAATATCTTAGTATCACTAATAAATAATTATTAAGGAATATTTTTTAAAACGAAAGGGTCAATCATTGTAGTAGCTTGAAACTTTAAAATTATAAAAAATAAGCTAAAAGTAACTTACGCTCTCCATATAAAGTTTGTAGCTCTCTTCATCGATAATATTACTTTCTTCTCGTTTCACGAAATCCATATTCATTTTGATATATTTAAATTATTTGCCTAAACGTACATCTATTTTTTTAACGTACAGATCCTAACCTAACAATGTTATTTACACTTATTAATAACTTAAAACAATCACAAAAAAATTACAGGAAAAAACCAAAATTTAGAAAGATTACAAAATTACATGATTCACAATTAAAGGTCAAGATTATTCTTAAAAGTAATAAAACAAAAAAATAATTTTTTGTTCGTTTGACGTTAGCGAGTAAAAGAAAGGAAGCGAGACATAAATAATAGAGTTGCCGTCAACGAACATCTGTCGTTTTGTCTTTGGTGTAAATGTTGGAAGCGTTAAAAAAGACTAAATATGTATTAAATATTATGTAAAATTAGTATAATTATTGTTTATTTATCATTCAGCAATTTATATATTAAGTTAAAATTCTTAACGTCTCACTGCTGGACACGGACTTCTCTTCAATATGAGGGAGACCAGAGATTAGTCCGTAGTCCACCATGCTGGCCAAGTGAAAGGAAACCTTTCGAAAACTTGCTTGATTTTCTTAGTCATGCAGTGTTTCCTCACGATTTTTATGTTCACCGTAAGACAAGTGGTAATTATGTTAGAAATGGTTCGCACATGAAAATATAAGAGGTGCGAGACCCGGATTTAAACTCGCTCCACTCAGTTTTTCAAGCGAGCGCATTACAATTAGGATTTTTTTATATAACTCAATATTAAACAAATATTTTTTAGTGGTAGTGCCATGCTTGTTACCGTCGGGTAGCAGCCGAATGGGCCGGCACGCCCCGTATAGTACCACTCTCTCACAGAAGACCGTCGTGAAGTGGCAGCTATGCTGTCGCGTTTCGTCCGGTAAGTGAGAGTCCGGAAGGCTCATTTCCCATCCCTCCTCCCTTCCTCTTCCCTCCCTCCTCCGTCTTCCCTCCCTTCTCTCTTCCTCTCTTTCCTGAAAGGCCGGCAATGCATCTGCAAGCCCTGCAGTGTTGCAGATATCCATGGGAGAAGGTAATCACTTTCCGCCTGCCCGTTTGCCTCCTTTTTACCATAAAAAAACTTATTGTCGGAGTAAATTTCATATATTAGTGTGTACGTAGCCTATTATTATTATATAATCGAATATTCCGGATGGCATTTTCATAACTTTTCTACTTGACCTTGACATTTAATGACAGTTTTGACTTTTGAGTTTTCGCAATTCGCTATTTTGATTTGATGTTTTCTCGTCAAATAAAAAATATTAGCTTGAATTCATCTATTTTTCAATATTCACTTACATCGAAATATTATAAAAGATCATTTCGACAGCAAAAGAAGTAAGTACTTTATGTAGTGGAAAGAAGTAAGTACTTTATGTACTTTATGTTTTTATTTATTTACCCTTGTCCATGATATGGTACAATATAAAATCTAAATAAAGTCTTATTGAATATATTATAACTTAAACCATATTGATAATTATAGCTTATTTTATATGGTATAAGGTTATATTATGTGAAATTTTATGTTGATCTTTGGTACATTTACCTCTGAAATTATTTTCAATATTGTTTCATTATACCTAATATTTTCTACGGTTTATGCGAATATTTGACATTATAAATGAAACTATCTTTTCGGATTTTGTTTCTCCTGTGTCAATGATTGCTGAAAAGCATTCGAAACGTCGGGAACTTAAAAGCATAATAAATCAGTGACAAAATCCGAAAAGATAGTTTCATTTATTGTTTTATTACGTTTGACTATTCTAGCAAGTAGCGACCCATTGGCTAACCTTTTAAATCATATACATAATCTCTATCTTATAACTATTTATATCTTAATTGTATTATAATATAATAATAATAATTGTAAATTATCAGGCTATTTTCAACAACACCAAACATGTCTAAGACAGCATTGATGATCATGGCACAGGGAGCAGAAGAAATGGAAACTATTATCACTGTGGACATGTTAAGGAGGGCAGGAGTGAGTGGACTGATTTTGTATAATAATTGTAAAACACAAATTATTTGCATAAACATTCTTATTTCTAACGAATACATCTCCACAATTGAAGTATAAGAGTGATGACATTACATTGATAATAATTTATAATTCTTATTTCTGACAAATTGTGTAGCAGCTTAGAATGGCTAAGTAGCCATTTACATAATTCCGTGAGTGTATGTACACATGTATATATGAATAATTGGCAGCAATTCGCTGCTAATTATTATGCAATAAAATAATGCAGTATGCGATACTTTTGGCGCAGTTTGTAGTGACACTGGTTCGAGTCCCGCTGGGGGCATTCATTTCTTAAACTCGAATGTTTGTACTCTATACCCGGAATTATAATTCGATTCCACATTTGACATTAGCTAATGTCATTTTGTGAAATAATGATACCACATATAACAGTGTAGTGATGAACACAAAAATCGATAAACAATCGCGATTTATGTTTATGTAATCATAATATTAGTGTGCCAACTAAAGACTAAATTATTCATTTTTATTTAAATAAATACAATTATTCGTAATAATTATTTGCTTTATTTTATAAAAAGTTAATATTTTTGTTTTTTATATTAAAAACAAAACTTTAACGCTCGTGCAGCTATCGCCATTTTGTTTATCTTGTCATTCGGCTTCATAGTTCATTATCCCAGTCTGACTGCACGAATATTGTTTCATTGCGCGTCGATATTTTGTTATTTTGTTGGGTTTTTGTTAAAGTTTTGTTATGTTGTGTTTGTTGTTACGTTTATAGTTTTTTGTGAACTTTGAGTGAATCTATTTGTTTTGGTTTTCCATCAAAATGGATCCTCAGCCAAGTACATCACAAAAAGACGTGGATGTTTTCTTGTCCCCAAGAAAAAAACGTCCACGAATAGCTTTCACTGTTACGTCTCATAATTAGCCATATAGGTTGTGAAGAAGGCTTCCTGGAAGAGGGGCTCATGATTTTTGAAGCAAAGAAAAATTGTGAAGATTACCATGATGAGATGAATTCAGTTAGTTTTGAGGAGTGGTAGTATGCTGGAGACTTACCAAAATTAAGACTAAACTCAATTGTGGTGATGGATAACGCACCTTACCACTTCCGAAAATTGGAAACGGCACCAATGAGCTGGAAAAAAGCTGCCATTCAAGACTGGCTTTTAAATAAAAATTTTCATTACGAACCAGATATGGTTAAAGCTACGCTTTTAGAACTGATTCCACGAACGAGTCTTTTAATAAGTACGCTGTAGACAAAATGGCAACACAACATGGGATCACGGTTTTAAGACTGCCCCCTTACCATTGCGAGTTGAACCCTATCGAATTGATATGGGCGCAGGTAAAGGGGCATGTAGATCTGAATTACGACTACCGAATGGTCCAAATGCATATCCCATGTTGTCAAAGAAGAGGAAAAAATGAGTAGGCTAGATATGTTAATTGACAATATCACAGACACATTTATAATAAACGTTACAGAAAGTGTCCGCGATAGCGATAGCGATGACTGCGACGATTTATAAAATAAAATAAAATATTACCATAATACATCAGCTATTTGGTTTATTTCTCATGTTCCTTCATGATCACATTTTTTTATTTATTCCACACACAATTATTAAAGAAAACTCTCAATTTCTTAATAAAATTAATCGTCATTACTAAATTATCCGCTCAGAAATATTTAATTTCCTGATATACTTAGTTTCTATTAAAGTAGTAGTTGTTTAGATATACTACTATAAACGAGAGGAATCGATCCGAAAATATTCCATTTCCGTATCGAATAATTTCGCAACGTCACTATTTAGTACTTGTCATAATGTTGCAACACTGAAACTGTCAAATCTGGAATCGAATTAAAATTCCGAGTATAGTCATGAGTGTTTATATTTTTAAAATTTACTCTCTTCCCTAGATTTAGCACAGGCAAAGCCGCGGGATCTGCTAGTTATACATATAAACCTTCCTCTTGAATCACTCTATCTATTAAAAAAAACCACATCAAAATCCGCAAAAAACAAAACCTCCCTTAAAAAATAGGGACGGAACATGGTGTCGGACTAGTAAGGAAAAAGCTGAGCTGTTTGCCGAGCACCTGTCGGGGGTATTTGTTCCTAATGAAAGACACCCCAGTACTGACGACCAAGACATTGACCTAGTTCTGAACCAAGATTTCCAATTGGATCTTCCGATTAAACACATAACTCCTTCAGAAATCATAAAGTCAATCGCAAAACTCGACAATAAGAAAGCACCTAGATTCGACCTCATAACTAAAGAGGTACTCCGAGAAATACCAAGGAAAGCAGTAACATTTCTTACATCATTATTTAATGGGATACTAAGAACAAAACACTACCCACAACTTTGGAAAGTATCACAAATAGTTATGGTTCACAAAGAAGGCAAGCCAACATACGACGTCGCCTCCTATAGACCTATTTGCCTCCTACCAATAGTGTCGAAGCTCTTTGAGAAACTATTACTCCAGAGACTGCTCCCTATACTTGCAGAGAAATCCGTAATTCCAGAACATCAGTTTGGGTTTCGTTCAGAACACGGCACAATCGAACAAGTACACCGAGTATACGAAACTATCAGAAGATCCTTAGAAGACAAAGAGTACTGTTGCTCTGCATTCCTTGACATCAAACAGGCCTTTGATAAGGTGTGACATAGAGGATTATTATATAAAATCAAGGCATGGCTCCCTCACACATTCTTTGAACTCTGCAACTCATACCTATCCGACAGAATCTTTCAAGTAAAAGAAGAAGATAGTACATCAAAGTTTTATGACATTCTAGCGGGCGTGCCCCAGGGATCTGTGCTCGGACCTGTCCTATACACGATCTTCACGGCAGACCTCCCAGAGAGACCAGGAATCACTACAGCTACGTACGCTGACGACACAGCGGTTCTAGCAAGCCACAGCAACCCAAATATGGCCTCTAAAATAGTACAGTCCAGACTCAATGAGATACACAGTTGGATGAAAAAATGGAGAATAACAGCCAGTACAAACAAGTCCGTACAAGTGACATTCACCCTGCGACAAGGAAATTGCCCACCTATCAAATTGGGTGAAGAAGAACTGCCCAAAAAGACACAGTCAAGTATCTGGGCATACACCTTGACCGGAAACTAACTTGGAGACACCACATACAGTCCAAACGTGACCAAGTCAACCTCAAAATGAGGAAACTACAGTGGCTCATGGGGAGAAACTCTGTACTCAGCACAGACAACAAATTACTGGTGTATAAAACAATTTTAAAGCCAGTATGGACCTACGGCATACAACTTTGGGGGTCTAGTGCCATCTCTAACATAAACATCCTGCAGAGAATGCAAAATGCCATACTAAAAAGCATCTCAAATGCTCCTTGGTTTATCAAAACATCAGAGATCCACGAACATCTGAAAATCAACACAATAAAAGAGGAAGTGGCCTCATTTGCATTAGGTTATAAACAGAGACTGGAAAGACACCCAAATCGTCTGGCCACCAGTCTAGCCAAGCCTGCTCATAAAAATCGCCTAAAAAGACCAGCTATAATGGACTTAGCAACGAGAAGCTGAAAAAGACTAATAACAGTCGACATTTAAAGGAGGAGAGGCTCCCGATGGGGATCTTCTTATACCAGTCATCCACTCACTCAAAACATCTGCTTATAGTCCAAAGACTGATTGCAAGATATCGAAATTGAAAAAAAAAAAAAATCTAAATCCGTTGCGTAGTTTTAAAGATTAATGATACATAGGGATATAGGGACAGAGAAAGCGACTTTGTTTTATACTATGTAGTGATATGTATGTATTTAAACGTATGTATGTAGTATATCTGTTATCCGTAACACAAGCATCCTTAGTAGCTTAACACGGAACTAGATGGCGCTGTGTGTAATAATGTCCTAACATATTTATATTTATTTTACTTTCATACTGTATATGTTAATATTCTCGGGGGAGCCTCACCCCTAGAGAACGCGTCCCCAGGTGGCGGATCGGGGAATGCTTGGCAGATATGCCGGGTAGGAGGGAAATCAAATACCTCCCGTGGACCAACAGGCCGGAGAAGGATACTCCGACATCAAACCCCTGCTGCAGGCTTCTCCAAAGTAGTTGGAGTAGAGGCTGCAGTAAGAGCTGTGCGCCCTGGTTGGGACGTACAGAAGGGAAGGTGGCGGAAGAGCCTGCTTAGGGCCAACGGTGCCTCCCACATGTCTCCACGAGACGAACAACCTTGGCGTCAGGTGGCAACCGGCCGTAAAACTTAGCCAAAACATTAAACTCCTTGTACATGAAAGTTAAAATCAGGAATATGAGTAAGTCAAATGCTAGGGCGTCCCCCTCAAGCGACGTTGATGCGATGAATGCGAAAAATGCGACAAATGCTAGGGCGTACCCCAGAAGCGACGCTAAAGACAAGAATCTGCGTTCGCATCCAAAAGAATTTGACAAGCTCAGACTCGCATCTTGGAATCTCGGCACATTGACAGGACGCAGCAGAGAACTCAGTGAAATTTTAAACACCAGACAGATCAATGCCTGCTGCATCCAAGAAACTAAATGGAAAGGATCAAAGTCAAGGGATATTGGAAATGGTTACCAGCTCGTGTATCATGGGACGGAGACAAAAAGAAATGGTGTAGGTATCGTTTTGGATAAACATCTCAGGCAGAGGATAATTAACGTGGAAAGGAAAAGTGATAGACTTATTGCCATAAAACTGGCAATGGATGGACAGCTGCCATTAAACATAGTATCTGTGTACGCCCCACAAACCGGTTGCTCTGATCAAGAAAAGCAGGACTTCTGGGAAGACTTAGATGAGATCATGCAAAACATTCCCCCAAACGAATATATCCACATAGGTGGAGATTTGAATGGGCATGTCGGAGAAAAGAACAACCTCTACAGTAAGATCCATGGGGGATATGGCTATGGCGATTCTAACAAACAAGGCGACGATATCCTCAAATTTGCGACTAAGCACACACTTAATATCATTAATACGTACTTTCAAAAGAAACCAGAACACCTTATTACCTATAAGAGCTCGAACCATAGCACACAGATAGACTACATCCTTGCCAAAGGCAACATGCTTAAACTTTACAAAGACTGTAAAGTGATCCCGGGTAATGCCCTTACATCCCAGCATAGGCTCCTCGTCTCCGTTATGAGCCTCCCTAAGCCAATAAAAACTCACATAGATCGAACAGAGAGTATAAAGTGGAAAGAACTTTACAATCCCAAGGGATCACAGCTCCTTGAATGGGTTCAGTCATATATAGAAGGCGATGTGGAGATGGACAAGTCATCAAATCAAATGTGGTGTGACTTCGAGAAACTTTGCCTTGAGAAAGCCAAGGAAATCTTAGGAGTATCACGTGGGGCACTGCGTATGAATAAAGAAACATCCTGGTGGAACGACGGTGTTAAAGATCTTATAAGAGAAAAGAGAGATGCGTTTAAAATATGGCAAAAATCAAATCTTGAAGAAGATCGCCTAGTATATAAAAATCTGAAGAAGATAGCTAAATCAGCAGTAGCACAATCCATTGCAATATCTAGAAGTGATTTATATGACAAACTGGAAAACGCAGAAAATGAGAACACCATCTACAAATTAGCTAGACAACGTCAAAAATCTACCCTCGATATTAAATCAACCAAATATATTAAAGACGCTCAGGGTAGACTCTTAACGACAAACAAGGACATCAATGAAAGATGGAAGGAGTTCTATGAACAACTAATGAACGAGGAATTCCCCAGTAAGATACTACCTTACATGCCACCTACTGAAGGACCCATAAAATGTATTTCGGAAGAGGAGGTGATGGAGGCCATATCCAATATTAAATATCACAAGGCTGCTGGACCCGACCAGATACCAGCAGATTTATGGAAGAAGTTGAAGAAAGCCGCACTACCCTGGCTGACCAAGCTCTTCAACTGCATTATTAAAGAAGGAAAAATCCCAGAATCCTGGCGTTATAGTACCTTATGCCCTATATATAAACAAAAAGGGGATGTTGCTCACTGCGGTAACTACAGAGGGATAAAGCTCACATCACATACTCTAAAACTGTTCGAAAGAATTATTGCCATCCGAATAAGGCATTACTCCCGAATAAGTGAAAATCAGTTCGGATTTACACCTGGCAAATCAACCATCGATGCCATTCAAACTATTAGAATTGTGATGGAAAAGCACCGTTCAAACAAAGAAAATCTGTACCTCCTATTTATCGACCTAGAAAAGGCCTTTGATAGAGTACCCAGAAGCCTTGTCTGGCAATCCATGAGAGCACAAAATATCCCCGAAAACTACCAAGCAATAGTCCAAGACATGTATAAGAACACCAAAACGCGCGTTAAAAGCCCCGCTGGTTTGAGTGACTTCTTCTGCGTAGAGGTAGGAGTGCATCAAGGATCAGCCTTGAGCCCCCTATTATTCAACCTTTGCTTAGATTACATCACGCGAGATATTCAAAAACCTATCCCGGAATGTATACTTTACGCAGACGATATAGTCCTTGTATCAAATAATGCAACAAACTTGCAGGAATCACTCAATCAATGGGTAACACAAATAGAGAGTCATGGCCTGCGCATTAGCCGGAACAAAACCGAATATTTAGAATGCGACTACGGAGGGACAGCAGAAACGGGTTGCGAGATTCACATAGACAACCGGGCACTTCCCAAAGTGGACAGCTTTAAATATCTAGGTTCTATGCTCACACCAGACGCTAACATAGACAAAGACATAGACCACCGTATTAATACAGCTTGGCTTAAATGGAGATCTCTATCGGGAATTTTGTGCGACCGCAACATGCCTATCAGAGTGAAAGGAAGAGTATACAAAACAGTTGTACGACCAGCCATGACCTACGGAGCTGAATGCTGGACCATAAAAAAGGCACACGAACTACAACTGCATACTAATGAAATGAGAATGCTCAGATGGGCGGGGGGTGTAACTCGAATTGATAAAGTACGAAATGAATATGTCAGAGGATCATTTAAGGTAGCACCTATAACTGAAAAGCTAAAAGAAAGCCGAATGCGCTGGTATGGCCATATTCTTAGACGGAACGACAACCATCCGATTCACAAAGTTCTAAATATCCCTGACCGATCGCGAGGAAGAGGACGACCACGCGCCACCTGGTGGTCAAATATGCAAAAAGAGATCCAGAGAGAGAACCTGAGTGCAGAGACAAGCCAGAATAGAATTATTTGGCGCAACCGTACAAGGAGACCCGACCCCAGCTAAACTGGGAAGAGGGTTGGACAAAGAAGAGGAGACTGTATATGTTAATAATTATAACATCATTTTTTATTAAAATTTTCAGGTATCAGTTACTTTAGCTGGTTTGGATGGTAATGCCCCAGTTTTGTGCTCCCGACAAATCACAGTGGTGCCAGATAAGTCTCTGGCTGACGCTTTGGCTGAGAAGCCTCAGTATGATGCTGTAAGTTACTTATGAAGCTTAACTCCCACCAAATCTCAATTAATCTCACCAAAGTTCAAGAATATTTTAAATTAAAAGCAAAACAGTGTATATAATTACTTGTATTTTTTTGTAATCTCAAAGGTAATACTCCCTGGAGGTTTGGAAGGGTCTGACCGTCTGTGCAAGTCAGATGTAGTTGGCTCACTATTGAAGGAACACGAGAATTCTGGCAAAATTGTCGCTGCTATATGTGCTGGTGAGGTTTAGTTCTTATTAAATTTTCATATTTTAAACATTTTTTATGTTGGGACAACAGCGCCATCTAGTTCCGTGGTAAGTTACGAGGCTTGTGTTACGGATACCGGATAGTTAATTCACTACACATAAATAACTTTAAATACATGCGTATTATAAATATAAACACTTATGACTGAAGTACAAACATTCGTGTTCAACAAATGAATGCCCCCAGCGGGACTCGAACCCGCGACCGCCGGTGCAGAAAGCAGAGTCACTACCAACTGAGCCAAACGTGTCGTCAAATATTAATCTTAATTATCATCAAAATATTAATTATATTAATCTAACAAGTTAGGTTTCTATTGCATTTATATTTATTCACATATTTAAATAATTATTTCTTTTTCAGCTCCAACAGCGTTTGTAGCACACGGTGTTGCCAAGAACAAGCGCATTACATCGTATCCCACTACCAAAGACAAGATCACCACAGATTATACATATGTTGAGGGAGAGAGAGTTGTTGTCGATGGCAACATTGTTACTAGTCGGGTAAGTGTTGCTAGTTTGGCCATTTTTTAATTTATATTTTTTTTATATATAATATAATATTCATGGAATAATTAAAAGAATAAAATAAATATGTTTCAATTGGCAAGGGATTAATGATTTCAATATTGTATTTCTTTTCAAAATAGTAAAATAAAGCAATAATGCTAAAAATTATTAATAATTCATACATAAAAAAAATGTATGTTACAAGAAAAGGCAAATTTTCGAAAAATACGGTTTTTCTATATAAGAATTTGGTTATATCAGTGATCTCGCAATCTTCCATCCGACTCGCACTTGACTATTATTTTTTATTCCAGGGTCCCGGTACAGCATATTGGTTTGGACTCAAGCTGATAGAAATGCTAGTTGGTAAGGAAAAAGCCGACCAAGTTGAGAAAGGAATGTTTATATCTGGATACTAAACAATAAGTCTCAATAATCTCAAAAGAAATATTAATTGGCTATAATATGTATATGGAAAGTGTATAGAAATAAATTTTAAGAAGAATTATACTTGTATTTTCTTTTTTGTTTTGTAGGCGAGTGATGCAAGCCCATACACTACCTGAGCATTTTGTGGTACACTTTATTGAAAAACTATATTGTGCTTCATAGTAATTTAACTTCATATTTAGATGTGTTATCTGTCAAAAAAATAATAATTTTGTAACCAATCATTGGATAGAATGTTATTTATTGTACTACTAACGCCACCTGTTAGAAAACCAAAGAGTTAACATCGCTGTAACATTATTACCCGTTAGAAAAACTACGCGAGCCCTCACAAAGCTCGGCAAATATTATTATTAGAGCGGCTGTAATAGAGCCTGTTTTATAGTGCTAGTGCAGTGCTGGTTACCTTCGGGTAGCAACCGAATGGGCCGGCACGCCCCGTATAGTTCATTAGTATCACTCTCTCACAGAAGACCGGCGTGAAGTGGCAGCTATGCTGTCGCGTTTCATCCGGTGAGTGAGAGTCCTGGAGGCCTCTCCTTCCCCCTCCCTCTTCCCTTCATCCTCCGCCTTCGTTCTCCCCTCCCTACCACTTCCCTCCCTCCTCCATCCCTCCCTTTCCTGAAAGGCCGGCAACGCATCTGCAAACCTGGCTTGCAGATGTCCATGGGCGGAGGTGATCACTTCCCATCAGGTGAGCCTCCTGCCCGTTTGCCCCCTTTTTACCATAAAAAAAAAACAATATATGACGGTTTTTCCTATGGATACAATTTTTTATTTATTTATTATTTCACAAATACAAAATAATCATTATAGTTATACAATTGGTATCTTAAATAATAAGAAAAGGAAGCGGCGACGAACTGAACGCATAAGCAAAATATTTTAACGTGCGTCCGACTTGCTAAAGCAATATTTATTCTGCTTTAACAAATCTCATTACGATAAAAAATAAAATAAAACCTTGTTACTCCACACTTAATACCCTACCCTACCACATACGTATATTTGTCAAAAAATACTCTTCAGGATCAGAATTTGTCATAAAAGCCAGAAAATGCTAATATGGCGTGTTGTTAAATTAATAAATTAAATATTAAATTAATAAAAGTTTTAACTTAAGAAATTAACTATTTTCTACAATATATGAGGGAAAATGAAACCATTTTTAAATTTTTAAATATTTTATTTGGTTAATTTAATAGCACATATTTACTACACAGATAAAAAATAAATTATTAAAAATAAATGCAATAAAACACGAGAGCATGCAATTCACATAATATGTATTCTGCCTTAAAAATTACAAAAAAAATCTTAACAGAATATTTATAACAAAATATTCGAGAACACATTTTTACATAGAAATAGTAAAATTTATAATGAGATCGAACTATTAGGGTCCGTTCACACAAACATTGGCTACGTTTCTTTTCACACAGACCGGAACAAGTATACGCTTGCAACTGGATAGAGCATTGTTTTATTAATTCCTAATAATCGCGTTAGGTCTGTTTACTTAAGAATTCTCAATAATAAAAGAAATGACATGTAAAATAAATAAAGTAATAAATTTTATTACAATGATTTAATACAGAAATTTAATAAAAAAATGTCTGCTCTCCGCGTCGGTCTGTGTGAACGGACCCTTTTACACAATACAATAATTCGATCTGAATTCTGAGTATTTATTTCTAATTAAAAACGAACAGTAATAAAGTATAATATTTGATTAAAAAAATCATATTTTAGCTATCGTTTTTATTAAACATTTGCATCTAAAAGGCGTACAGTTCTCGAGGCATAAGGTCAGCTTTGCATTTGTGTGAGTGCAGTGTACGGATAGGCACAACGATAGACGTTGCGTGATTGGTTTAAACCCGTCTTAACTGGTTTTTGATGCGCGGCTATTGGCTTTTAGCTATCACTCACACAAATGCAAAGCTGAGCTTACGCCTCGAGAACTGTACAGTATACGTATATTAAAATAAACAGTCTTATGACTTAGATTATCTTCATCCATCTTAGCTAATGAGATTTAAAAATTAAATTCACCGAATGAGTATAAAAAAATCTTCAAAACTCTAATAAAACGTTACAAAATTAAACAATTATGTAAATTTAATTACAATATTCAAAATAATTGAAAGTTTAATTACATAATGCGATTGTAACGTACGTAAGAGTTACGACTCCGGAATTAATCTAACTAATAATAGTAATACCTATTTCTTTTTAAAACACCAAGTAATTATTATACATAGTATAAAATTTAATATTTATTTTTATTAAATTACTTATGATTTTAATGTGGTATTAAATTTAAAGTACAGTTTTTAGTACTCCATTGATTTCTGCACTCGTACATTTCAACACAACATTGACAACATACTCGATGTAATTATAATAATTACATGATAAAATATTCGAGTTTATTCGCAATTTAATACAGATATAAAAGATTGAGATTAAACTATCTTATTTTAACAATAATTATTAGTTAAATAAGCGGAGGCAATATCTAACACACCGTAAGGACTGATGAATCATGATAAAATTAATTCTAAATTCAAATCGATACTAATATTATAAAGCTGAAGAGTTTGTTTGTTTGGTTGAACGCGCTAATCTCAGGAACTACTGGTCTGAATTGAAAGATTCTTTTTGAGTTGGATAGTCCGTTTATCGAGGAAGGCTATAGGCTATATTACATCACGCTACCACCAATAGGAGCGGAGCATCAATGAAAAATGTTGAAAATCGGGAGAAAATATTTCTTTTCATTTTCAGCCTTTAGAAAGCGAGCGCGATATAAACACCCATGACTGGAGTATAAACATTAGTGCTTATCAAATGAATGCCCTCAGCGGGAATAGGGTCACCACAAACGTGTCGTCAAAGAATAATTATTGAATCGAATTAACATCAACTACCTACTACATTAGTAAAGTAAAATAGTTATCGAGATTTTAAAATCTCGTTAATTAAATACTTTAACTTGTATGGGTGAATTTTTATTGTATAAAAAAAATTAAGAGTATTATTTTTTAACAGTGAAAAAGCTTTTAATTTAAATACAACGCTTATATTGTTCATAGTAATCATGAAATATAATTATTAAAAGAAAGATAAAACATTCTAGTATTTTCTAATAATCTTTTTTTCATTATAACAATCTTTTTAATCTTAAAAAAAGATTGCATATTACTGTATTTTCTTCAATTATTTATTAGCATATGACAAATCATAATAAAGTATTTTGGCAAAAAAATATAACTTAGATATTATTCCTCACATGTCTTTCGAAAACTTGCTAGGTTTTCTCAGACATGCAGGTTTCCTCACGATGTTTTCCTTCACCGTAAGACAAGTTGTAATCATGATAGAACTGATTCGCACATGAAAATATCAGAGGTGCGAGACCCGGATTCGAACCCGCATCCACTGTGCTACAATAAGTTAAAAAAGGTAATAACATAGATAAAAAATACAATAGCTAATTCCGAAAACAATTATGGCAATTTTAAGCAAAAGCTATCGTTTTAGCTTCATTTAGACATTAAATAAAGCCTCAATTAAAATAATATTTCATCTTAATAATACCACCCATATACGAGTACATTAAATGTAGCTTAGAACTAGGGATGCGTCCAAATCAAATCAAATCAAAATATTCTTTATTCAAATAGACTTTTACAAGCTCTTTTGAATCGTCATTTTTACATTATCAAAATTAAAAGTCAGTCTGTAAGTCTGTGAGTAAACTACCAACTACCGTCCGATATCGATATTCCGATTATCCGATATATTTATTAATAATAATATTAAGACGTTTATTTCTCTGATTAAAAATCTCATATGAATTTTAAATAATAATAATTTTTAATCTGAATTTATCGTATTGTTTTTTTTTAAATTAATATGTTCAAAAAATTACAGTATTCATACATTACAATTTCCAAAATTCGCTATTAATATATATATTATTCGTTCTAAATATTATACATGAGTTACGTTGGTAATGCCGTTTCAAAGTTATACATCCTAAGCCCATACTTTTTTATTTTTGCATCGATATCGATGATATTATTTTATAGATATCGATATTGTATTGACAGAAATATCGATACATCCCTACTTAGAACATGACAATCTTACCAATTATCTAAAAAGTCGAATCCAGTCTTTGGTAGTGTACTACTTTCTGTCAGGGTTTCAGTAGATTGGAAGTCTGTGCCTGACGAAGCCTGACTAGATGAGAGAAGCCCTCGGTTTTCTTCTGAAAGATCTGTAAAAGATTTTTTTTATGAAATTGCTATTTAACTCGCAAACGGCACCTTTATCTGATTTTTACTTTCTTGCCTTTGTATTAATACAAAAATGCATAATAAAAGTAGGATTTTTGGTTAATCCCAAGTTTGTTTATGATATTTTAAAAAAATAACCAAACAGCTGGACGCTTTGGTTATATTTCATTGATGCTCCGCTCCTATTAGTCGTAGCGTGATAGCCTTCCTCAATAAACGGACTATCCAACACAATAAGATTTCTTTAATTCGGACCATAGTTCCTGAGATAAGCGCGTTCAATCAAACAAACAAACTCTTCGGCTTTATAATATTAGTATTCTCGAAGAAGTATAGATTAATAATAGGTCAACTTACAATTTATTTCTCGTCATGCTTGAAATATTTCTGTAAATATTTACATAGGCAGAGAAAACAAATGGCCGTGTTTACTTTCCGCTTAGTTGGTTCTAACCATATTCAGCTTAAATCTATACATGTAATGAAATCTGGAGATTAATCTTTACATTAAATATATTTTTTGGAATTATCTATGAAATCAAATCAAAATATTTTATTCAGTATAAAAATTGTTACAATTTCCTACTGAACGTCATGAGTCTACCACCAGTTCGGAAAGAAGAAACCTCTGAAAGAAACCTGAGAAGAACTGGCGAAAGAAACTCAGCGGGACTATTTTTTTTGCTCTCTATATCTATGCAGACGCCAAACTTTTTATTTGTGGAAGTTTTCATAATACTTTCTTAGGTTTACGCGAATATTTGACTAATTATATTTAAATGAAACTATCTTTTCGGATTTTGTCGCGTCTCTCCCGTGACCATGATTGATGTAAAGCATTCGAAACGTCGGGAACCAAAAATAAATCCGCGACGAAATCCGAAAAGACAGTTTCATTTATAATGTGGAAGTTTTGTCTGTCTGTCTGGTAATGCATCATGAGAAAACTACTCGATAGATTTTTTTTATGGGACAAAGGGGGCAAACGAGCACCTGATGGAAAGTGATCACTACCACCCATGGACATCTGCAATACCGCAGGGCTTGCATATGCGTTGCCGACCTTTCAGGAAAGTGAGGGAGGTAGGAGGAAGGCAGGAGGGACGGAGAAGAGATGGAGAGAGGAGAGAGGGAGAATGGAGGGAAGAGAGAGGGAGGGATGGGGAGTGGGCCACCAGGACTCTCACTCACCGGGCGAAACGCGACAGCGTAGCTGCCACTTCACGTCGGTCTTCTGTGAGAGAGTGGTATATATAAACTATATACGGGGCGTGCCGGCCCATTCGGCTGCTACCGGAAGGTAACAAGCATTGCACTACCACTTAAAAATTTTGATTAAATTTGCTATAATGATAGGTAGTTATCCGGTTTAACATCTAGGTTACTTTTTACTGCGGGAAATAATTTAATTTCTGAATTTAATATACTAACCGTTAAATGGACTTGGGGATAAAGCCGATTGGAACGAGAGAGAGACACATATATGTATGTAGATGATATATATATATATATATATATATATATATATATATATATATATTTTAAGTCAGATAATTATAATTTTTACTGAACATCATGACTCTATTACCATTTAACCCAGCGAAAAAACTGTGGGGAAAAAGAAAAGTAGCCAGAATTGAAATAATAGGATATTTTTTTTAATTACACAAAACCACACGCAAACGTTCTCTTAAGTTTAAAATAATCTAACTAAGATTTATTTATGTATATCGTATATTACTAAATAGTATAAAACAAAGTCGCTTCCCGCTGTCTGTCTGTCGCTATGTATGCTTAGATCTTTAAAACTACGCAACGGATTTTAATAGACTGATTCAAGAGAAAGGTTTAAGTACATAGGAAAACACGCGATTTCGCTCGCGCTGAATCTAGCCCGAGCCCGAGTGAAGCCAGGGCGTGTTACTAGTTTATGTAAATTATAATTAAAACAGCCGTGAGTGTGTCACTGTTTATCATCTATGAGTAATGTAACAATGTCGTCGATTGCACGAAGATAAAGCACGTCCCACTGACCGGCTAATTAAATAATAACGGGTGTAACGGAACCGTTGAATATCTTATAGTAGCGCTAAGAGGAAAAAATCTAACATTGTTTTTTATTTCAAACATAATGTATGTACATCTAATGTAATTTATATTTTTACGGTGTATTTGAGCACCGTTTTTATAATTTTACTAGCCTATCGCGTGGCTTCGCTCGCGTTACAAAGGCTGAAAATCAAAAGAAATATTTGGTCCCGTTTTTGCAACATTTTTCAGCTCGTCGCGTGATGTAATACAGCCTATAGCCTTCCTAGATAAACGGACTATCCAACACAAAAAGTTTTTCATGTTTTTTTAGACGTGCAAGTTTCCTCACAATGGTGTAATCTTGTTAAAAATGATTCGGACATGAATTATATCAGATTATATACGATTGACTTATTACACCAAGAGACCGCGTTAATATGATAAAGACAAAAAAATATCAATTAAATTATAATATATGTAATATTATAACAACCTGTAGAACCTTAATAAGGCCGTTTGCCTTAAAATACCATTTTGACCCTGTTTACTCGACTGTGTCAAATTTTTAAACTGTAATTTAAAAATATATCGAAATCGTTTCAAAACTTTATTGTGTAACATTGTTTATTTCAAACTTTTAACGACACGTTCGGCTCAGTTTGTGGAGACTACTTGCTGTGCCAGCGGTCGCGGGTTCGAGGATCACGAATGTTTGTACAATCATGGGTGTTTATATATATAACTAGTGGAACCCGCGGCTTCGCTCGCGCTAAATCTAGTTCTCTATACATGTTAATAACTGTCCAACCATTAGGTTGTTATTGAAGCAAACATTGTAAATTGATATTTTATTGTCAATTATTATTGATAAATATTAAATTTAATACTTATATCCTATTCCAGACTAAGAGAAATCAAAAAAATCTAATATCACAAAAATTGGTCCAGCCGTTCTTGAGTTATAAATGGTATATTATTTAAAATTATATACTTTAGTGTAGAGTATCAAACAAGCCTCGTAATTTACCACTGAACTAGATGGTACTGTATGTCAATGTCCCAATATATTTATTTATTTATTTATTTATTCAAAGTAGTTCAAAATAAAAGTACCTTAAATCAACGGATAACATTAATAGATGTTGGATTTTCATTAAACTCACATTTGCATGTATTAATAGGGTACATCATAATTAATTCGTTGTTGCGTCTTTTGCCTACTAAATAAGTAGTCTTACGTGAAGTTAGCGGATAAAAAAATCTAAACATACAATAAAATTCTGACTAGAGTCAAATCTGTCCATTCAAGCAACAAGGCTTGTGTTACGGATACCAGATAGTTGATACACCACACAATTAGCATGTATAACTTTTAATACATACACATTAATCTATACTAATATTATAAAGCTGAATAGTTTGTTTGTTTGACTGAACGCGCTAATCTCAGGAACTGCTGGTTCGATTTGAAACATTCTTTTTGTATTGGATAGTCCGTTTATCGAGAAAGGCTATAGGCTATATTACATCACGCTACGACCAATAAGAGCGGAGCATCAATGAAAACTGTTGCAAAAACAGGAAGGGCGGACGTTAGTTTTGCGAGGTATCATACCACGCGATTCTGAAAGATTTTGATTTCCGGTCTTTAGAACACGCGCGAAGCCGCGGGAAATGCTAGTTATAAACACTAAACACCCACGACTGAAGTACGTCCCGTCCGGTGACACTGTAAAGGCCAGTAGGGCCAACAGCACTCATTCAAAAAAAAACTGAAGTACAAACATTCGCTATCACACAAATGAATATCTTCAGCGGGACTTGAACCCGCTACCGCTGGCTCAGCAAGTAGGTTACTGGCACAGCACTACTGAGCAAAACACGTCGTGATTCTTTATCTAACAATACACAGTGCATGTAATTAAGCAGTAGAACATGTGACTAATTGAATAATAATAATTATGCATTATGATAAAAGAACGTTGTTTGAAAACTAAAGACAACAAATAATAATTAATAGGAAAGTTTGTTTGTTTATCTTCTTTCTCATACTAAAAATATTATATTATGCATACAGCTCTTTTATCGTTCAACTACTGTACTGGACTCCCTTCAAATCAGACCAAGTGCGAGTTGGCGGACTTCACATGTCTTTCGAAAACTTGCTAGGTTCTCTCAGACATCTTTTATTAGTGGTAGTGCCATGCTTGTTACCTTCGGGTAGCAACTGAATGGGCCGGCACGCCCCGTATAGTTCATTAGTACCACTCTCTCACAGAAGACCGGCGTGAAGTGGCAGCTATGCTGTCGCGTTTCGTCCGGTGAGTGAGAGTCCGGGAGGCCCACTCTCCTTCCCCCCTCCCTCTTCCCTTCATCCTCCGCCTTCGTTCCCCCCTCCCTCCCACTTCCCTCCCTCCTCCATCCCTCCCTTTCCTGAAAGGCCGGCAACGCATGGGCGGAGGTGATCACTTTCCATCAGGTGAGCCTCCTGCCCGTTTGCCCTCTTTTTACCATAAAAAAAAAAAAAAAAAAAAAACATGCAGGTTTCCTCACGATGTTTTCCTTCACCGTAAGACAAATGGTAATAATGTTGGATATAATTCGCACGTGACAATATTAGAGGTGCAAGACACAAATTGAGCGTGCCTTGGCTACTAGTAATAATATTGATCTCTGAACGGCCATAACGGCAAATCTTCACAAACTATGAGATTCGCCATATTATTTAATTTATTACGGGCTGGATCGATTTTGACGAAACTATTGCTGGCATATTATAAAAATAGAATCAAAGTTTGGCTTTAAAAATGTACTTAAAAACTAACCAACCTTAAAAAAGAGAGATTCAATTACTCTGGCAGTTTATATAGCAGTAGGCTTAGTTATCGAAACAAATATATGTTCATAAATTATTATAAGTGTTTCCTGTTGTTACATCCACTTTGCATAGACCATTCACAATAATATGCATTATGTATGACTGTAGTTAGCTAATTATGTTTCCAATAAAGAAAAAAATATCAAGTTAATAAAATTATATTACATTTTTAATCTTAAAAAAGAGAAAAATTGATTCAGCCTCTATTTTAATAATAATAATTAATAAATATTTCAATAAGATATAAAAATGTACAGATTTTTATACTTTTTATGTGTTTTATACTAGTATTACACGCGGCTTCACCTGTGTTCTAAAGACAAGCAACCACATTCTTATATTTTACCCAAAACTAAAACTATAATAAGTTGCATGTTTATACGTTTTGTAGTTTTTGCAGTTAGATTATACAAAAATTATTTATTGGTATCGATATTAAAAAAAATGTATGTATGTTCTTTCAAACTTAGTTTGAATATAAAGAAAATAGTAAAATAAGGTTCTAATTAAATATAAGTTATAACTCACCACTACTAGATTTCACGATGCTACTCCTATAATCCCGGTCAAACTTGCTCTCATTCTGTGGACTTTTGAAATTTGTCCTAAAGAAATTCTCTGACGATGCAACAATTTGAGTTTGAGGTATAATTGGAACCAAGCACTCCCTTTCTTCATCTTTACTTTTAAAATTACCCATAAATTTGCTAATAAAACCAGTCGGAGACATGACTTCTATAACTTCTTTCCTTTCATGAGCCTCCTTCTCTTTAAATGTATTCTTTAATACATCATGAGATTTTAAGGCATTTTTCAGCTCATTCACAACTTTTGAATGTGATAGTGCTAATTCTGTCATAATCGGTGGAGGTGATGTACACTTCACATCTTTAGATACTCTATGTTCCGTCAATACACAAAGATTTAGTTGACTCTTGGTTTGATACATAAATGGAGCAGAGTGCTCGTCTCGGTATGATGTGTTTTCATCTTGAATCATTCTTAGACCATGTTCGTGCCCAAAAAATGACATTAAATTGTCCTTCCTCACTGGTGGGTTGTTTATATCAAATTCCAATGTATCTAATAGGGCATATTTTAATATTATTTCTGGTTTTATTATTGATTCATTTATTATTTCAGCCTGAAAAATTATTATAAATATTAAAATCAAATGTATATTTTATTATAGATTAGAAATAATGAATAATAATATTTTAAACAATTTATTTATCAGTCAATAATTAAAACTATATGACTCACTCATTAAAATAAAGCCGCTACTATTAAAAATATAAAATAAAATACACCTACCTTTTCCTTTTCAGTGAGAGTATCCCAAATATTTTCATAAGAACTCTTAGTTTCTGTTATATCTTCGTGTATTTTTGAGGCTAAAGGGTTCATTGTACGAAAATATTCTTCCGCAACGGCGCTCAACGCCATTATTGCACGATATAAATATTTTAAGTTATTTAATTTATATTACATCAGTTTCGTTATTACATTTAACACAATTTGTTATTACAAATAGGAAATGCACGACCGATAAGATTCGCGTCAAAATATATACAAATGAAATTTAAAAGTATAATATTACTTTTCTCTATGAATGAAATTCAATATTTCAGAATGACTGAATTGAATTCATATTATATATATAGCAATATACTCTATGGAATTCATTTATTATAGATGGCAAAGTTCGGAAGCCGTAACTACTCATCCGTCAGACGACACGATATTAATGTTTTATAATTAATTTATTTATAAAGAATAAAAGAAGAAGAAATAAATTAATTAAGATGTTTTCGAATATTATTTAATATTTAAATACTTATTTGTTTTAAAGACTTATCTTAATTTTTATTTATGTTATGAGTTAAGAAATATTTTAGATGTGAATAAATAGATATTATTAATAGTTGTAAGAGAATGAAATAAATTTTATAAAAAATCAAAATTTACAATTAAATAAAATTAATTATAATATAGGTACCTACGTATTTTATATAAATATTGTTTTTGACCTTTGTCTAAACATGACAGATTAAAAAAAAAGCTTTTACAACATATAACCTGCCTAAAAGTAAAATATTTTTTTAATTTGACAGTTAATCTGCCGCTCTCCCTTACTTGTGTATTAGACAAGAACAGATATACATTTTCTATAAAGATAGACAAAGACAAAAAATGTTTACATCTTTGCTTAAACGAAATAGCTATATATGTGTTGTAGTTTGGGACCTATTTCGTTTGGTCGGTTAATAGTTACGGACAGGCGTTCCCATATCAGAGATTATTTTATCGAACTCATTATACGTCAAAATGGCCATAGTTTCTGTTTATTTAGTGTTTTCTTGTTCTTATAATTATTGTAAAATCAAGTGCTAAGAAGTGAACGACTATAACAATGTTGCATAATACAGGACAGTACGGTCAAAACGACGTGCCATTAAACGTTTCACAAGCGAATATGATGAGCGGTCGTGTAAATATAGGGAACAATATTAATAATTTGGACAAGTTACCTCAACATCCACCACCACCAATGAACTCACATTTCAATTTACCAGAATACAATCCTTATGGCCTCAATATGAATGCAGGTTTGAGTCAGTTCCAAAATTTTCACCCTGTGGGTTTCCCACAAAACTCAATGCAAACTTGGCAAAATAATGCCCTGCCTATGAATCTAAATATGCACAGTCAGCAGAGTTACATGTATGGAAAACCTGAATCCGAATATAAAGATCAAAGCTGTAGTAAAAACATGCTAAATGTTCCACAAGTGCACACAAAAGCATTTCATAAACAAATGGGAATGGATATGGACAATTACCACAACCTGAGTTCTAATTATAGACATTATGCAGATTACAATCCAGATTTGAGTGTAAAATCTCATAAAACAGACACAGATATAAGACTATTAGAACATAATCACAGAATGGACGAAAGAATTTTAAATGCACCATATGTGGAGCAAAATTTAGATTTAAGTAAACATAAAATGACCAACCATTATAGCAAGCCAGTGAATGTTTATCAAAATTCAGATTTACCTTTAGCAGTAAACAAAGAAGATCACCATGTAAGTTTAAATAATCATATTGATTTAAGTATTAAATCCCAGAAAATGGATGATAAAATTCAACGAGGATACCCAGAGGACATTTCAAGTACAATGAAACCTCCAGAGAGTCTACCATATCCGGAGACCCAATTAGATTTATCAAAATCTCATAAACCAGATCTAAGTCCTTTTCAATATAATTCAGATATAAATAATAGATACTATAAAGATTCAAGACGGAGAAGCTTAGAAAATACAGTTAAAATGATAGAAAATATAATTTCGCACAACCAAAAGAATCAAGCGGAAACATACTCAAACAATAGCAGCGAAGAAATTGTTAATAAGAAAAATTTACCAGCAAAAGATGTTATTGAGAGTTCTTCATCACAAATTGATAAAACTATAAACTGCCCCACAAATAATTATGAAAGTATGCAAACTGATGATGTTTCTAATGATAATGATAATGACAATTCAAATGAGAATAACGAGATAAGAAATGAAAGTAACGATAATAATGATTCAGAAAATAACGATAGTACTGATGAATCTGATGATTCAGATGAGGAAACAAAAGATGAAATGGAGAAACAAGATCTACCAATAGATGATTCAGTGGAGATCAAAGTTGAAGTAGTCCCAAGTATAATAGATATGGAACATTTAAACCCATTTCATAGAGACATTTATGGGGTAAGGAGTGAAGATATCGGTAATAATGATATTGTAGATGCAGAAAAAAGTGTCAACTTAGCAAAAGAAATTATAAGTAACAGTAAGTATTCTATATATGTATATGCTAATATATTTATTGTACACATTGTTTCAAAGTAGTGTTCTATAATCATTGTTTTTCGTGTATTTTATGAGCATTTTTTTGTTTTCTTTTGCACTTCAAATATTTAACTTGAGAAATTTATAATAGTTATTTTTTTCTTTACCTAGTATTTTTTTTCTTTTTTAAAGATATACAAGTAACTGCAGCATACTTTGAATGCCCGCACTGTACACTCTTCTTCAACAATCCCAAACGGTTTCTTATCCATGTGAAATGGCATACATTTGGACTAACAAACGAAAAACGAATGGAACTTCAAAAAGAGAAGGAAATGCAGCGATATATGAAAAAGGAAGCAAGAGTCATGCAACGCATGAACCAGAATGAAGTAACAGATATAAACGCACCGGGCAGAAAGTTTAGTTGTAAGGAGTGTGATAAAGTTTTTACAGCAAAGGCAGCCTTGAAGAACCATAAACAAAGGTTTGTTTTCTTAATAGTAATTTTTTTAATTGATGTAACGTCCTATTGCTAGGCACAGGCCTCCCTTCAATATGAGGGATATTAATCCATAGTCCACCATGTTGGCCTACTGCGGTTTGGCGGCACATGTCTCTTGGAAACTTGCTAGGTTCTCTAAGACATGTACATTTCCTCACGATGTTTTCATCATAATATCATGATAGAAAATATTCGACAATAAAAATCCACACGCATCACTCGGATGTCTAAGCGAGCGCTATACCACTGGGCTACCACTGCCTATAATAATGTAACCCATAGTTTTGTATAAATAAATTTTTATGTTACACTGCTGGACACAGTCTACCATCAGAGTGGGATCTGGCCATATTCCATTAGCCAGTTTGAAACTTGCTAAACATTTTAAACATGCTGGTTTCTTCACAATGTTTTCCTTCACTCTATTAGCAAGCGGTAATCATATTAGAACTAATTTACACATGAAAATATCATAAGTGCATAGAAGTTGAGTTCTATGATCTAACTGTTGAATCTGCTTCGCTTAATTTTTCAAGCTAGTGAGTTACCAATTGACTACTATATTACAATTAGTTATATACTTAATGATTAATAATGATTAGTAGTATTTTTTTACATAGATTTTGATAATTGAAATGATTAGTAGTTTTTTTAGATAGATTTTGAGTACTAACATTTTTAATACATACATTTATTTTTATTTTGTAATATGTAATCTGCAGGTTTTAAACAATTTTTTTTTCTTAAAAACTTTAACAATATATTATGATAGACTAGTGATTCCCCTCGCTCCTCTCCGGTTCGTCCCTAGTTATGTTTTGACAGTTCGTTTAGATTTATCAGAGAAGGGATGTTTTCTTACAATAAAAAGTGTACTAAGGATAACCAGCTATAATCATACGAAATTTTATCAAGATGGTTTTCTCGTTATACGGTCACAGACAGTCAGACTAAAATTCTGAAAATAAAAGAATTCGTCTGTGTATCAATAATTATATTATTAGCATTTCAATAAGATTTTCCAAAAATATTTAAAGAACAACAGTGGTAGCCCAGCGGTAACGCGTCGCTTGGATAACCGAGTGATGCGGGTTCAAATCCGGGTCTCGCACCTCTGATATTTTCATGTGCGAATCATTTATATCGTGATCACCACTTGTCTTACGGTGAAGGAAAACATCGTGAGGAAACCTGCATGTCTGAGAAAACCTAACAAGTTTTCGAAAGGCATGTGAAGTCCGCCAACTCGCACTAGGCCATAGACTATAGCCTGACCCTCGTACTGAGGGAGGCCCGTGCCCAGCAGTGGGACGTTAAAAAAAGGGCTGATGATGATTTAAAGAACAGATTCGACTCAGTTAGAATATTATTTTTTGCACAAAAGTAATAGTATTTAAATAACTTCATTAATATTTAAAAACGCCATTACATCTAACCAGATCGTGGTAACATAATAACTAAAGTGCATAATATTATAACACTCGCTATAAGAAATTGTATCTACGACCTTCGTAATACGCATAACATCTTGTCGTAACTCATAACCGCGTTCGATTATCAGTACAATTATTTCAACAGGCTAAAAACGTCTTTATCCCAAAGTAATAAGGTTGTAAATCCTAATCGATTATAGAATAAGGGTTGGTAGACAAATACTAGTGACCTAAATAAATATTGAATGTGAAACAAATTCCTTCATTTCTTTTCGTGCCTTGGTTTTTCTTTTAGACGTAAAAAATCAGGGTCGAATTTTTTTATTAAATTTTTTTTTGGAATTTCTTATTGAAATAGTCAGTATAGGTTATACTATAGGTTTAAGAATCTGTCTGTCTTTCTGTATGTGATGGCACTATGAGCAAGCTAATTGACTTTGGTAAGCTAATTGAATTTGGTATGAGAACAGAGAAAGCTGCTTGATAGATTTTGGTGAAATTTAGTTGATAATAACTGGTTATCCCGATCTATATGTTGAATTTTAATAGTAAAAATGGAGTCCTCGAATAGTAGAGTCCTTTGCGTTGCTTTTTCTTCTTATCGAGTTGTGTTGCCAACCCTAAAAAATCCATGTACATAGTATGTACCAAAATCTATTCGATTTACTGATAAAACAGGAAGTTTGGTTAATATAACATTAATAGTTATTAGTCTCTAAGTAAACAAAATAAGTAAATTTGTTTTTTTGTTATGGCGTAAAAGAAGACAAACAAACAAATCAAATCAAAATATTCTTTATTCAAATAGACTTTTACAAGCTCTTTTGAATCGTCATTTTTACATTCTCAAAATTAAAAGTCAGTCTGTGAGTCTGTGAGTAAACTACCACCGGCTCGGAAAGCTGTTCTGCTGAGAAGAACCGGCGAGAAACTCAACAGTTGCTCTTTTCAAAAAATGTTTGGTAACAATATTGTATTATAATATTTATCTATTTAATCTACGTAAGACACAACCAGACATTAATCCCAAAGTTTAATTAAGTAAATACCATTATTTCACTAGACAACACGTTGTATAATTAATTCAAATACATAACGTTTTAGCGAAGCGTATTCAGTAGAATACATGAGCGCTTTGTAAATATGGCTGTGTAGGATATTGTATAAACAGTTAAATGTATGTAAGTTATATAAGTAGTTACTTATATTATTGTTAACTGCCTCTCTAATCTAGTGAGTACGGCTGTAGATCTGGAAGTCCTAGGTTTGAGCCCTGACTTACTAGAAACTGGAACGCTAAGTAAAAATAGTTAAAAGATTTGTTCGCATTTCACGCAAAAAGGGAAGGACCGATTATGACTAAATTATGTGTAGTGATAATTTATAACTTGGTTAAATATTTTGGGTATTTTTTACGAAACGTAAATCTTTCATTCCCAAGGAAAAACTTAGAAATTGGTTCTATAGACTCTTAGTTTGAACCTTAAGAGATATATTATATCAAAACGACGTACTAGAAAATTGTGGGTTAAAAGAAAGATTTGCAATAGCATAAATATTTTTCATAGGTACACTCGCAATAACTATTAATATCTATTTAAAACGCATCAGATGGATGCGAGCGAAGCAAGCTAGAATCACTAGTATAATATAATATAAAATATTGTACTCTAATGTCTTTGAAAGACCCAGGTGTCTCACCTCTGGGATTTGCATGCTCAAAACTCATTAACCCGATTACCATTGGCTGATACGATAAATAAATATTAATATTCTGGGGAAACATCCAAGTTTAAAATAACCTATATATTTTAGACGACATGTTTAACTCTGTGATGACCCTACTTGCTGTGCCAGCGGTCGCGGGTTCGAGAACCGCTCGGGGCATTCAATTGTTGAGCACAAATGTCTGTTCTCCAAACATGGATGTTTATATTTATAATATCTTGATATTTAAAGTTATAGATGTGTAGTGAAACTATTTGGTATCTGTAACAGAAGCCTCGTTTGCCACGGAACTAGATGGCGCTGTGTGTAATAATATTCCAACATACATACTTTTATAATACTTTCTTAGGTTTACGCGAATATTTGACATTATAAATAAAACTATCTTTTCGGATTTTGTCGCGGATTTATTATGATTTTTGGTTCCCGACGTTTCGAATGCTTTACAGCAATCATGGTCACGAGAGAGATAGTCTCTCCAGTGACCAATAAATCCGCGACAAAATCCGAAAAGATAGTTTCATTTATAATACATACTTTTAATTACAATTGATACAAAATTTCTACAGATACCATCCAAAAGTTAGCACAACAAACGTGCCACGCGATTGCAAAATATGTGGAAAGACCACAACGGGCTGGCACGCGTTGCGAGCACATATGAGAACGCACAACAGTGAATCTGGCTACCAGTGTGCGGACTGTCCCAAGAGATTTAAACATCCCCACTCGCTAGCTAAACATAGGGATACACATTTGGTGAGTTTTTTTTGTACCTATTAGCTGACAGTTCTATCTTAGATTTTATGCGAATTAAAAAAGCAAAAACCGTAATCAAAATAAGTCCGAAAAGATTGATCTGACAGAGGTTGTCCTGTCGAGAATTTCTTTTTATGGTCATCATTAACTTTATTTTTTAGTCATCCTATAAATAAACTGTATTTTTCGACATTTTTTCCCATGAGCGATAAAAAAGAAACTGAGGAACTTAAGCCGTTCTCAGGAGTTGAAAGTGATTTAAAATGTCATTTCACAGTTTCTAAACAACATCTATTCAAACAAAACATATTATTATAATTCTAGTTTAGGGCTCTACTAGTAGTATTGTATTATCTGTGATGTGGTAATAGATGAAAAAAAAAATTTTTTTTTCTTTCTAATTGTCATTTGCTTTGTCAATAATAGTAATTCGTGTTTAATATTTTAAACTCCATTCTACGCGACATTGGCGAAGTCAACTGTGCCCAACTGGCGCTTATGGAAGCCATTAAAGGAAATAATTGAATTGAATTAAATATTTTAAACTTGTTCAAAAATTCGCAGGAGAAAACACACGGATGCCAACAATGTCCAAAGAAGTTTGGTTCTGCAGCGTTGTTGAACGTTCACATGAAAACACACGAACGGTTTTTACGCGGAGCGACTTTTAGGTGCACTTATTGCGGGAAAGGTTTCTTTGAATCTTATAGCTTACAGGTATGTATGATATTGGTAAAGACACTTTTTAATGTAATTTTTTTGTTAAGGGTCTCCAAAAAATAAAAATATTTATAATAAGATTTTCATTTTGGTATAAAAGTGAGTTAGTCAGTTAATTTTGGGATAAATTATAATTATTTACTATTCTCTTTACTTTTTTTTGTTACAGGTACACGAACGTACACACCGCAATGAGAGACCGTATTTGTGTGAGATATGTAACACTAGCTTCGGTACTAACTCAAGTTTGAAGCGTCACGTAAAAGTAGTAAGTATTATTTTTTAATTTTTTTGATTACCCTCCGTTTTCGAAAACGTCTGGACTTCCAAAATACGCAAAAGTTTTATGTTAAAGTTAAGATAATCTCTTAAGTAAAGGAAAAATTACAATGATGGAGAGTTACTTAAATGTACATTTTCTGATATTTGTTTAAAATAACTAACCTTTTTTAAAACTAGCTATACTTTGAATAAAACAAATATTTTATTGAGAAGAAAATAGTTTCAAGTTATCTGGGTCTATCTATATAAGTGCTTAATTTTATCAAAATCAGTCACTGTTCAGGAACTATATTAGGAATAAATAAACAAGTTATCACATTTATAGTAGTAACGCTTGATTTGCTATCATCAATCCTATTGTCTATAACATAAGGCGCTTTATTGTATTTTATTGTTAACCTATCAGACTTCATGCACACCTACTACTCAATAAAATCCATTAAAATTATGTTTACACAGACTATATTTCACTAATACTAGTCTTCTCTAATATATAAAAATCTCGTGTCACAGTGTTTGTTATCGAACTTCTTCGAAGCGGCTTGACCGATTATTATGATTTTTTATGTATTTGGTAGGTCTGAGAATAGGTCGTAGGCTATTTTTTTATTATTTTGTATTTTTTTACGAAATTATTATTTTTACTGTTTTATGATTTGGCATCAAACATACCCTAAATGTTCCTTTTATCACTAATCCCTATTTTTAATAGTGGTTAAACGCGGGTGGAGCCGCGGTAATTGCTAGTAAACTATAAATATATGTAATGTATGTAATTTTCAGTCGCACAGCACATCGAAACCGTTCGAATGTTCCATCTGCCATCGATGCTTCATATCTGAACCCATCCGTGAAAGGCATATGACAAGAATTCACGGAAATCCAGAAGATTTTAAATTTTTGTGTAAACAATGCCCAAGCAAATATATGAAATTGAAAGATCTAAAGAAACACACATACAAAGCCCATCCAAAAGGTAAAAGGAAGAAAAAAGTTCAATCTGACAGTGAATAACGGTTTTCTTATTTTCAATTTCTTCGTTTTTTAACGGAAACGAAAGTAACGGGATACGAAATATATGTATCATTTTCATATTATTGCGTTGGTAAATTTTAAAGGTAAGTTAATTATTTTAAATTTCCGTTATTAATATTTCGACCAATAAATGATTTAAGCATACTAACGGGATTATATGATTGAATTGTAAGTTATTTCTATTTTTAAGTTATATAGATTGATTTTTAAAGAGTAATTATGTATACAAATATTGTATCGGAATATGACGTTGTTTCGTTATTTTGTTAAATTCCGTTATTTTTATATTAAGAATTATTATTATGGGAGGTTTCAGAATGTAGTGTATAGATATTTTTAAATAATACTAATATAATTTACAGATTAACGGGATAGTTTTTTAACGGGTTCAATAGGTTGATTCTGATCGGAAATTGAAATTATTAAAAATTCTTTATCATACAATTTATTATTAGTTTATTAAAAGTTTAGAATATTTGACTTCATACTTCAAACTTTATTCGGAACTGATTTTTTTATTCGAGATATTCTTGATACGGCGTGTAGTTTATTTTTCTTGTAAATGTGAGTACTAATAGTACTAGTTCAAAATTTTCACAATTTAAAATGGCTAGATGTTTTGGTAATTTTTAGACTAAGTAAGAGTAAAAAATTGCTTTTTAATGAAATTATGTAAATAAAACACCAACTCGAATAGGCGATAGCTTCTAATTTTCTCGATTATAATTAATATTAAATAATGTAAAAAGTACAAATTTTCGGAATTTTCCTTTATTAATAAAAAACTTGTAAACTGAATAATATAATATGTATGGTTTCTTAATTTTTAGATCGTTTATCATTAATTAACGAATAATCAAAATCATTACTTTTATGAAAGCAAAAAACTCAAATTTTGACATTAATTAAACCCAAATTAAAGATTTAAATAAACTTAAATTAAGGAAAAAAATAGATTTAAATAAGTTTTATTTAAATGTAATAACGAGATAATTTTCGTTAGTTATATTATTATATGTTACAATAGAATTTTACAATACGGCATTTTATAAAACGCCTATACCATACCATTATATGCCGATATAGGTACTCGTTGCGACCACGGGAATGAAATTGAAATTAAAGTAACGATACAAATTAAAATAACGATAAAAATTACTTTTAATGGTTTATAATCATGCACATACTATACACAATTTTGGCCTAACTCAGTCTCGAAAGACTATTTTAATCACTACTTTCTCAGTGACATTTTACTATGACTTTCTTGTCCTTTTTCATTCTATATCTTATATACAGTCTATATATATGTCTCACTTAACCAGGTTTCACTGTAAATACTAGCCTTTCGCGCGGCTCCGCTCGCGTTCTAAAGGCTGAAAATAAATAAATAAGAAATATTTTTCTCTCGTTTCTGCAACATTTTTCATTGATGCTCTGCTCCTATTGGTCGTAGCGTGATGCAGGGCCGGATTTAAACTCAATGCCGCCCCTGGGCACCGGAAAAAAACCCGCCCCAATATTGGAACTTTACTTAAACTTATAGTTTATATATTTTATTTCTCAAAATTAAAATCTCTAATTTATTAAAATCTCTAATTTTTATAGCGGGACTTGATGTTTTTCAAAGATCTTCATTCATTCACTTTTCACACCATTCCGAATCAAATGACACCAAATTCTTATTTCTCCGAGACTGCTCAAAAAAGTTAATAAAACGCACGATAAATACTTTACAAAAATTTTCAATTTCGTATAATATTTTCATTTTTCCCGGGAAATTAAGCGTATGGCCTTAGAGTTCAAGTGAGATTTTGAATAGCACTTTATGAATTTTTGCTTACATGGGTTGGGGACACCTTTACCCCCGGGGCCCCGTATAATTGATACGGCTGATACAGCGGTAGCTACGCCCCTGTATATTAGCAGTCATTGTAGAACGTAACAAACAGAAACTATCTTTTCAGATTTTGTCACGAATTAGCATTCGAAACGTCGCGACGTCCGCTCAATTTTTTACGTCCGTCGGACATGTTTTTCAATTAATTGTATATTTATACTCAATATTTAAAAAAATATTAAGCACTCGAGTTTACTAATTAGGGGCCATTCATTTATTACGTAAGACAATGTATGGGGGGAGGGGGGTCGAACATGTCTTATGTTTTCTTACAAGGTGGTGGGAGGGAGTCTCAATAGTTCTTCCGTAAGATCAAAAAAAGCGCAAAGTTAAAATTATACTTTGAAAAAGCGCGGGCCACCGAGCGGCAGGTACAGCTGTACCTTTAAAATTATAAATAAACACTTCAAAAATTGTTACTTTGAAAAATAAACATTAAAATAAACCAAAAGTGTATTCATTTTTTCTTACGTAATAAATATTAAACAGGGGGTCGGCCTATTCTTATTTTTTCTTATAATAGATATAAGAGTAGAGGGGGTCAAAAACTAGCGAAAATAGTCTTAAGTAATAAATGAATGGCCCCTAAGACTAAAAAAATTTTTTTGCCTTTCAAAGTTTTGCCGCCCTAAAAAATTTGCCGCCCTGGGCACTCGCCCCGACTGCCCCTAGTGTAAATCCAGGCCTGGCGTGATGTAATATAGCCTTCCTCGATAAACGGTCTATACAACACAAAAATTTTTCAATTCGGTTCAGTAGTTTCTGAGATTAGCGCGTTCAGCCAAACAAACAAACGAACTCTTCAGCTTGATAATATTGGTATAGATTACTCCAACAATTGATGTAATATGACGAAGACAATTAACGATTAACTCTCCTTCTCGTTAATGTCATTTATTGATCTTAGAACGAATAAGGCATGCTTCAGATGTATCATTTTAAATTTTATTTTATTATTTTATGTATAAACACATTACACACTCCACTTAACATTATTTTTAATAATAAAATGTTCACAGTCGCCATAGAGATTGCCTCTTATAAAGCGTTTCATTTGAAGACTAATATCTTAAAGCATTCAACTAGACTTGGCGTTTTATGAAATGTCTATCAATTAATTTATCTGATAAATACAATAATTATATTAACTTTTTTTTTCTTTTTTTTTGTTACAGTATTAAAATAAATTTTATTATTTATGTCGCATATGCATAAAAAAACGTCATTTTTTGAAAGAAAATTCTGTTTCACATAGGGATAAAATTTCGCACATTTTATTTAAATATAAATCAATTACAGCTTTTCGTATAAAAAAATGGATAAAAATATTGTTGTAGGTATAAGAATAATATTAGTAATAATTACACTAAAAAGACAAGATTCCAAATTTCAAACGTTAATTTAGATAATTTATGTTTTGAGAACTTTTTTTTAAATTCGATATTTTAGTTAGTGCGATTTAATTTAATTTTTTAATTTTTTTTAACTATATACGCAATGAATTAAGGGTCAATTTCATGTCACTCTAGTTGTAATATTGTTAAAAATTGCTATATTATTATAAATTTTTAATTAAAGTCGCATTATGTTCACTAAAATTGATTTCCATACCATTAAGAATTTGATTATATTTTAAATTCAATTATAGTGGTATTTAATTGATAAATAAACATATTATTTAGTATATTATTGACTAAACTTGTTTTGATTAAATTGACCCTTACATTTAAAGTCAAGATGTGGTATAGTTTGTCACTAGATGGCATGGTTACCTTTTCTTATAATAAAAAAATCGTACATTTCTAAATTAGATCACTAATAAAAACTTTTTGGCAGTTTTGATAAGATAAGGCTGTATGGTGTAATGTATTTGCTTTTCTATATGAAATAAAATAAAAATTAGTACTGACCAAGGACTTTCAAATTTGATTTTAATGTATTTAATGTAGTAATTTTATTAAAATTGAATAATTTATATAATATAGATAAAGAAATGTTTATTTCTTATATACTATTAAGAAATTGGTGGTAATGATTTATAACTACATATTATATGTATTAAAAATATAAATAATATTATTTTTTGTCGCTCCATTAGATATTGGACTTGTACATAAATACAGTTTTAAAATGGTGTAATATATTCTTTTTTGTTTTATTATAAGGGATAAGAGGTTTTCTTTATTTGATTATTCTTTGATAAGTATGAAAGTTAATTTTAGTTAGGTTTTTAATATATTAAAATGTCCCAAAATATACCGATTTTTAGATCAGGTTAGTCCATTTCTCTACCTTTTTTTAATTAAATAAAGAAATTCCTTACATATAATTAAAACATAACACATGTTTATACAAATTATTTTTTAACTATTGCTACACTACACTTGTTGTACACTAGCAAACATTATTTTAATTATCAATTTTTTAATTGTTTTTATCTGTTTTACTTTTATGAATAATATAGACAAGGAGTGTGCAATCTCTGTACGTAAAAAATGTTACAAAAATTAAAAATATAACAGTGGGCGTGTAGACAGCTCTGCGGTCGTTTGTCCCACGATATAGGGGAAATTCACCTTTTTCATTAACTTTTTCGTTTAGTTGGAGAGGGACAACCTCATTCAGAGGACTGTTTGTGGCATCTATATTAAAAAGATGTTTGTTGAGATGTTATGAATTCCGCCACCTTTTTTATTTGGTTCTACTTAGGTGTATTAGTTTTTATAGGTTGTTGAGTCATTATTAGCTTTCCATAGTATCCTCTTAATGTTTTTGCGGACGGATTTGTCATATAAAACCTTATAAAAATAAGACTCCTTGTTTATCTTCATGGTTAAAAAATAGTGTCAAATTTAAACGACTCTTACACTAATAGTCTTGAATGACCTATATGTTAATAATGAATTAGATATCTAATAGCATATCTACATATTTGATAGTTAAAATTTACTTAAAACTTCAGATGGATGGCTTTCAGAAAAGTATGGGAAAAAAATCTTTTAATCTATAAAAAGATGGTAGATACCTACATCATAGATAGCGAAATTGCCTTTTATCCTTTTTTATGGGATACGTTTATATTGTGTTTTGATACTTTATTGAAGGCTGTAAGAACTACGCTGTAACATAAAGTGGACGTCAAAATGAAAAAAAAGTATGACACATAGTCATTTTTTTTATGGCGGGTAATGCTACCGTAAAATATAATTGTTTTTCATCTTCAAATAGTATTTCTATAAAAATCATTATAAGCACATTAGTATCTTGTATAGATGTAAGATTAATGTATAAATTAGAATTAAAATAGATTATTACCTATTAAGACTTTACCAAAATTGTAAATGTCGTCTTTGTCACAGATAATAAATATTGCAATTTCATTATGGTTTTATTTTTTAACCCTTCATCCAATCCAATTAAAAATTGTTTGGTTCTATAATGTACGGAAATACTAAAGTGTAATATTCTATTACAAGTTGTTATTTAACTTTTTTTATTTACCCCCGGAATTTACAGAGCATGTGTTGTGTGCGTCTGCGTTAACGCATATCACCTATAGAAAATAGTGGGTGGGATAAACAGCAAGTCAGTACTCTCCACTAAATCTAAAACCCAAATACCCATCATTCGTCATAATGGGGAGTCGCAGGATCGCTTGCGCATTTTACTAAAGTAACTGGCTTTTTTTAGAATATACGTTACTATTTTTAATAAAAAAATAATTGTTCACGAAAAAAAAGAAAACCAAAATTTCTTATTTTAACCACTTTATTTCTTTTCATGTTAATCAAAAAACAATTAATCGTCGTCACTGTTATAATTAATTACAACTGGAATATTTTGCGTTTGCAAATAATTTAGTTAGGGTCTCATCAGGACGTACAATTTTGGACAAATATCGTCCATATGACAAATAATAAATAATAGCTGATGTATGAGAGCAACATCCCACTGTGCGGTTGCCATTAGAGCAGTCACAGCAATAACTAAGAATATCGCTGTACTTATTCCCATTAGAAATATAGTGAATGTGAATACGGTAGACTTCGCCATTTATATGTCTTGATTTTACTTCTGCTTGAATAATATTAGGTTTTAATTTCATGTATTGTGCAGGAAGATTATTTTGATCATCCTTTATTTCTGCTAAGTAAGATACAGCTTGTGTAAATTGATATGAGCCTGTAAACAAAATCTTGAGCTGACCTTCAGTTAAACGTGGAAAGTCTAGTAGTTGAGATGCTGTTAATTTAAGCGTAGTTCTTTTTCTGTTCCGTTGAATTTGCACTTTTTGACTCAACAATTTTTTTTATCCATTCTACATTTCATATATTGTACTATAATATCGTTGATACTACCATCCGAACCAAGAGTCTTATCATAACTGTTGTGCAAAAAACCAGTAATTTTCATATTCCATAGCAGTTCCAACTTCGGCGTTTTTTTATTATCCAGAGAATCATTTAAAATTTTGTAATTTTGGGCAAAATTACCGTGAACAGCCTCTATAACCCACCTGATTTTCGATATCATTCTCGAAACATTTGCTTCTTCTGTACAAAGTTGAGGTTTATTACCTTTTAAAGCTGGTATCAGAACGTTAAAACCTTTCTTTTCTAAAAATTCTACGACATCACTAAATCCGCGGTCTACAATGAATATATTGTCGCGGAATATAGTGCGAACTCGTCATAATAGCACGCTTGTACCATGCCTTACAACAGCGAATGTCAATTCTAACTTTTGACAATTAGATAACAAGTACAGTTTATTACAAATTTTAATGTGACAGAAAGAGATAACGCATTTTCAGGAACAATTTCGAAGTTACTAGAAACATTTTGAATTTTCGATACTAGAATATTCTAAATTTACGCATATAAAAAGGCCGGCAGTGTGTCGAGAGATCAGTTGTCGTTCGAAGTTAAGTGAAGATTGCGAAGAGATACGAAATAGTGGAAAAGTGAAGAAAAGTATAGTGAATTGTTAAAAGTGGTGAATTATAGAGCTCAGAGACTCAATTTAACTAGTGCTGTGTACAAACTGCGCGTGTACAAAGTGTAAATAAATTAATCTTTAGTGCGAGAACGCTTTTAATTTCCGATCCCGAACCTGTAGTACGTAACAATTGGTGTCAGAAGTGGGATCGGAAATGCCGTTAGTACCGAGGCACGAGAAGCAAGGAGTCACTACACGCGCAATGGCAGAACAGCAAAGGGAAGACTCTAGCCCAAGTACATCGAGTGGAGAGTCCGCGGCACAACAGAGCACAACGCCAGACATGAACGCCCTTCTGCAACAAATGGCGTTCATGATGCAAGAACAGTTGCGCGCACTCGAAGAAAAGCAAGCCCAACGCCAAGAGGAACAGCTGCGCGCACTCCAAGAGGAGCAGGCTCGACGCCAAGACGAACAGCTGCGCGCACTCCAAGAAGAGCAGGCTCGCCGCCAGGAAGAACAGCTGCGCACACTCCAAGAAGAGCAGGCTCGCCGCGAGGAAGAGCAGGCTCGCCGCGAGGAAGAACGTGCACGCCGCCAGGAGGAACAGCTGCGCGCACTCCAAGAGGGCATTCACAAGGATGTCATAGCCGCTCTTCAACAGAATACGGAAAGGGTGGAAGTCGTTGAAAGAGAAGTTGAGGAACTAAAGACGACACTCGTCACACACGGTGAAGCTTTAGACGAGCACGACTCAAAACTCTCTAAAATGGAGAAGAGGATGGATTACTTGGAAACTCAGAAATTACCGCGTGGTGCCGACATTAGCTCATCATCAGCAAAGATTTTCAAAGTCCCTCACTTCGACGGCAAATCTTCTTGGGCCGCATTCAAGATCCAGTTTGAAACGATCAAGGAGACAAGTGGATGGACAGATGATGAAGCACGATCTGCCCTTACCGTCGCTCTTAGAGAGGAGGCTCTAAATGTATTGGAGGCGCTTTGTGCTAGCGATCCTGGCAGGAAGACCACATACAGTGAGCTACTTAACGCTTTAGAGTCGCGGTATGGTGATAGTCATCTAGAGCACGTGTACAGGGCTCAAATTAAAGACCGTACACAACGAGCCAATGAAACTCTGCAGCAGTGGTCCATAGAGATTGAGAGGCTCGTACGGAAGGCATATCAATCCTCGCCATCCACCATAGAAACTATTCTTCTTCAGGCTTTTGTAGACGGGATTCGCGACTCAGAGGTACGCGCTGTTGTACGCCTAAGACACCATACGAGTCTCAAGGAAGCTGTCGCTCACGCTTTGGAGGTTGAAGCTGTGCGCCATGACACAAGAGCTTGGAAGGTGAGGGAAGTAATCACTGCGGAAGGATCATCCACCCGGAGACGTATTTTTAACCCAAGATGCTACGAGTGCGGTGAGCGGGGCCATCTCAGAAGTAACTGCCCTAAAATATCAAACGTTCGGAGGCAGTCAGATGTGGCTGTGTCGACTTCTGACCAGCCACAGGAAAACTAATTCCAGCCAGGGCTGCGGGGTGGGCGCTGGCCGGGGGATCTTCTACCCCACAAATAGTAGTGAAGCAGACAGTGGATGGAAACACCTTAGTAATACATGGCGCAATTAATGGAGTAGCATGTAAACTGACGCTGGATACCGGAGCATCACGAACCATCATTAATAACCAAAAGCTAAAACACATTGCGGACAAGCAGTTGCAAGACATAAAGCATATCACTCTCATGACAGCCACCGGCCAGCGCGTACCTGTCTGGGGGGAAAGGAAAATTGCTATCAAAATTGGGGACAACATTTATTGGCATAAAGCAATAGTCGCAGATATCGTCGATGATTGCATCATTGGATTGGACTTTCTCCAAAATTACCAGTGTACGATTGACATGAAATATGGAGTTTTAAAGTGCAGAAATAGAGAAGTACCAATAAGTGGTGGAATTCACGGAAAAGTTAGTTGCTTGAAAGACACCGCCCTTCCACCAAGATCACAGACTCTAGTACCTGTCGCTTTACCTCAGAACAAGTCAGGTAGTCAATGGTGCTGCGCTATCATAGAGAAGTGTGAAGATGAGAGCTCGTGGATCCCGGCAAGAGTTATTGTAGGTAAAGCTTCCACATCCATGGTTCCAGTGCTAAACCCTAGTAACTTTACTCAAACCATTCAGAGAGGCGAAGTTATGGGAACTTGCGAAGAGATAGCCTGGTTAAACAGATGTCAACCGAACGTGAAGGTACCAAACAAGGATAGAGAGCAAGCGATGAAACTTATCGAAGACTGTAAAGAAAATCTCACAAGTTCACAGAAGACAGAAGCTGAAAATTTACTGTACCGATATTCAGATTTGTTTTCCAAGCATGAGAACGATATAGGAAGAACCGGTTTAGTGAAGCACAAAATCAATACAGGTGATGTTGCGCCTATCCGACAGCGACCTAGACGAATTCCATGGGCCAGGGAAAAGGAAGTGGACGACATGATTCAAAACATGAGAGAGAACAACATCATCGAACACTCCACTAGCCCGTGGTGTTCTCCGGTAGTACTAGTAAGGAAGAAGGATGGTTCTACAAGGTTTTGCATCGATTACCGCAGACTCAATGATGTGACCAAAAAGGATAGTTATCCCCTGCCTCGAATTGACGACACCTTAGACACTCTAAGTGGTATGAAATGGTTCTCAACTCTCGATTTGAAGAGTGGCTATTGGCAAGTAGACATGGACCCCGCGGATAAGGAGAAAACTGCGTTTTCAACTGGAAAAGGGTTATGGCAGTTTAAGGTTATGCCGTTTGGGTTATGTAATGCACCAGCTACATTTGAGAGGTTGATGGAACGCATACTCGCCGGATTACTAGGAGAAGCCTGCCTTGTTTACCTAGATGACATAATTATTGTGGGGCGTGATTTCAATGACCATCTTAGGAAACTCGAAGCAGTATTCGATAAACTAAGGGAAGCTAATTTAAAGTTAAGTCCGAAGAAGTGCTTATTCTTCAGAAAACAAGTGAATTACCTTGGACACGTAGTTTCAGAAAACGGAGTAGAAACGGATCCTGAGAAAATCACCGCTGTGAAAGATTGGCCGACCCCTAAGGACAAGACGCAAGTGAGAGCATTTCTAGGATTGTGCTCTTACTATCGACGGTTTGTGAAAGGGTTTTCTGACATAGCCAAACCACTCCATAAGCTAACCGAGGAGAAGAGACCTTTTGTATGGGACCATAATTGCGAATTGGCCTTCCAAGAATTAAAGAAACATCTTTGCCAAACACCGATCCTCGGGTATCCAGACACAAAGGGAGAGTTTACTGTCGACACTGATGCCAGTAATATCGGTATTGGAGGTGTATTGTCCCAGCGGAAGGGTGATCAGGAGGTGGTAATCGCATATTTCAGTAAGTCACTCTCTAAACCGGAAAAGAATTATTGCGTTACTCGAAGAGAGCTACTTGCTGTAGTAAAAACCTTACAACATTTTAAGAAATACTTGCTAGGACGCAAATTTTTGGTAAGAACCGATCACGCTGCCCTGAAATGGTTATTAGAATTCAAGGATCCCGAAGGGCAGGTAGCATAATGGATTGAACAACTTCAAGAATTCCAGTTTGATATAGAACATCGAGGGGGTAAAAATCACAGCAACGCCGATGCTCTATCTAGAAGACCCTGTGAAGACGACTGCAAGCACTGTCAAAGACAAGAGGCAAAGGAATTGGAATCAATTAAAGTTATTAGAACAGACTCGTTAGATGAACGTTGGAGTGATGAAGCCATGAGGAGAGCTCAAGAAGAAGACCGAGATATACGACCTATCATGGAATGGCTAAGTAGTGGTAGGCCAAAACCTAAGTGGACTGACATAGCACAGTACAGTACCGCTACGAAAAGTTTGTGGGCACAATGGGACAGTTTGTTGTTACACAATGGAGTATTGTGCCGGAAATGGGAGAAGACACGTGGAAATGATAGCCATCTCCAACTAGTGGTTCCTAAAATAAAAGTATCCGAGATACTTCGAGTCTACCATGATGGTTCTTCTGGTGGACACTTAGGGGTAAGAAGAACGTTAATCAAGATCAAGGAGCGATTTTACTGGCTGCATTGTCGAGATGATGTTGAGGACTGGTGTCGGAAATGCGTGCAATGTGCCTCTGTCAAAGGCCCGCAGACCAGAAGCCGAGGAGTAATGAAATTATACAACGTTGGGGCGGGCACCTTGGGAGAGAATCGCATTAGACGTAACAGGACCATTTCCGATTACTAATTCCGGGAACCGATATATTTTAGTTGTGATGGACTATTTTACAAAATGGCCTGAGGCATTCGCCATCCCAAATCAAGAAGCGGTAACTATCGCAAATACTTTGGTAAAAGATGTATTTTGCAGATTCGGCGTTCCGTTAGAAATGCACAGTGATCAAGGAAGAAACTTTGAATCGCATATATTTCAGGAAGTATGTAAAATCATGGGGGTGCACAAGACTCGAACCACACCACATCATCCACAGTCAGATGGAATGGTTGAAAGGTTTAACCAGACTTTGGAACGCCATCTAGCTAAGGTTGTGGATAAACATCAAAAGGATTGGGACGAGTATTTATCATTGTTCCTGCTATCTTACCGGACTGCTGTACACGAAAGCATTACCATAACACCTGCTTTTGCAAATTTCGGAAGAGAATTGCGACTACCAGCGGATCTGTTAAGTGGTTGCCCGCCGGATACTCCCAGTTGCATAACAGAATATGCCAGTGAACTACGAGCGAAGATGATTGGTGTTCATGAGCAGATACGAGATGCAGGACTACAAGCAAGTGAACGCATGAAAACTCGTTATGACCGAAAGGCGACAGGAACGAACTTCGAGGAAGGCTCATTGGTATGGCTGCATAACCCGGTGAGACGAAAGGGTAAATCGCCAAAGCTACAACCCAGTTGGGAGGGGCCTTACAAGGTTATAACGAAAATTAACGACGTCACTTTCCGAATTCAACGTACATCTAGAAGCCCGGCTAAAATCGTGCATGTGGACCGATTAGCCAAGTATCACGGCAACAACGATGCTCGAGACGAGCATGTCTTAGGAGGGGGTAATGTCGCGGAATATAGTGCGAACTCGTCATAATAGCACGCTTGTACCATGCCTTACAACAGCGAATGTCAATTTCTAACTTTTGACAATTAGATAACAAGAACAGTTTATTACAAATTTTAATGTGACAGAAAGAGATAACGCATTTTCAGGAACAATTTCGAAGTTACTAGAAACATTTTGAATTTTCGATACTAGAATATTCTAAATTTACGCATATAAAAAGGCCGGCAGTGTGTCGAGAGATCAGTTGTCGTTCGAAGTTAAGTGAAGATTGCGAAGAGATACGAAATAGTGGAAAAGTGAAGAAAAGTATAGTGAATTGTTAAAAGTGGTGAATTATAGAGCTCAGAGACTCAATTTAACTAGTGCTGTGTACAAACTGCGCGTGTACAAAGTGTAAATAAATTAATCTTTAGTGCGAGAACGCTTTTAATTTCCGATCCCGAACCTGTAGTACGTAACAATATCATTAGGCAACAGAAGTTTTTCCAAGCATGATCCTCTTAAATAGTTTTCATAATTGCAGCATCATTAAGAGTATCGGAAGAGGGTCCAGAAAAATCAACAACTAAACCGTTTGTGGTACATATTGTGAAAGGTTTGCAAAGATGTTTCTTTTTATGTCCTGAGTATGATTTCCTTTGATAATAGTTATTTTTACTTTTTTGGTATCGAATATTCGTACCATCTACAATCAAAATAAGCTGATTTTCACCAGCATTTAACAATTTTCTTGCAGTGTCACAGGTGTTCGCTAGAAGTTGTTCTCGAGAAACAGCGTTATATCCGAAATAACGCGGCAAAATGTTTATTTCAAAACTTGTTACTTTTTGTGTGAAAAAATCAGCGACTTGTTTGTGGTGAGATAAACCAAATGTACTTGCGAGAATTTCATTTGACTTTCCGGTCTTCAGTTTAAACAAAAATATAACTAAAGCTTGAATGACAATAGTTACGTGTGTTTGTATCTTGCATACATGTTAGTAACGACTTAAGATTTAATATATTATCCCAAGATAATCCAGTTAAAGTTTTAACTTGATCTCCAGACATATTAAATTCATTAATTCTTTCAAATATTGATGTATGAGATTTATTTGCTAGTTCATTAAAAAATAGTATAAATTCTGCCTTTTCAATTGTACTGGTATTAGAAACTACGCGTAGATATGATAAATCATCTTCATAAATATATGTCCCAATTAAGTGCGTCGAACAGCAACAACCATCTTTTGGTATGAATATTCGTTTTTTATCGAACACTTGTATTCGCGTTTCGAAACATATTGTCTTAAGATCAGTTGTTTTTTGACATATAATACAATATTTATGGGTAGTTACACGTTGAAATGGAATTTCAGCATAATAATCATCATTAAAGTGGTTTTCATTTGTTGTATCACTATCACTATTAGTATCAGAATGCTCTGAGCTGACATAAGTTTCTTCCGGCATTCCTATAGTTCCTGATGCTTCGTGTATTTCCATGCTTGGAAATACCTCGTTAGATGCTGTACATTTCGAACTAGAAGTTCTTTTTTTAATATAGTATGGGATAAGTCGACACTTGTTACAAAATACGTCATTAACTGTTACCGTTTTATTCAAACAATCACTAAAAACTTTAGCGTCTTCTTCATTTTTAATAACTTTTTTATAACCTTTTATCTTGCGTAGATATTTGTTACAGCTTTTACACTTTTCGGCCATTATTATATATTAAAAATATGCTTTAAAGTCACAAATTTTAATATTAAAACAAAATACAACAAATATCAAAGTCGTGAACTACCTTCGAGAAGTGAGAACAATACCAATGAAAATGCGACGTTAAACGGTTAGTTAGATATAAAAATCCTATAATTCTAATGATTTGGTTTAAAAGTCACTTATTTTACAATCTAGTAATAAAATACAACAAAAAATAAAAATCCAAGTCACAAGCTACCTTCAAGAGTAATATCACTGACTAAAATAAAATAAATAGCGCGGTAACAAGTCCGAACTTGTTTTTTTTTTTCAATTTTTTTTTCGTTATATACATTCTGCCAACGAATGAGTTTGAGCGGTAATTTTAAATGGATAGTGAAAATAAAACTATGAATGCATGGTTTACTAAATAAGTGACGTCATTCTAAATCCAATATGGTGGACTGCGGACGAAGATGTTTTTATGCACGCCCATGATATTGATATATTAAATGATAGGATTTGCCGAGAAAAATAGGAATAAAAAAAGCAAAAAATTATTTCATAAAAAACATAATGAATATTGATTTTTCTTTTACAAGATCTTTTTTTGTATTACCTATTTAACATGTTTAAATTAAAATTCCATTTTTTTACTATAATGATGCTTATTCCAAACAGACACACAACTGGACAGATTAGTCATCAATTATAGAAAACTATTGACATGAAGAACACCTATTTCTAACAGCAAAGCAAAACATCTGAAAAATAATTTTAATAAATTAAAAAACAAGGTTTTACTGCGAAATTTATTTTTATTCTTACTTTATAGACTATAACAAAAAAACTTCACTCACTAGTATGTTACAACGCCGTGACTGGTAGCTTTATTTAAAAAATAAAGGCTCATCCTTGTTATTTGTACGTAAACTACAAATCTAGATCTTATACTTAAATATTGAAGCAAGATTATTGAAAAAATGGTGCTCTTATTAAGCAGTTTGTTCAAATCATGGCCATTAAGCTTGATGTAAGAGGGTGCACTTATACCCCTGCTTTAAAATAAAAATATATAAAAAAATAATTAAGTAATGAAATTATGTTACTGTTTAATTTTAGATATCTCCAAAAATATAACAAATGAGGTATAAAAATAGTGAAAAAGTGACACCCCTCTGAATAATTGTTCGGCAGGTGCCAGCCTAAATCTAAATTACATTATATTACAGTACTAACAAATTCATTAAAAATGCATGACAGGTACTTTATATTTCACCTTAGCTGTCACCATTAAAAAAAAAACAAAACCAAACTTGCTTAAAATAAAAAAAATCGATTTATTTATATATGTATTTGAATTAAATGAAAACATGTCAGTTTTTTTTAAAAGAACTAAATACATTCTTCGGAAATATACGACACAGAGATTTGAAATTCGGCCAACTCCATTTTATTACATTTTACAGGAGCCAATAAAAATGTTTCTATTTCAATTACACTTATCAATTTAAAAAACATGTATTATTTTATAACATAAAATATGAATATTTAAAAAATTGATACAATTATTTTGCAAAAATACCTTATTAATGATATTTGTTTTTAGTGGCCTTGAAAAGTTAACTGAGATGGAGTTAGCTGACTTAAGAATTAAAGTATTTTTATTATGAGATTAGTCAATAGTGTTTACAAAATTAAATAATATGTATTGCTTTAAATGTATGAATGTGACAAAAAAATAATTATAGACAAAACTTTAATGACTGATAAAAATATTTTTTTCATACTACCTTACTATATATTGTAAATTTCTACTTAATGGTCCGCGTGCACTAGGCGTAACTGCAAAATATTCTTTATTTCAAATAGTATGAGACATAGCACACTTCGCTCCGCTTCAGTGCAGTTACGCCTAGTGCGCGTGGACCTTTAAGAGATTTATCAAAGAAAGTATAAGTATCAAATATGTAGTCTAGTAAGCTTCCAATGACCAACAGCCTCAAAACTTAAAGACAGGCTGTCTGATTATAGTAAGTATTTTTTACATTACTGATACATACAGTGATTTTATAACAAAAAGATGTTGTAATTTGCCTCCAAATGACTATTAATTAAAAAAAAACATACAGATAAATCACACTTTGCACAGAAAAATGGTAATCAACTATAAAATGGGATATCTTAATTATTATTACACACTAAAGTTTGGACTTATGTATAACAAAAACAATTTTTATACTAAATTTGAAAGAAAGAGTGACAAAATCTTGACATGAACTATCTATTATTAAAACAAAATATATAATAGATGCATATTGAGAGTTGAGTGTTCCCAAATTAATGAAATAGGAATTATTTCATTTTCTATTTAGCAGTCAGACATTATTTTTCAATATTGTTAAACAAAATTTAAAATTGCTTTATATTTGTATATTTATACACAAACTTCGAATAGAAAGATCATTGCCTATCAAACTGCTAAGTTAATACAGGAAAGTGTAAGAGAGATGAAAAGTGTGTGCCACCAAGAGCTGTCTTAGCCTAGAATTTTCTAGTTTGAAAGTTTTGTCTTACGATATATTTGATTTTTTAAATTCTCGTCAAGCATACTGTAAAATTCAAAGTAAACAATGTATAAGAAAAACTTTACTACAGACCTACAAGACAGAGATAGGTATTGGCTGCAAAATCACTTTAATCTCTTTAAAGAGATGTCAATTCCTTGCAGGTATTGCTCGGTCTATGAGTACACATAACAACCTATTATCCTTAAGCAATAGTTATCTTACAAAAATTATTTCAAGTAATTTTTAAACTAATAAAGAAAACTTTAAACAAAAAATACTTCAAAGTATTAGTTTGTAGCATTAGAAGTCCAAAGCATGAAGAATATAGACAAAGAGTTCACTCAATAAGGTTTAATAAGAAATCTATCGACCTAAAGTTTTAGGTTGAAACCACTATGCACTAACTTTATTAGTTACCAGGTGAATATGCGGAAAAACGAGAGATTTATGAAGGTGAAAAAATGAAAAATTCTCCCTCCCTTTCAAGACAACAACCACAATGCTCTACACCTTATTATTTTTTAAATCCTACAGCTTTTACTTTTTAATGGACTCCTTGTCTATATTTTTCATGGTCCCAGTAATCACTTAAGAATAGGTTGCGAGTTCTTTAGCCTATCTCAGTCACTCTGACCAGCTGCTTGACGCAATAGCACATAGATTTTCTCCTTGATCCAATCCTTATTGTACGGTGCATATGTGTTTGTTGATTTTTGGTATACTAAGCAACTTAAATCTGCTAGCTGAAAAATTCATTAAATTTTATTTAGGTGACTTATTTACAAATATCAACCAAATCTTATATAAACCAAGCAAACATTGTTCTGCCATACATGTATGTATTTAAAGTTATAATATGAGCAGAGTATCAACTATCTGATATCCATAACACAAGCCTTGTAGCTTGCCATGTAGCTGTATATAATAATGTCCCAATATATATGATTTTTAATATTAAAAAGGGGGTAGGGCGGAAAATACTTTAAAACCTATTTTGGTACCTAATAAATACACAAAAGTCATTAAAATACGTTTTAAGTACTGCAACCACAAACACCATGACATGAGATATGCTAGATGTGGGCCCAACAATTTTTTTCCGTAATTCTAATTAATCCCATAAAATATGATAAAAGTTTAAGGTTGGGTTTATCCTATGACCGAAAAAGCCGATATCGACTTGTAATGTTTACTAACTCATATTTATTTAATAATATAAAGTAATATATAAAACTATAATGACTAAATGGCAAAATATTAATGGCTAAATTGTTCTATTGTTACATTTATACATAAATATGCAAAGTTCTTACCTGATCTACAAAATCGAACAATTGCGAGATATCGTAAGTTATTGTAGGTGTATTAGGATTTCTCCTTTTTAAGTGTTCTTCATATATTTTACAGACGCCCTCCATGCAGTCATTTACGCTCTCATAATCTGAATAAGTCCTTGTTTCAGGCCTAGGACCGGGTTGTACCAAAAGTATTGTGTGAGACTGAAATACATAACCTTATTTAGCGCCATTTCTTAAAAATAAAATATACTGTAACATTATGAGCAAACTCACCATTTTTACACAGAATTAGATGCGCAATATAAGAATTATATTAAAGGCAAGTAATAACACAGTTACGATTAAGAAAATAATGTAATTCGAGAAATATCTATTCTAATTTCTAAACTTCTTTTCGCGTTTGTTCAATTGTTAAGTATTGTCCACAGATTAAGTATAAATTTTAATAGATTTATCATTTAGTTAAGCTCGCGTTCGGAAATAGCATGCAATATACAAAAGAATAATTTAGTTTTACACATAAAAAACATATTAAATATTCATATTTAATTTATTTAATAATAATAATTATTATTATATATGGTTTAAAATATAGTCATTACTTATTTCGTAGATCTGAAACCAACGATTTAATAATGTATTTATTACAACAGCTGTAACAGATACTGGGTTAGATAGTATTTATTAAATTAATGTTCATTATTACAAGCGACTAATGGCTACTAATTTTACTCTATTTTTTATATTTGGTATATTATAATCTATGATAATATATTAAGTCCAACCCTTGGGCCATGGAGTCAAAGTGCTAAGCATTTTTTAAAAGACATAACACCTCGTCTTATCGCCTCTACTGGTGACAGGAGAGCTGGCTCATTTTTCGCCCAAAGAATCGGCATTGCCATTCAGCTAGCGGTGGGCAAAGTATATCATTTTTGCGATTGGAACATTTGCATCTGGATCACTGAAATGTTCCGGAACACTGATATGTCTCATTTAGCTCATTTGAATCATCGACTCAAAAGATATAAAATATACAGAATGTTTCGAATACATTGAGTTACGTCGCGAGTGTTTATTACTGTGTCAGTGAATTTTTATATTATATATTTTTTTTATGGTTTGACTTAAAATTGTAATTTAAAAAGAAACCTTAAACGGAACTCAATTAAGTTTTCGTAAACAGGCGCGAACGAACATAAACTATATGACAAATGCCGCATCAACGTAAAATGGCAACTTGTTAATGCAAACATTACATGCAAAAAACGACTGTATAGTATTTGATACGTAAGCGCCTTAGTGGTCATTTTTACGTACATGAATACCGACACCGAAAATCCGTACGAATTAAGTGATACACTTCTCATTTGTTATCTCTTTCTGACTTGTATAGATTTTAATTATTTCGCCCGCTCACTCACAAGTCGAGAGTCGTGATTCAATAGTTTAGTTGTATCTCTCGCTCGCCGCTCATACGGAACGCGAGCGACGTGTCGCGCTAATGTTCCAGATTCAAATGAAGCAATTGAAATGTTGCGAGTGAACCAATCTTTTGAATCACTTTAGTGATTCGGAACAGTGAGTCGGTTCCGTAAAGAGTTACACACGCCTACATTCAGCGGAGGAATGCGGCCAGCATTCTTGCCACTATTCCGCGCGGACACGACTTGTACAGTAATAATTAAGTGTATATTTGCTTTGTAAATATAGTTAAGTTTACTTGTAATTTCCTTTATTGTAAATAAATTAAATATATTATAAGATGAATGTCCTTTGCCTTTCCCTATTGGGGATAAATTTTAAAAACAACAACAATTAAGATAAATGTCAAATGTCAATGTCAATTTCCTTATATCCAGTGTTGCCAGAAGGTTACATTTTTTACATTTTACGTAACTTTTGATCAGTTCATGTAACATGTATGTAAAAAACAATTTTAGTTATATTTAAGTAATTTTTCAAGAATTACAAAACAGGTAAAAATAAACAAAAAAATCTTAAAAAAAACGAACAAACATTGCAATATTTACGGTAGCATTCGAAAATTTATAAAACCCGCTTAACTGTTTTCAACAATCAATCAAATTTAAATAAAAACTAAATTTAATAAAAATAAAAACTAAACTAAAAACAAATTTATTTACTTTCTTTTATATGCTTATCTAACTCTATTTAATAAAAAACAAAAACTACCTCGAAAAATTAAAAAAAAACATAAATATATTGATAAATATTATAATTTTTTTTTAATTATTGTGTACAAGAAAATTTAAAATAATAATAATTTATAATCTGTAAGCTGAAAATAATGCTGAACGAAGCTGCATGGTGACGTCATGCACGTAAGTTTTAGTTTAAAAATGTAACTTTTCAGGCATGCCAACGTAACTTTCGACCAAATCACTCTGGCAACACTGCTTATATCAATGATATCATTATTTGCGCTCTTACAAGTTACAATTCAATATTCATAATAATTTCAACAATTAATGTAAATATTATAAATGCTGATAGAATGGCTGATAAAAATATAGGCTTCATTAGATCATTTGAAAATTCTTTAAAATTACAAAATACCAAAAAGACAATTTCATTGTATAACGAGGATAAAACATGTAAGTCAAATATGAAATTGAGTGCTAAAGATGTGATTTTAAATGTTTCGCAACAAATGAAAGCCATAAAAATAGCGGACAGTGTTAAGAAAGTGGGTAAAAAACATGAATTAAAGATGTATAAGAACAATGCTTTTGTACCTGTTGCTACATTAACAACAGATGAAGTAAGTATTATTTGAAGTCAAGATTTTATATGTACTTCTTTTCTTTACCAAATAATTTTGATTTGAATCATTTATGTCTTTTTTCGCTGCATTTTATTGTAATATGATATTTGATATAGATAAAGACAGAACCAAATAGAATATTGGCTTTATTCAACAATAAAATAAGACATAGTAAATAATTAATTAGGTATTGATAATTTGATAGAATAACACTGATGACAATGTCATAACATTATCTTCTAATATTATAAATAAGGTATTTACATAACATGTAACCTTCATGCTTAACAAGGAGATCACATCAATATTGTTATACTCGTATTATCAAGGTATAATTTTTGATTAAGGCAAATTTTTAAAAGTCTTTCATTTACTTTATGTTTTTATACATTTGTAAATAATACTTTCTTAGGTTTACGCGAATATTTGACATTATAAATGAAACTAGCTTTTCGGATTTTGTCGCAGATTTATTATGAACCAAAAATCATAATAAATCCGTGACAAAATCCGAAAAGATAGTTTCATTTATAATATTTGTATATAAATTAGTAAAATGTATCTATATGATTATTACTTTAATTTTTAGCAACTCAAACAAATTCAACCAAATAAATTTGACACCCAATGTGTTTCGGACACACAATTAATTAATGTCATTGAATGTGCTGAGGCATTAATGGATATTCCAAAGGATATGAGCCAAGAATTTGATGCTACCTTCTGTGATCCAAATATAGATATAGAAAAACATAGTGAAGTAAGAACAGATGAATGTCCCATCATCTATAAAAGTAATTCCAAGTTGATTACTGATAATTGTTTAAATAAAAATGAAGTTACCAGTATTATTAATAAAAGGGAAATATCCCAAAATGATGGTTGTATACTTGATCATTTATCAAGAGCTCATTCGGATGTTAATAAATTGAAGAGTCAAAGTTATAGTAAAGATATGGAACTTGATGTACAACAATTAACAGAAGAAAAAAGTCCAATACTAAATAGACCAATTATTAAATCTAAATCACCATCCCCACTTGTTTTTGGTCTTGAGACATTTGAAAAATTTGAAACAATAGCAATGCCGGTAATAAAAGAGAATCATGATATTGAAACTGCTAAAAGATTAATTAATTCACAGATAATATCCAAAGAATTATATATACAGAGTCATGCTGAACCAGTTTTGTGTGATAGAGATAAATCCTTGAGTCCCATTTTAAAAATAAAAAAGAAATGTACAGAAAATGTCAATAATAATACTATAACAAAAGTAAAAAATGGCATACTTACTGTAGAGGATAATGTACTATTCAGTAGTGATGAAGAAAATGATTTCGTAAAGAATAAAGAATTGCCATTAACTTGTGCGTTAGAAACATCATTTTATAATGCACAAGATCTTGATGAAACAATGTATGTTGGATTCCAAACAGCAAGTGATAAATCTATACAAATAAATTCAAGATCTTATAATAAAGCAAGGTCTATATTAGATGATAGTATTAATGATATTCCGCTCATGAAACTGGTTGAAGTTATTGATAATAGTAACAACAACATTGAGGATCAAAAAAGTTTGAGCAGAAGGAATAACAATGAAAGTAATATAGATAACTCATTTACTGTTAATCTTAAAGCAGATCATACAAATAGTTCAAACAGTTCCAATTTTAACTCTGATAAGGATAATAATCAACATGAACCAGTGAATCAAGATGCTGTTAAACCAGATGATGTTAAATTTAATACTGAATGCAGTAAACAACAAATATGTCCTACAGATACGGAGCAGTTAAATATTGATGATAATATTTTAAAAGAATTTGAAACCAATTTTGTAGTTGAAAGCAGTAACAGTAATAATAAAATAGAAATGGTTAAGAAAGATAAATCAGATGAATGGTTTTCTGATCTTCGAGTAGCATCTAGTGAGTACAAGGAAACAAGCAATACATGTAAAATGAATGTGAAATATGAAGGCTTCAAAACAGCAAACAACAAAGAAATTAAATTATCTAAACATGGTTTAACCAAAATAAAAAATATTTTTGAAGATATTGATTTAACAGATATTCAATTTGATATACATAATTGCAAACAAAATTACGATATTAATGCACCTTCTACAAGTAAAGGTACAGGTTTTCAGAGAGCTACTAATAAACTAATAAATATTGCAGGTTTAGAAAAATCAGTAAATGGCGATGTTACAAAGTTTAATAAATTTAATAATAAAATGGCAAATATTCAACAGACAAATACTGTGTCAGCTGTAAACAAAAAATATCCAGAACCCATTAATAGTGGTAGTACTGATTTAATACATAATAACAGCAATAATAAAAGAGAACAAGAAATTAATGTATTTAATGAAAAACCAGATTTGGATAATAATAATGAAGTGCCAACCTTTATAGGATTTCAAACTGCAAGTAACAAACCTGTAATAATATCCAAAGAAGCTTTAGCTAAATCAAAGACACTGTTTCAAGATATAGAAAAAGATACCATGCTGGATTGTGAAATAGCAAAAGTTAATGATAATTCTGCCAATAAATACACAGGATTTCAAACTGCTAGTAATAAATTGATACCAATTTCAAAGGATGCTTTAGTAAAATCCAAAAAAATATTTGATAGTATTGAGAAATGTGACATGGATATACTTTATCCGACAGAAAATATTGAGAATTTTAAGCAAAGTATAAAAAATACTGAAGTTTTAAATACAGAAAGTTATAATCGAACAGAAATTTTGGAAAAAGCTAGAACTGTGACTAGAAATGATCTCCAAAACAAAAATGTAAAAGATTATAAATATGACAATACAATAAGAAAAACATCAATCTCAAATACTGCTAGTGCCTTTAAAACTACCAGCATTGAACCTGTAACTATCTCTAAGGAAAATAAAGAAAATGAAAATATATGTTTAAAAGAAAATCAACCCTATGACAACAATAATAAAGTTCAATTTCAGGGTTTCAAAACGGCTAGTAATAAGTCTGTTAAAATATCTGAAAATGCTTTACGTAAAAGTAAACAAATATTTCAAGACATAGATTTAACAGATTCAAATTATAATAATATAACTGAAAATAAAAGTATGGCTAAACCTATTTTGCAAGCATTTCAAACTGCCAGCTCCAAACCTGTATACATTTCAGAAGCTGCTCTTGATAAGACAAAGCATATTTTTAAAGATATTGACGAAATTGGCAATACTAAATTTAATAGCAATAATTCCAACAATACTTTAGTTGGTTTTAAAACTGCAAGTGATAAATTTGTTAAAATATCTGAAGATGCTTTAAGTAGAAGTAGAAAATTATTTCAAGATATAGATATTGGTAAAAACTATGATAGTATAGAAAAAAAACCCAAATCTGACTTTGAGGGATTTAAAACTGCCAGTCTTAAGCCAGTTAAAATTTCAAAAGAAGCTTTTGTAAAAACAAAAAATATATTTAAAGATCTTGATGAAGGTATTGAAAATGAAATAAATAGCAATTATTCCAATAACGCTTTTGCTGGTTTCCAAACAGCTAGTAATAAAAAAGTTAAAATATCAGAAGAAGCATTATTGAAAAGTAAAAAAGTTTTTGAAGATGTCTATTTAAATGATGAAGGAACAGACCATTCTTCATTTAAAGTACCCATAAACAAAAATAGCAAGCTATCAGCACACATAGACAACAAAATACCTGATAATGCCATTAACAACCATGAAATTATGGATTTAGAAGATTTAATCAATACAGAAGTAATAAAAGATTTAGAAGACACTTTATATACAGAAGATTTTTATAAAGAAGATACTCCTAAGTCTAAACGGTCGGGTAGTCCGATTTTATCCTGTCCGAAAGCTAAAAAAAGAAAGAAATTTGAAATCCCAAAAACTGTTAAACCAATTACTTCAAATGGTGATACAAATAATGCAAGATGTAATAATGTATACGTATTTGATGCAAATTATAAAAAAAGTAAATATCTTAAATTGCAAAATATGATGGAATTTGAGAAAATAAGTAGTACTTCTATAGTAGAAATAGATCCATTTATTTCAAAATTTCAATTTGACACATTATTAAAATTTGAATTTGGCGGGAAAAGGAATGACATTGACACTGACACATGGAACGTAGCAAAAATAAAAAAGCTGTTTACAGACTCGGTAAATAAAAAAATAATTCCAGAAGGTTGGATTGATAACCATTTAAAATTAATTATATGGAAATTGTTATCATATGAAATTTGTTTTCCTAAAACTATGACTAATATATGCACCATTAAAAATGTGTTGCATAAATTAAAGTACAGATATGATAGAGAGTTATATAATGTAGAAAGACCAGCTCTAAGGAAGATTTTGGAAAAGGATGAAGTTTCTAGTAAAGGAATAGTTTTATGTGTTGTTGCGATATATGTGGATGGAGAAATTGACCGTAGGTAAGTTTATTATTTTGATACAATATGTTTCGTTAATTCATACTGTGTCTTATTTTATAACTTTGTTTAAAATATATTTGATTTACTTTCAATTCCACCCTACTTTCTTGCGCCAGCGGTCACGGGTTCGAGTCCCGCTGGGGGCATTCATTTGTTAAACTCGGATGTTTGTACTCCAGTCATGGGTCATGGGTGTTTATATTTATAATATGTATGTATTTAAAAACTTATTTAATATGTAGTATATCATATCAACTCTAGTATCCGTAACACAAGATTCCTTCGTAGCTTTCCACGGAACTAGATGTCGCTGTGTGTAATAATGTCCCAACATATTTAAAAATACATAAAAGCGGAATGTCACTCAATCATCACGAAATATCAAAAATCGCTTGACGTTTGGCAAATTTTGACAAATTTGGCAGGGAGGTAGTTTCTAGTTAGTAGACGTCCGCTAAGAACGGATACCGCGACAGGGCCGGATTAAGTCGGTCGCGGGTTCGAGTCCCTCGAATGTTTATACTCTGTTTAACTCTATTGTACAATTTATACATGTGCTTTTAATCTCTTATGAATTTTTTTTTATTAATTAATTTCAGTATTGACAATCCAGCACAAAATATAGAGTTACTATTAACAGACGGTTGGTACACAATAATGACGTGTACAGACAGAATGATCAATAAACTCATAAGTGATGGAAAAATTACTATAGGCACTAAGTTATACATTCAAGGCGCGGAGTTAACTAATTGTGACCAAGGAGTTTCGCCTTGGGAGGTAACTGTTTTTTTATAAGTTTTACAAGTTATAAAAGTTCTGTATATATTAATAAAAGCATGTACTTATTTGTTTTTTTTATCTTTATTTTATTAACTGTAGCTCAACGTATTGCTTTCTATATAAGTAATCAAGTGAAGCGTTTTCTGGGTCTCGCAAATCTGATATTTTCACGTGCGAATTATTTCTAACCTCATTACCACTTGTCTTACGGTGAAGGAAAACATAGTGAGGAAACCTGCATGTCTGAGAGAACCTAGCAAGTTTTCGAAAGACATGAAGTCCGCCAACCCGCACTTGGCCAGTTTGGTGGACTGTTGCCTGATCCCTTCATATTGCAGGGAGGCCTACTCCCAGCAGTAGGACGTTAAAAAAGCCTTAAAATTCATAGATATTAACATTTTATAAATATACTTATGTAACAGGCAGTTTTCAAATGTGTCATGAGAATTGATTTTTATTGTGTGAAAATCGACAGTCAGAAATTTGAGTATTAACTATTAAGATATATAGGTTTGTACAAGCATTGAGTGAGCAATAGTCAATAGATTAAATGGGTAATTATCGAATAATGTTTCCTGGAAACCCTTCTGAGCTGTTTTATTTAAAAGATTACCTTCACATAGTACTTTCTTAGGTTTACGCGAATACTTGACATTATAAATGAAACTATAGAGACTGTCTCTCCCGTGACCATGATTGCTGTAAAGCATTCGAAACGTCGGGAACCAAAAATCATAATAAATCCGCGACCAAATCCGAAAAGATAATTTCATTTAGATTACCTTCAATTTATATTCTTATTAACTTCCGACTTATTTTCAGGATACGTCTTCGGTGCGCCTTAAAATATTCGGCAATTCCATACGGCGCGCCAAATGGGACACACGTCTCGGTTTCCATGGAAACGGCGCCATCTTGTCTCACCTGTCATCTGTCAAACCGGAGGGCGGGAAAATATCGAGATTAAAAGTTTTCGTTACCAGAGTGTACCCGACGTTGTATGTTGAAAAATTTGAAGATGGTAGTACCGGTGAGTAATAACTGTTTAGTGCAGCGGTTCCCAAGAAATGGTCCGAAGACCCTATAGTTCAGTAGACACAATGGTTCCGAGTATTGTCAAGAATTCCTTCTGAGGGTTAAAAAACGTTCTCAGTCTTGAAGCCCAATAAGTTTTCAACAAGCTATTTAATGAACAGATTCGAATTTGTAAGAATTATATAATCTATAATTTTCCACACCAGCAACTCGAATCTTCAGTAATGTTACCACATTTTTGTTTACATCCAAACCACGCTTATTGACCAAATCTTGGATATTCTTCTGCAAATTCTCTATATATGTACTATAGCAACCCGGCCCGCTTCGCGTTATCTAAAATAAATTAAACTGCTTTTAATATTATCAAAATAAATAAAAATAGCCTGAGTTACTCCTAGCATAACATTACCTATCTGAGTGAGAAATGCCGTCAAAATCGGTCCAGCCGTTTTTAGATAATAGCCGATAAAAGAACAGATAGGCGGACAATTTTTTTTAAATTGATTTTTTGATGTAAGTATTGTATAATATATACTTTCATATGCATTTAGTGAAAAGCTATTAATTTGAAATTAAAAACAGACACTTATATTTTATTTGTATGTACTGATTATGTTGCATATTATAGACTAGCCTTTCCCGCGGCTTCGCGCGCTAATATATCCCGTTTTTGCAACATTTTTCATTGATGCTTAGCTCCTATTTGTCGTAGCGTGATATAATATAGCCTTCCCCGATAAACGGACTATCCAACACAAAAGGAATTTTTCAAATCGAACTAGCAGTTCCTGAGATTAGCGCGTTCAACCAAACAAACAAATAAACAAACACTCTTCAGCGTTATAATATTAGTATAGATATATGTTTTCTTGTTCACAGTCACCCGTTCAGAGCGCTTAGAAACTCAGTACCAAATGAAATTTGAAAACGAGAGACAAATCCAGCTGGAGAAGTTGTATGAGGAAGTCGAAAAGTACTCCGACAAGGTAATGCAGCTTTAATACACTCCTGAGTCGCGCAGCTACCTATTTCATATATTATGTGCGGCGTGCACTCCTCCTCCTCTCCCGTTATTGTAGTTTTAGTAGGGATCTTTATTTATTTCTTGTAATTAAAATAGCCTATATTAATCAGTGATAATGTAGCATTCAAATGGTGAAAGAATTTTTAAAATTGAGCCAATTCGTTACAAACATACTTACATACAAACCTTTCCTCTTTATAATATTAGTAAAGATAATCAGACATTATATTAATCCCACTCAAAATTTATACGAAAAGTGTCTCTTGCGTGAATAGAAGCTTTTGAATTTTTGTAAATTGTAGGTAGTCACTGTCTGTAAGTAAATAACCCCTGAGACGTCTAATACCTTATTCTCTCCCGTGACCATGATTGCTGTAAAGCATTCGAAACGTCGGGAACCAAAAATCATAATAAATCCGCGACAAAATCCGAAAAGATAGTTTCATTTATAATGAATAGACGCTCTTAATTAATTCCTTTACAGGAATCTCAAGATTCTGAAAGTTACGACACTGAGAAGGAGAATCTCGAGACAGGATCGCAAATATGCAAGATGATGAAGAAAAGTAGAGATCCTTGTGAGTTTAGAGTGAGTGTGAAACTTCTTTAACCAACTTTAAATAAAAGATGTACAAGTTATTGACTCATTTTCAGGATATTTTTTGGCATAAAAGGAATAGATGAATCATTATAAAATTTGTTTTTGTCTGTTTGTCTGTCAAGGAAAGAAATCCGCTTAAGTTCAGATAATACATTCCATTCGGAGGTCCTGGGTTCAAGTCCGGAGTAGGACCTAGTTCAGTTAACAGTTACTATATACGTTTTTCTGTGTTAGTTGATGTATGTGTTGTGATAGTAGAAAAGGTTCCATATTTTAGTTATTGTTTTATAAGTGAACTCGAACATGATCAAAAAAAGTTACAAAAAGAACCATACTTTCAAATGAAAATATTAATATTAATGTTAAATAGTTCTATTTCTTTTAAATTATTAATATAAATTTTCTAATACTTATTATATAATTAAATTCAATCTTTAAATTTTTTTATCCCTCAATTTTTAAAATAATAATGCATGCTGTGAAAGTGCTATAAAAAGAAATACAATTATACTTATAATTTATTATGTAAATTATTATCATTAAAAATATTGTAATTTCTGTTGGTAATCCAAATAAATAAATAAATAAATGAGTTTATCGCTAAAGTATACTCACGCTTGACCAAACAACTGTGCAAAAAACTGTGCGCGTAACCTTAACGCGCGCTTGAAGTAAGACTTCTTTATCACTTTGGGAGAAATGGATAGTAAAAATATTAACGTGATATCTTTCACGATTTAATTATATTAGCATCTATTATTATATTAATAATACACAAATTTGTATTAATTATTACTAAACTCTCTCTCTCTCTCTCTCTCTCTCTTACCTTGATTTTTGTAGAAAATCATAAATGAACAACATTACTACTTTAGGAGTACATTAAAAAACCAACTATTAACTTGAATTTTTTACTTATAGGCATTTTACAGTGGTAAGATTTAAAATTATTTAATCCATAAAAAGTTTTTGACAGGTAAAAAATGATAAAAAGAAGAAAAATCTATCGTTTCATGAAACCTTGACATTCTAACCTAAATACACCGGGGTAATGTTCCTTTTACATGTCACGTCTCAAGCGCCCTTGACACTCAGTATCGTAAGGATAGAAAGAGACGGACTGTCACTTTTCCGTTTATCCGCACCCTGACCTTGGGGGAGAGGAAATCAATATCAACTTTACTTTTTTCATTGCTTTATCTTCCCAGGCCGCCCTTACAGAATCTCAAGTATATTTATTACAAGAACACGCGTCGAAGAAACGTGAGAAACTAATAGAGAATTTGCAGAAGAAAATCCAAGATTTGGTCAAAAAACGTGGTTTGGATGTAAACAGAAATGTGGTAACATTACTGAAGATTCGAGTTGCTGATGTGAAAAATGATAATATAAGTAAAGGTAAATAAATGTGTGGGTTATTCAACCTTTGTTGTAGTCCCACTGCTGGGGGTTGGCCTTTTAGTACAAGGGGTTGATTCCCCATGTCCTTCGAAAACTTGCTAAGTTCTCTAAGACATGCAGGTTTCCTCACTATGTTGTGAAGGACATAAGAAAAGGCATAAGTTCGGTCTAGCCGTTTTTGAGTTTTAGGGAGACTAACGAACCGCAATTGATCTATTCGAACTATCATGTCGAACTCGTTCGAAACAGTTGGACTGATTTTTCTGTTTTTTTTTTTTGTGTATTTGGTAGGTCTAAGAAGAGGTCGTAGGCTATTCTTATTATTTATTCCCCAAGGTGGACTTCTCCAGATTTTTATTTTTTTGTTTTTAGACCAATTTTTTTATGGTTTGTCATAGAAAAATACTTCTAATCTTAAATTTTCATCCTTCTGCTACCAATTACTTATTATTTAATAGTAGTAGTAAAGAATTGCTAGTTTTTATATAAACATTTTAGGCTCTTGAAGTTTTAAATGTTCTATGTTTACAGCAATCATGGCGCATCAAAAGTCCTATTAAAATTTATAACATCTTATATATAAATGAAACTATCTTTTTTATATTTTGTCGTATTATGTCAGAAAAAATAGTTTCATTTATAATGTCGAATATTCGCGTAAAACTAAGGAAGTATTAACATATTATTTGTTTAAACTAATTTAATTATTTTAAGAAAATAATATTTTTTCCTCATATATTTTAGCAATGATAACTATATGGAGGCCGAATGAATGTTTGTTGGACTTAATAAAGGAAGGCGCGTGGATTGAAATGTATAATGTAGTACCAACAGCTGTGAGGTAAGTTCTAAATTACTATAATGAAACGATAAATACCTTTTTTAATCTGTTTAACAATAATAATATCACCATCAACAGCCCTTTTCAATGTCCCACTGCTGGGGGTGGGCCTCCTTCAGTACGAGGGGGATCAGGCCATAGTCCACCGCGCTGGCCTAGTGCGAGTTGGTGGACTTCACATGTCTTTCGAAAACTTGCTAGGTTTTCTCAGACATGCCGGTTTCCTCACGATGTTTTCCTTCACCGTAAGACAAGTGGCAATCATGATAGAAATGATTCTCACATGAAAATATTAGAGCTGCGAGACCTGGATTTGAACCCGCATCACTCTGTTATCCAAGCGAGCGCGTTACCGCTGGGCTACCACTGTATGTATTAACTATATTAATAATATGTGTAAAATTTTTAGGTATTCCGAGATACAAATATCGGCTGGCAGACAGTCAATTTTCAAAATGTCGAAAATAAAAGAGAGTGATAAAATAAAATCACAAATTCAATCTCTAAAAAGAAAATCTTATACTATAAAAGATCTGCAAACTCCATTTACCACAGACTATAACGAAATAGACACGTGTGGTTTTATTTTTTTAATCGAACCTACGAATAAGGATTACAATAGCACGAAACAGTTGTTCCAAAATGTATATCTAGCGGATGAAAATAAAAATATTATTGCCATTAACTTTTGGGGTGGCATTAAAAAATTTGGCTTCGAAAATATATTAGATACAGGACAAATTGTGTCGTGTGTTAATTTACAAAAGCGACATGGCAACACCAAAAAAAGTATACCACAGTTTCGAGCTACAGAGTTTACATATTTCACAAAGACTTGTAAAATTGATAGTCTGAGACTATTGACAGAGGAACTTTGCAATAAATATTTAAATTTGGATAAAAGAAAATATATAGAAGATTGTGTTGCTATAAAGAATAATTTTGCGAATACGAAATATGGCAACACTGACAATTTTTCGCCGTACAGATTGAATAACAGTGATTATAATATAACTAGAAATAAAGTTTTTATCGATTCTCCAGTTAATAAGTGTATAGATGAAAATTTAAACCTTACGGGCTTAGATTTTGAATCTACTTTCAAACAAACAGACACTCAAGAGCTTTCGCCAAAGACGTTATTAAGAAAAAAGAAAGTGAACGAGAAAATAGCCAAACTGGAAATATATGGAGAACCGCCGCCATTAAAACCAATTCATATAATTAATAAATCAAATATTATACATAATTCGTATAAAAGCCCTTTATGTAACAGTGTTGCTAGTGTAGTGCAAAAAAGTGTAAATAGTGTTGGAAAAATATCTGAATATAATTCTAGTCCAGTGCTAAATAACAGGACGTTTATGAGAAATATAAATCCGGTGAAGTTAAATTTTACTCATAACGATGGAAGTGAGGATCCATTTGCTGAAGAATTTGACGGTAGTCCGCCATTGAGTTTAGGTTAATTTTTTTAATGTAATACAAATTACTTCAAGATTTTGTAGAAAACTGACTAACTAACTCAACCGAACTCATCACTATCACTACATAGTATAAAACAACGTCGCTTTCTCTGTCCCTATATCCCTATGTATGCTTAAATCTTTAAAATTACGCAACGGATTTTGATGCGGTTTTTTTTAATAGATAGAGTGGTTCAAGAGGAAGGTTTATATACATAACTAGCGGAACCCGTGGCTTTGCCTGTGCTAAATCTATGGAAGAGCCCGAGCGAAGCGAGGGCGAGTCGCTAGTACTTTTATATGACAGTCGGGAGACAGCATTAGGGTTGTCGAGTTTAATTGTAACCAACAGTGCTTAAAGTTCAAAATTTTCACATAATCGTTAGCGTTTGTTAACAATGCCGTTCATATGCGGCTCTTGGACACACAATAATTTAGAGCCTTAAAGTCTTAGTCTAAAACATTGAGCTTTTGTTTTCCATGTACATGAAAATCTTATCTTTTCGGAGCCCTTGTGTGGCGGGGGCCTTGACACGTGCCATTTTCATAAAGATGGAACTGTTTGTTGACAACCCTTGCATTTGATAGCATTTCCTTTGACAACTTTAGTGCTTTACCTATACTCTATAGTATGGATTTTTATACTGAACAAGTATTGAGCTATTTTTGGTTTCAAAAAAAGAGGCAAACAAAATGTAATTCTACAATTGTTGAAAATCATATCATTTTTTTTAAAAACGACTAGATTAGTCGTCTTTTCCATCTGTTACAATAGACATATTATACAAAGATCATTTTAGACCCCAAATACTTAAATGGAGAAGAAGAATTATATTTTTTTGATTTATATCAAAATACTTGATTAACAATTTTAACTAATACAAGCTTTATTTAATTATTTATGTAAATAATTTGTAAATTTGTTTTGTAAATATGAATAAAAGAGTTATATATTTTTTGGTTAAATTGTTTTTTTTTATTTTACTAACAACAAATATTATGACATTATATCTAATAGTATTTTTTTGCCTATAAGATATGCAGCAACTTCTTACATAGAACGACCGATTGATAGAGAAAGTTGAATAAGGGACAAGAAAACAATCTTACAGTAGTCTTTGGTGTGAACTGAGATATGGTCGGATACTTGTATCAAGAAATGAAATGTTTGAAGTTAACCAATGTAAAACAAATGATGCCACACTCATATCCCTTGTAATGTGGCCGTGTCCTAGAAAATGTAAGTGAAACAGGGAAAAATTAAAATACGAGTATCCAATGATTGCTGGTTCTCCAGAAATCAAATGTCCCATTATATAAGAAATAGAGAAGCAACTGAAAACTATAATGCCATAATTTGTTTTGTAAGGCTGACCCAGATTATGTTAAAAATAAAAATTCTTTCTTAAAAATCTCTTCCATTCTTGATCTTTAAGAGTTAGAAGTTGAGAATTAAAGAAGTTTATCGTTTTGAGATAAACTAGATGTACAGCGTGTTTCTGAATCATTCAGACACTCAGATATTGTCATCATTCTTTGTTTTTTACAATATATGACCATTCCATACTGCTTCAAATTCTTTTTTTACTGTCTTCTTGGCATTCAAATTTACTTGGAAGACAACCAGGATTCATGCGCACTTGTGATACTTTTTCCATTATATGATACTCCATGTAATTAGCCATATCATTTAGCAACTAGAAAAATAAAAGCAACTGTGTAAATATGATACTAAAACAAGAAATATCATAGTACATAAAGTACTAGTACAAAAAATTCTTGACAAGATTCTGCAAACTTTAACAGCTTCAACTGCTTTAGATTTAGACATTGTGTAAATACTTACATCAAAATGATCTTCACAAAAATACATTCGGGTTTCTACAGATAAACTATTACCATCGTATCTCCTTGCAAGATTTAACCACTTTAGCCGTATTTGTTTTTTATTTGGCACGTATATAAATAATTTGTTAGGAGTTTTTATAGTTGTGCTCTTACACTGGGGTACTATACAGTACTTGTAATACGAGCCTTTCATTTTTGTTAAAGAAAACAAAATTTTAGTAACTACTGTCATACACAAACACTTGTTATTTGTTGTGTTTATTTCGCAAGGCGTTACGTCATTCAAGATGCCATGACAGCTGTACTGAGCGGACTGTGCGTTTCCCTTTCCGAGTAATCTTTTATTTTAAATTAGTTTTTGAAAATGCAAAATACTTAATGTAAATGGTGGATTTTTAAAAAATATTTATTTTATTTTTAGAGAAGAATTTAATATTCGAAGCAAAAGTGTTATGCCCAAAATTTTATATAGGACTAGCGATTCGCCCTCGCTTCGTTCGTATAGTACATTTTATATAATATATAAGTACATTTTAACGGTTAGTGTATCTCAGAGATGAAATATTATTTTAATGCAGATAAAAGTATCCTAAGCTGGGATCCTGTTAGATCGGTATAAAAGCTCTAGCAGCGATCTGAGACAACTTCTAAAAGTTTGGATGCGTTTTAAAAATGATCGTTGATAGAGAGTAATTTGACAATAACACTTTTTAATTAGGAATATTGGCCCTGTTCGAAGAACACGTCTGATATTAGAAGCATTGAATAATTTATGAGATAAAAAAGGATTGATTCAGGATTGGTAAAAAACATTTTACGAGTTTTCAAATGTTGAAATAACGAACAATACTTCAATCTTTAATTAAGAAAATACTACGACCCGCTTCGCTGAGCGCAAGTAAAAATATATTAAGCGTATGTTACAATTTTCTATTAAAATAAAAGTTAAAACTTATAAAATTATCTATCTGCGAGTGTTAAAGTCCCGTCAAAATTACTCCAGCCATTTTAGAGATTAGCCGAAACAAACAAGCACACAGACAAACATTTTAAAAATTGATTTTTTTATTTAAGTACCGTATAAACTTTCATATGGACTTAGTGAAAAGCTGTTAATTTGAAATTAAAAACAGACACTTCAATTTTATTTATATGTGATGGACTGATTAAAAATCTATGGCAACACAATACACATCTGTCACTTCAAGGTGACCTTCAAACCATCCGAGTTTGACGTTTCGTAACCCACTAAAATTATTTTCGTTTGAATTTTCTACCCGCGTAGACATGTTATAATATGCGATAAAATATCCGTAACACGTTACGTTAAAATAAATTGTGATTCCTGTCATTCCACGTGTACAGTGAATTATTTAGTGATAATTTAAGTCATTACGCTGGGTGTGCTGTAACTTTCTTAATCGGTAAGTTTAAGTTTACTATATAAATCGTATTGCCGGCGTGGTTTAAAAATAGTTTCGTCTATATCTAAATACATTGTAAGGCTTTTATTACAATTTAAATACAAATTGTGTTCTATTTATACCATATAATATATAGTTTTACATATTTCGTGAATTTCGGAACGACCGGCAATTTTTAATTTATGACCATAATATAATTTACATATAAATTATTATTAAATTCTTACATTCCTATTAGTATGTAATTTACATTTACATAATGTAAATCGACATTAGATACATAATTGAATGTCACTAAAAATTTTTACCATTTATGAAGTTTAAAATTTTATATATAAGCAATAAATGTATATTTAAAAATACTTTAAACTATTATATTTAGTATGTCTTCAATAAAAAACTAGTTGATCTGTGCTTATGTTCATATTATATCACTTTATCAATGTAATGAATGTCAGAGAAATGTTATCTATTCTATTATATCACAATATTTTTTGTTGGGTTTTTAGATTATGTTAATAATAGTAGCAACTTGATTAAGCTTCCAAAATCATCAAGTTCCTTCAAAAGGTATATTTAATTTAAGTTTTTTTAGTTTATTAGCTTTAGGTGATAGCATTTTAGATTTCTTTAAGCCTTTGCGTCTGTTTGGAAAAAGCACTATTTTTTTTCATTTCATTTGAACTATTATAGTTTTTAAAAAGCCATACTTATTCTTTTAAGATTAAAAAAAAATTATAATTAACGTTATAAATTTAACAATCTTTACAATACAAGTAATACAAGCTTATAGACAGAGTAATCTTGTATATTATTTCCTGTCCAGTGGTTTTTTTAAAATTTAATGTTAAATTATAAATATATCAACTACATTAAAGTGTTAATTCATAACATTTATTTTTATGTTGCATTTCTGACATCTATATATATGAAAATCTTATTGAAATAGTTATTTTTATTTATCAATAAAGAGGCCAACCGCCGAATCTATACTTTTGAGAAATTTTGTCTGTCTGTATGTGACCGCATCACAAGAAAACCACTGGATAGATTTTGATAAAACTTTGTATGATGATAGCTGAATATCTGGGTTAACATATAGGAACTTTTTACAAACACATATAGAAAGAGAGAGGGTTTAGAATCAGCCCCCAGTTTACCGAATTACTGTGTAGAAACGGACTACCCAGGTAGTCAAAGTATCTACATCAGTGGTGTTGAGAGCATCTCTAAACGGTCAAGTGCCAAGTTTTTTTTTCAAATTTTAGATCGGATTGTTACTGCTAGAATATTTCTAATTACTGAAATATCTTGACTAACCATTACAATCCAACTTTAAAACATCAAATGGTATACTTATATGTAAAAATTATGAAATTGCTTTGTAGTCTTCAAAAAAAGGTAGGTGGAGCCGCGGGAACTGCTAGTACTAGATAATGAGTAAATTCATAGACAGAGGCCAATTAATAAAATTATATGTACTTGTTGTCAAGTAGGGATAGCATATTTTCCGTAAGATAAGTATGCCACTATATTACAATTGAACCAAATCGTATTCTCGTATCAATAGTGCGTTATCAATTCATTGACTTATCCTTATTTGCCATTGACCTAACAATATATTTATAAAATATTACGTAACAAATGTTATGAAACTATTTTATCGAATTTACAAAATACAGATTCTCAAAAATACGTAAAGTTACTTTAATATTTTGCATTGGAGTGGTTTTCTTTTGAATGTACATGAGGCTGAGAGGTGGTAGTCCAGAGGTAACGCGCTCGCTTGGATATCCGAGTGATGCGGGTTCAAATCCAGGTCTCGTACCTCTGATATTTTCATGTGCGAATCATTTCTATCATGATTACCACTTGTCTTACGGTGAAGGAAAACATCGTGAGGAAACCTGCATGTCTGAGAAAACCTAGCAATTTTTCGAAAGACATGTGAAGTCCGCCAACACGCACTAGGCCAGCGCGGTGGACTATGTGTTATAAATACTCTTTATGTATATACTTTTTATAATTTTTAAATAATATTTTCATATTCTATTCATATATGTCATTCATCACATCTCTTTCAAGCTAATAAAAATGTATTATAATTTTGTGTATTGAAGTTATTTTATTGGCGACGAGGATGTTAAAATGAATCCTGAACAAATAGAACAATTACTTCGTAATCAAGCATCGCAACAACAACAAATAACTGAAATCCTAAAATTTTTAGTAGAAACACGTATTACCACTCCTACGCCATTGAACAACAATGGAACGGAATCACAGGTAACTACTTCTACACCGATGGAAATAAATAAAATAGCCATCATTAATAATTTTAGAGGAGATAAATTTGAACCTTCAAGCAACTCGTCAATTGAAAATTTTATCGAATATTTCGAAGCTAAATGTAGAATAGGGGGTGATAACTACTTATCTATACAGAAAGACCTCTTGCTATCTTGCTTAACACCAGAAACATATCATGAAATCAAAACCGCACTAATACCTTCATTTGAAAATTCTTCTTACGAAGATATTAAAAATAAACTTCTAGATATATATAAAACCCGGAAAACAAGATATAAGGCTCTAACAGAATTTTGGTCTTGTATCAGAGATAGTTCTGAAACCATGGAACATTACGCTAATAGGTTAAAAGAACTCACCAAAGATTGTGGCTATGATGACGCCATATTAGAACGACAATTACGAGATCGCTTCGCTACAGGACTAAATCATCCCCAACTACAAATTGAATTAAGACAAAAATGGCCTGATCTTATGGATATTCAAAATGGAACAAAAACTGAAGTAACATTTCTACAATTATTTGCAATTGCGCAATCTAGAGAACTAGCTGAAACAGATATGAACATAGAACGTAGTATTAACAGAATTTCTAACAAAACCGGGAACAGGAATAAAGAACACATACGCAAGCCAATACGTAAATTACGTTTAGATCAATGCCGCAGATGCGGTAAGCACAATAAACACAGTTTTAACAAATGTGATGCCAGAAATCATAAATGTGTCGAATGTGGAATTAATGGCCACTTTGAAAGTTGCTGCATTAAAACTGGCCGAGCATACCTTGACAACCACAAATTACTTAAAAAATCAACAAATATTCATAGAAACAGGAATTTACACAGAATTTCAGAAAGATCAAATATAACTAACCAAGTATCACAATCACAAACATCGTGTTCATCACTTTCAGGTAGTGAAGAAAGTGAGGATGAAGATAATACCTACAAAATTCATAATAAAAAAACAAGCAGATGCAAGAAAATAGATGTCAAAATTAACGGTTTTACGTGTACGATGGATTGGGACCCAGGTTCCGTATACTCAATTATCAGTACTGAATTGTGGAGAAAAATTGGATCACCGTCTCTAATACCAGCTCCCACATTAAAAGCTTACTGTAACTTCAAACTGAAACCTAAGGGCTTAACTGATGTAACGGTTGAAGTTGATAACCGAAGTTTAATTCTACCAGTAGTTGTAATGAAACATGCTGAACCAATGCTTTTTGGACTACAGTGGAGTGAATCTTTTGATATGGTTTTCCCAGAACCCGTTTACTCCATAAAAACGAATACAATAACAACAAACATGTCACTTAGACGTGTATTAGATAGGCACACTAGTCTCTTCGATGGCAAACTAGGAAGAGTAAACAATTATCAAGTAAACATTCATATCAAAGAAGGAGTAGAACCAAAGCATCTGCCTGCTCGTCCTATAAAGTTTAGCATAAAAAGAAACGTAGATTTAGAATTAGAACGTTTGGTTAACGAAGGCATCATTACTCCAATAGATCCAAACTTAATCCCAGTAGAATGGGCAACACCGACAGTTAACGTCCTAAAATCAAATGGCCAGATAAGAATTTGTGGTGATTACCGTACAACCATTAACTCAGTACTTATAAAACATGCACACCCAGTCCCTCTTTTCGACGACTTACGTCAACGACTTTCAAATGGAGAGAAATATTCAAAAATTGATTTGAAAGATGCATACTTACAATTTGAAATAGCTGAAACATCAAAAAAATATCTGACGATTTCAACACACAAAGGATATTTCCAGTACAACAGAATGCCATTTGGTATCGCAACAGCACCATCTATTTTTCAACATTATTTAGACAAACTTTTAGGAGATATACCAAATGTAGCCGTTTACTTTGACGACATAGCTGTAACTGGAATAAATGATAGCGAACATTTAAAAGCACTTTCTACAGTTTTTAATCGATTGGAGAGAGCTGGCCTCAAAGTAAACTTAAAAAAATGTTCATTTTTACAACCAGAAATAGAATATTTAGGACATACCGTTGACAAATTTGGCGTGCGACCAACAAAATCAAAACTCGAAGCTATCCTTAATGCGCCACCGCCAAGTAACATAAAAGAATTAAGATCATTTCTAGGCTTAGTTAATTTTTATGAGAGATTTATTCCACACTTACATACCATTTGTGCCGATCTCCATAAACTAACTGGGAGCAGAAGCAGATGGCAATGGACAGCTCATGAAAATGAAATTTTCAATGAAGTAAAACACAGTATTAAAACTTCGAAATCATTAATAGCGTTCGATGAGAAACGTCCTCTATTTTTAGCATGCGACGCTTCGGAGAAAGGCATAGGTGCTGTACTATTCCATAAAACTAACAAACTTGAACAGCCTATAGCATTTGCATCGAGAAAACTTAAATCAGCAGAATCCAGATATTCAGTAATAGATCGCGAAGCACTTGCCATATTTTATGGAGTTAAAAAATTTGACCAATATTTAAGAGGAACCAAATTTACCTTAGTAACAGATCACAAGCCCTTAATATATATACTAGGACAAGAGCGAAACCTACCAAAAATAGCAAACAACAGACTTGTGAGGTGGGCTTTATTAATAGGAAGCTATGATTACGACATTTTATATAGAAAGGGCGAGAACAATAATGTCGCTGATTATTTATCACGAATGCCAAATCCTAAAGAAGAACCTACAAGAGCTGAATTAAGAATTCATAAAGTTGATGAAGTTATCCAATACGGTAAAATAAATGATCTGTCACTAACTCAACATCGCATTAAAGAAGAAACTGCGAAAGATCATAGTCTTAAACAAGTAATTCAATACATTAAGACTGGCTGGATAAACGCAGTAAAAGAAGCCGAGCTACTGCCCTATTTACGCAAACGTGACGAACTAGCAATTGAAAACAATTTGGTCATGTGGCAAGGCAGGATCGTGATGCCCCATACATTACGTCTGCCTACGTTAAAATATTTACACAGTGGTCATCCTGGTAATTCGGCAATGAGAGCCCTGTCACGATTTTATGTGTGGTGGCCAACAATAGAAGACGATATCGATGTTTATGTTAAAAAATGCCATACGTGTCAGGAGAATCGACCTAATAACACAGAACTTCCTATATTCTCATGGTCGATTCCTGATCATATTTGGGAGAGAATACACATTGATTTTGCAGGTCCATTTGAAGGCAAATATTGGCTAGTATTGGCAGATGCTTTATCAAAATGAATAGAAGTAGTACCAATGGACAAAATCACTACAGATAAACTTTGTGATAAATTAGACGACATTTTCACTACTTTTGGGCTACCACAAATTATAGTTTCTGACAATGGACCACAATTCACATCATTACAGTTTCAAACATATTGTAAACTCAAGAACATTGTTCACATCAAGTCGTCACCTTATCATCCACGGACCAATGGATTGGCAGAACGGTTAGTTCGAACTTTTAAAACTCGAATGGCGGCAAGTATAAGGGATAGTGGCTGCTTAAAAAGTCGTTTAAGAAAGTTTCTTTTTACATATCGCAATACACCTCACACAACGACAGGGAAATCTCCTGCTCAAATGATGTTTGGACGCAGACTCACATGTGAGTTAGACAATGCCCGCCCGAATCTAAGGCATCATTTGAGATATAAGCAACTAAAAGCAAATATTCTTAACGAAAATACAAGAGCATATAGACCTGGCGATAATGTTTATATTCGCGATACAGTGGAGAATCAGTGGAAGCCAGGTGTGATTAAGCAGAGAACACATAAGTACTCCTATAAAGTCAATGCAAACGATGGGAAGGAGAGGCGAATGCATGCAGATCATATCAGGTCCAGAACTATGGACGAAGAAAATATGACAGAACCAGTACTAATACCAACATGGACTAAACCCAAAGCACTTGAGAGCAATCAACACCAGCCATTAGAGAGTTCAAATGTACCAGTAACTCCAATAAGAGCCGCAACAAATGATATCACACCTACAGAACCGTTAGCATTACAATCAACGCCTAGAACCAGAATATTGGAACACGAAAAATGGCGAACTGAAAAACGCTATACCACGAGACACTCATCATGGCCGCCCAAAGGGATGGCCTAAGCTGTTGATTTTTCATTTTGAAGCTTATTTATTGAATAAGGTTAAAGGCTATCTAACTTTACGCTACAATTCATAGGCGCAGAACAAACATACTTACAATTACATAAATAATAAACGTACGTTATCAATTGACCAGAGCCAAGGGATAAGAAGGGAGAAGAAGGGTGGGATGATATTGGAATTCCGGGATAGGAACTATAAATGCTCTAGTAACTTATCCTTATTTTGCTCTGGTCTCTCCCTTATGTTGGAAAATTATGCATTTACACATACATTCTGTCAAGAAAGTCATGAAAAAAAAGGAGGGAACCAACAACATTTATATGGTATCCCTATAAATTGCGGTTTTGATACATTTTTTTATAAAATAATATTTCCTAATTCATTTTTTGCCTCTAAACGCTAAACGGTCACACGAAAAAACTCGAATATCACATAATTTTGTAAAACATCAACCACAAAGCTACGATGTGACAGTGGAGGTTCTCTGTTTGACAATTATTCAGTGTTGCCAGTATTAGGAAACTCAGTAGTTCCCAAAACATTATTTTCATGACTTTCTGACAGACCACTGAAACCCAGCAAAACATCCTCCGTCTAAATAAGACGTCGCATGATCTCTTGCGCATTCGACAGTGACGTCCCGACGACAGGTCTGCCGCAGGCGCGGTCGCAGCCTGAAATTTTGGAGGGGGTCACTCAATACACATTATTGCACAAGACACAATTTTTTTTAACCGACTTCAAAAAAGGAGGAGGTTATATGTTCCATTGTAGGTATATATTTTTTTATGTATGTTCACCGATTTCTCCGCCGTCTGTGGGCCGATTTCAAAAATTTTTCTTTTGTTCGGTAGAGTATAGCTCCAAGGGGGTCCCATTGTCACCAAGCCAGATTCTGATGATGGGATCCCAAGGAAATCGAGGGCAACTCTCAAATTTTATAGGCACCTATTATGTTTTTGATATATTTTCTAAAGATGTTCAAGCAATTGTGTCTGAAAATCATTATTTCATGTGGATGAGCTGATGATGGAAGGTACAATTCCTCGACGGTTCTTTTTATGTTTGTTCATTAATTTCTGCGTCAAATGTTGGCCGATTACAATTTCTTTTTGTTCGGTAGGGTATACTTCCAAGATATTCGCATTATCACCAAGTCAGGACCTGATGATGGGATCCTAAGGAAATCCAGGGCAACTCTCAAATTTTATAGGCATTTATTACGTTTTTCATATATTTTCTAAAGCTGTTCAAAAATTTGTGATGATGTAAGGTATATCTCCTCAACAGTTAGGAGTTGAAAGAAAATTCTTTTAATATTTTACGTACTTATGAACCGATAGTCGCATTACTTCAAGATATTAGGTTGATCTGATAATAGAAGATACATCTTATTAATGTCTAGGAGTTACGTGGAAAAATACACGACAAATCTCGATTGACTATTGTCGTACACTCCAAAACTTTGCTGACTTATTGAAGCAGTAGTTTAGTTAGCCTACCAATATTATATTTAAACAAAATATCTAATTTCCAAAAATAAATTATTATTTAACAAAACGTTACAAATCGAAACTAAAAACAGAAAAATAATTTTAATTACTTAGTTATTGTTGGAGTCAGTGCTAGCCAAATCAAAATAATCTTAATAAAATTTAATGAATGTATCAATTTGTAAATATAATCAAAATATCTGTTCGAAAGTTCATTGCAAAGGCAGGATAAAACTGTCTTGTTCTTGGCTGGCACCGATTCCAACAATAACTAAGTAATTAAAATTAGTTTTTCTGTTTTTAGTTTCGATTTGTAACGTTTTGATGTCGGTTTTATACATTACTTATAAAACAAATGGAAGTCGTCTTTTTGTATTTGCGAATCGGGTGATAATATTTGAGACGTCTATTCTAGTACTATTTCCGGGTGAATGTTTAGAAGAGCTAAACCTGTTAATCGCTCTTCTAACATGTTTCATCATGTTCATAAAAACACCACTAGATGTCAGCAAACTATAAATTTATCGCTGTTAGGCGATAGCTAGAGATTTCCTTTTATTATTTGGCAAATTTTTGAGATTTTTCAATTTGACCTTAGATTTTGGGGGGGGGGGTCATGTCCCCTGTGACCCCCCCCTTCGGACCGCGCCTGGTCTGCCGAAGTAGACACAGAGACAAGGGGTTGCTCCACAGTTCATTCTACTATCAGAAAGGTCTGGGGTTCGTCCCTAGGTAATAGGTTCACTGTTCACAACATAAATAACCGAAAAAATGACTCGATGGAAGTTTTTTAATCAAATTTTAATTAAGTTTTTTTTTAAATATATATTTATTTAAAGTTATATACTACGAAGTATATTAACTATATGGTGTCCGTAACACAAGCCTCGTAGCTTACCACAGAAATAGATAGCGTTGTGTGTAATAATATCCCAACATATTTATATATTCTTTATTTAATGTTATTATGATTTATCATAATAATATACATTTTTATCGGCAAAATAACCCAAGTACATGGCGGATGGTAATGTAGCTTTCGTGTTAGTCAAGGAATTGTAAGAGTCATATCGGTTTTACAGATTATACAAGTGTATAGGTATATATAGGACATACAGACCTACTAATTTTTTGTTTAATTAGGTATATATAATATAAGTGTACGAAAATCTGTACATATTATGTCCCAACATATTTATTATTTATTTATTATCTTATATATAAAATTCTCGTGTCACGGGGTTCGAACTTGAACTCCTCCGAAACGGCTTGACCGATTCTCATGAAATTTTGTGAGCATATTGAGTAGGTCTGAGAATCGGCCAACATCTATTTTTCATCCCCCTAAATGTTAAGGGTAGTCCACCCCTAAATTTTTATTTTTTATTTTTTAGACAATTCTTTTTCCTACAGATCAACCCAATGAGGTTGATTAGCAATTAAAAAAATGAACGCGAGCGAAGCCGCGGGTACAGCTAGTATTATTATAAAATTGAAGTGACTGTTTGTAACATCAACATATCAGGTTTTTAATTAATGCGTATGTAATACTTTCTTAGGTTTACGCGAATATTTGACATTATAAATGAAGCTATCTTTTCGGATTTTGTAGCGGATTTATTTGGATTTTTGGTTCTCGACGAATGCTTTACAGCAATCATGGTCTCGTGACCATCCACGACAAAATCCGAAAAGATAGTTTCATTTATAATGCGTATGTAATTAATTATAAGAAAAGCAGAATTATTCACATTTTTGTTTCTCTGTCTGTTTGTTACCGCCTTATCTCTGAAACGGCTGCACAGATTTATACGGGACTTTCACTGGCAGATGGCACTGGTGTTAAGGAGTACTTTAGGCTACTTTATTTAGAAAAAATAATTAAGAGTTCATTAAAAATACGTACTTAGGACAAACGCGAGCAAAATTAAAGTTGCTAGTAAACAATGAAACACGTGAAGGAAAATGTATTCGATGTAACATTGTCCCCCATAACTATTTATACCACAAAACGTCAAAATTACTGGCTTACGTCCAGAATGTAAACGTAAATGATGAATAAGCTATAATATTATGTAAGCATCAATCATACTGACGGCAAAAAAGGATAAAATTATAGTAAAAATACGCCATTTTGTTTTAATTTTGACTGACTTCAAAAGGACAACAAAAGTGTTGTTGTGTTACAATTAATTATTTTATCTTATTTAGTTTAGTTTTATTATTATTAAATTCTTCTTATTGAATATCTTATTTAGTTTAGTTTAGTTTTATTATTATTAAATTGACAGTCCAGCGGTAACGCGCTCGCTTGAATAACCGAGTGATGCGAGTTCAAATCTCGTACCTCTGATATTTTCACGTGCGAATCATTTCCATCATGATTACCACTTTTCTTACGGTGAGGGAAACCTGTATGTTTAAGAAACACCTAGTAACTAGCAAGTTTTCGAATGACATGCTCAGTCCGCCAACACGCACTAGGCCAGCGCGGTGGACTATGGCCTGATCCCCCTCGTACAGAGGGAGGCCCGTGCCCAGCAGTGGGACGTTAAACGGGGCTGATGACATTATTATTGAAGTGAAACTTCTTTAGAATCGTTGTGATTTTAAACTCGATGAAACGAAAAAATAAGTCCATAGTACCAGGCACTTAGAGACGGAGAAGAGTTAGCCTTAGTTAGATCTCGCCCACCGCGAGTCAGTGACATTTCTAACTCTGTCTAACTCGTGGGTGTGACCTTCGCGCCGTCTCCCTCTCTCAACGAGCTTAGACGGGGTTATTAAGTATTAATATAAACGAGATTTAAAAATTAGTTTGCCAAAGAAGTTTTACTTCTGACATGTGTACTTTGTACACACGCACTTTAATTTTTTTTTTAATTTGTTTTGTATTATATTATTGGCAATGTTGTGTTTATCTATAATTCGTGTACATAACTTTAGTGAGTGACTGTACCCGTGCGCACACGCATCCCCCCCACTGTCGCTAAGCGTTCTTTTACGCAACGGGACCTTTAACATGATGTTATCGTACGAGAAACATACTTCGATGCATAGATATCAATCATCAACATATTTTATGAATAAACCAAATTTTGTTCACTCCGCTAACATAATTAATTCATATCTTCTCATTATGAAGGTCGTACCGTATCTTCTCTAATACATAAAAAACTCGTGTTCACAGTGTTTGTTATCGAACACCGCCGAAACGGCTTGACCGATTTATATGATTTTTTTTGTGTACATCGGTCTACTTTTTATTCCGCTAGGTAATAAGATTTTTATTTTTTAGTTTTAGAGCAATTTTTTTTATTTTTTTATGATTCGGCATCAAAAAATAATTATAACCCTAAATTTTCATCTTTCTACCACCAATCAGCATATAATAGCGATTAGAACGCGGTTTAGTCTTTAATTTTTTTCAAGAATTGTTCAAAATGTAATGCTGTTCATTGATTTGATAAACGCTTTTGGTATGCGGGAAATCTAAAAAAAACTAATTTATATGTACAGCAAATATTCTTTTCAAGAAATATGGATTAAATTGTCTGTGGACGACGCCTATCTTAATCAAATCAAAAATTAAGTTTCGAATAGACCATTCTTAAATAGATGCAATTAAAATGTTTCCTTATTACGTTCTATTAAAATCGGATTTACAACAAAAGTTTAATTCTTATCACGACGACAGGCTTGGTTCAGTTTGTAGTAACCTACTTGCTGTGCCAGAACTTCAGGGTTCGACTCCCGCCAGTGTCATCCATTTGTGTGATAAGCTTGAATGTTTGTACTCTTTATAATATGTATGTATTTAAGTTATATATGTGTATCAACTATTTGGTATCCGTAACACAAGCATCGTAACTTACCAATATTATAGACGGTGCTGTGTGTTAATGTACTAACATATTTATAATTTATCAGCACTCGATAAAGTGTCAAGACTGTATTATCTAAGACACTATCTAAAGTTATTTACAATTTAAATCCTTGTTTACGATGTTTGATATTATTTGTATGACGCCACTGCACTTGATGCCAGCTAGTTACGTAAGAATGACGTGTGGGCATGTTTATTATTGGATTGGATGTTATGGGGGTGTGGCGTCTTATCAAGATGCATAATAAGTCTCGCCTTGAACATGCGATTGATAGTGCACAAAGGTCCTTTCTTGAGATACGAATCTCTACAGATTTTTAAGGTCCCACTGCTGGGCACGTACTTCAATATGAGGGGAATCAGGTTATAGTCTACCACGCTGGCAAAGTGCGGGTTGCGCGTCTTTCGAAAACTTGCTAAAAGAGACAAGTGGTAATCCGATCCGATAGTGCGAGACCCGGATTTGAACCCGCATTACTCGGTTATCCAAGCCATTCGTTTAGCCAATTATAGCTTTGTATTTAATGATATGATATGATGATACGAAAAAGGTACGTTTTGAAACCAATTACACCAACAGCATGCGACGTATGAGTACATCTTGTGGTATATTTTTTTTATTTAAAAGGAGTGTTGCCTTCGGTCGTCGTACAGTCCGGTAAAAATACAGTTAGTTTAAGAAAAATATTATGGAGTTAGTAAAACCGAAAAATCAAGTTTAAAATCGTATAATAAACTTATCCAATTGACATTATAAATGAAACTATTTTTGGTTCCCGAGTCCCGACGCATTGACGATGTCTCTCCCGTGACCATGATTGCTGTAAACCATTCGAAACGTCGGGAACTAAAAATCAAAATAAATCCGCAACAAAATCCGAAAAGATAGTTTCATTTATAATGTCAAATATTCGCCTAAGAAAGTATCGTAGAATTGAATAGAAATTTTGTTTTCAGGTAAAAATGTCTCGCGATAGATCAACAAGGCGGTTCTACCGCGGGGAGTCGACTCACGACTTGCTCTCGTACATGGACAAAGGCCAGGCTGCGTGTGAAGAGAACCGGTGGACCTTTGAGACTGCTTGGGAAGCCGCCAATAAAGGCAAGTTTCATAGATTTATAACAATGTACGATTATGACATCTATACAAATAAAATTCTAACTTAGTTGAGTCTGTTCATCGTATATTTTTGTCAAATCTTATTGAAATAGTCATTGATCATTATTGAAGATACAGGTCCGAATTCTTTTGTCTATCTGTCTGCGACAGCGTCGCGAGAAAACTGATAAAATTTCGATGTATAAGTAAATAAACACGGCTGATCAATTTTTTGTGTTTTGAGGAAGAACTCAGTGGGAATTATATATTTTCCTGTAGTAAAAGGAAATTTAGGTACTACACAAAATTTTAGAAAAATAATGAATAATCACAAAAATTGGTTACGTATTGGTAAATAGATATAAAAAATATAATATTAATTTTTGTACCTCCTTTTTTAAAATGGTCAAATTATAAAATGGCTGATATTAACGATCATGTTTTCGAAGAATATCAAATTAAAATTTTACATAATATACCTAATGTGTGAAAATCTTCATAACGTCCAAAAACGTTTTGTTTACGTTACATTGTTCTAACCAGATGTCATATACCAGATTTTATCAAAATCTAAGGAGTGGTTTTCTCGTGATACGTTCCCAGACGGACAGGCAGACAGTAAATTCTAAAAACTAGATATTTTTATATACATATTTGACTCGACTATGTAAAATAGACTTTATTGCTATAACATAAGAAGCATTTTTCAATAATATAACTAACACTAATGTAGTGGCTTAGACGAGTTTCATACAAAGGCATTGTGTATATTCAGAGCATGTAGAAACCTAAACTAGATAAACTGGTTCTAAAACTTAGAAGGATTTAACAGTACCTATTTTGTACTGTGTTATTTGAGTTTGTTGACTGTCTCGTCGGTACAGTGGCTGTTATGTAGATCCTAAAGTTCTGGGTTCGATTCCTAGGTCGGGTTAAGTTATTCAAATCAAAATATACTTTATTTAAAAAGACTTCGATATCATATTTATTTATTTATTTATTATTCGGAAGACAAACAGTATTTAGTTACATATAAAACGAAAAAAACAAATTTGAAGTTCGTGACGTACATTTTAACAATCAGTATAAATTTCTCAGAGAGGAAATATCGTCCTGCTGTAAAAAGTATCTTATATTTTTTTTTTCAAATTGCATTAGAATCTGACACAGACACACTGACAGACAGACAGACAAAAAAAAGTGCGTGTGTACAAAGTACACATGTCAGAAGTAAAACATCTTTGGCAAACTAATTTTAAAATCTCGTTTATATTTATACTAAATAACACCGTCTAAGCTCGTCGAGAGAGGGAGATGGCGCGAAGGTCACAGCCACGAGTTAGACAGAGTTAGAAATGTCACTGACTCGCGGTGGGCGAGATCTAACTAAGGCTAACTCTTCCTGATTTTTTACATATTCTGCCAATTTTAATGACTCACTGCTGGGGCCTACCTCCATTAGGAGGGAGTTCTGGTCTACCATACTAGCCCACCATGCTGACCCACTTGGCGGGTTGGCGGACTTCACATCTCGAAAACTTGTTAAATGTTATTTTAAGCACGCAAGTTCACGATGTTTTTCTTCACCGTAAGACAAGTGGTAATTACGTTGGTACTGACTCGCGCATGAAAGTGTCAGAGGTTCGAGACTCGGGTGAAGTCAATGGCTTACAAATCGTTTTTAATTTCAGTTGGCGGTATATACACAGTGATACGGTCAAAAGCGTACGTGTCTACCGAAGAAATGGGTGAAAACTACTGTCTTTTGGGTAAGGACTTTTCTTGTCATATGCAAATTTACTCAATTAATATTTAATTAGAAGGCAAAAGCCTGTTTCGATTATTTATTAATACATTTCATTGCTTAAAAATATATATTTCGGTTGACAGGTCGGATCACCTACAGATAAAAATTTATATTATGATTTAAATACACGATATAAATATTCGATTGGACTGCCTCGGTGGTCCAACATGTATGTCTGTAATTCCGAAGGTTCTGGGTTCGAGGCTTGGGTGGGGCTATGTTATTTTATTGCGGTTTTTTTCTGTCAAGAAATACCCTGAAACAGTGAGGCTTTTACTAGATAAGCGTTACTAATTTTCTACGTACAGTTCGCGTCACGTAAAAAGAACGCTGGAAGAAAGTGGTGCGGGGTGTGATTGCGCATCGGTACATTCGCATACGAAATTCCTAAGCCTATTCTTTTATTTTTAAACTAACCATTCGCTCACGATGTATATTGATTATTGATAGGTACATTGAAAAATATATTATATAGAATGTCATTAAATAAAATTCTATTAATTAATAAAATATGTTTGATTCAGTGTATAATGTTTAATCTACTTACAAAAAATTTGATTAATTCATTTAATATATTTTTTTTCATTATTTAACTGCATTATTATCACACTCTATCTTTATAAAACAATATACGTCAAAAATATTTTTTCACTATTTTTTATATAAAATCATTTCGTAATTAATAACTTTTGTGTGCGCGATGGTATTACTAGTAACATAGGCTATATTTATTACTAGCAGAACCCGTGGCTTCGCTCGCGCTAGATCTAGGGACCAATCCGAGCGAAGCGAGGGTGAATTGCTAGTTTAGATAAAAAATATCTTTTATTGACATTTTCCTATCCATCCTACTATATTCTGTGGTATATAAATAAATATATTTTCATTCACAGGCCCCTATAAAGAGCAGTGTGCGCGTACAGAAGTCGAGGAGGCCGACTTTCCCCCTAACTCCCCTCTCACTACGGCTGTCAACGCTATGAGGAGTCAGGGATATAAAGTGAGTTGTTATTTCTATACTAATGTGAACTTATTAAATTTGATTGGTTTTAAAACTAATATACCCATATATGACACGTATGACTCAGTTTATAGTGACTTAATATGCCTACGATCGCTGGTTCAAGTGGTTTCATTTGTTTTACGCCAATGTTTGTACTAAATTAAAGAATTTTTCGCTGTTTCCGAGATACGCCAGAACAGACAGACAGACAGATAAAAATTAAAAAAAAAACGATTTTTAGTCGTATATACTTATACTTTCATATGCATTTAGTAAAAAGCGGTTAAGTTAGTCAAAAAAAGTAGTGTATCAAATATCTGGTATCCATAACACAAGCCTCTTAGGGTACGTATATACTACGTATTATTCACAATTAGTATCACTACATAGTATAAAACAAAGTCATTTTCTCTGTCCCTATATCCCTTTGTATGCTTAAATCTTTAAAACTACGCAACGGATTTTGATGCGGTTTTTTTAATAGATAGAGTGATTCGAGAAGAAGGTTTATATGCATAACTAGCAGATTAGATAGGGAAGAGCCCAAGCGAAGCGAGGGCGAGTCGCTAGTGTAGTTATATTAATTAATATAAATTTTTTTACAGCTACACACAGGGACATGGCTAGTTGATGGCAACCCACAGATTATTCTATTCGACATCGGCTCAGCCGCATGGCAAATGGATAGCTTTAAACAAGAGTTATGGGATTCCTGCTCCTTGGGTATACCCCATTTAGATGTAGAGGCCAATGATGCGGTGATATTGGGCTTTATGGTGGCACATTTCATTACTGAGGTTGGTACGGGTTCGATTTTAAATTAAAAATTTTAGGTTTGTTTTAGTTAGTGTTAATAGTTGTTTGTTATATTTTTTTACAGTGGATTTTAAATAAATGGTTAAAATTGCTTATTCAACATATATAAGGATAATTTCTATATGATATGCACTAGTGGCTAGCGCATTAATTAATAAAAATAAATAAAATAGTTACATTACCTTTTTTTTGCTCAGACGCATTCTATATACTTTTTGGCTATAACTACTGTGTGTCTTTTAATTTCCTCAGTATACATTAACAAACATACATACATAGTAATATGTCTATTTATAACTCACTCGTACACTAATTTCGCGCAAACTTGACTAAAATCGTCATGAAGTAACATAATAACATTCAATCTCACTCACTTACTCACTCGTTCACTCGCTCACTCGGTCACTCGCTCACTCACTCGTTCACTCACTCACTCACTTACTCACTAACTCACTCACTCACTTGTTCACTCACTCACTAACTAACTTACTCACTCGTTCACTCACTTGCTCACTCGTTCACTCACTTATTCACTCACAAAGTTTAACATTTTTTTTATTTGTTGCTTCTTTATTTATTTTATATTTTATTATTATTATTTTTTTTAATTTATTAAGTTATATTCGATTCTCCAACAGTTCCGTAAAGCAGCTGAGGGCTACAGCGACACACCGCCACGCGTAGTGGCTCACTTTCACGAATGGCAAGCTGGCATTGGCCTTATTGTTCTGAGGTAATCGCAATTATACATACATACATACACACATATATGCATACATACATACAATATACACGGTGATAATAATGGCTGTTTCTTTAAATGCGACATAACTACCTTGTAGGGTTTTCCCCATGGGTCTTTCTCAATTTCGTTTAAAAGTTCGATCCAGCATCTCTTTTTACTTTCTCTTATGGCCTTTTTTAGTTTCCGACGTGCTTCTTTGTATTTTTCTCTCATAAGTTCAAAGTGGTAATGAGGCTTTTTTCGAGCACGTTGTACCAGTCTTCTACATCGGATGCACTCTTTACGCAACGTTGCAATCACTTCATTCCACCAATAAACCGGAAGAAACTTATTTAGGAGACGCTTCCGTGGCATTGTAGCATCACAGGCCGACACTACTCTTCTGATAATACTGTTTGCTTTTTCTTCAACATTACATCTGCTCTCTATAGGTCTTAAATCTAATGCGGCTTGAAATGTACTAAGGTCGAATGCACTGACCTTCCAGCCTTTTGAGGCAGTTTTAGTTGTTAGCGTCCTTTGAGGTGTATTCGATACTTCCCAGGATAAAGCTTGATGATCACTAGCCGTATAAACGTCAGTTACCTTCCAAGTGTTATTCCCTCTTGCAAGCTTTGTACTTATAAAAGTCAGGTCTACAATTGAACTCGCTTCTCCGTTTATAAAGGTCAGTTTATTGCCATTATTAAGCAGTACCACGTCCAAAGACACCATGGTTTCCAGAAGTGCTTGTCCCCTAGCATTTGTCATTTTACTACCCCAATTCACTGCCCACGCGTTGAAGTCACCTGCTATGGCCACAGGGAAGTGGGTTTTTGCATTCTCTGCTAGTTGTTCCAGGTAGTTAGTGAATTCCTCTAATGAGAGACTAGGTGACGCATAGCAGCTGTAAAAGTGAATGTCCCCCAGCCTTACTCTTATGAAGCCTGCGTTCTTCTCTACCGCTTGGAAAGCGAGTGAGTGACAGGACCATATAGCAACTTTCGCATCCGCATCAGTAACGAAATAGGTGTTATTTATGTTTTTATATGGTTCCGAGATCAGGACTAGATCTATCTTCAATTCTCGCACCGTCTGTGCAAGCAAATTATGTGCTGCTTCGCAGTGGTTAAGGTTTATTTGTAGTACCTTCATCTTCGTTTTTTCTGGACCATCTGGATTGCTGCCTTAAATACTGGGCATTTATTACAGCCTGCTATGTGGGCGCAATTTTCTTTCCTGCCATCTTCAATACAAAGCTACTTTACAGACCGAGTACTTATATACAACACCGATATAGGTCCTAAGGAATATAAAGTTACCGGAGGAGTACCACAAGGCTCGGTGCTGGGCCCTCTTCTCTGGAACATAATGTACGATGCGCTATTAAAACGAACCTTACCATCTTAAGCAAGACTTATTGCCTTCGCAGATGATGTAGCTATCGTGATCGTATCAAAGTACATTGAAGAAATTAACTGGGTGTTCGACCAAACCTACGAGGTTATAAGGCAATGGATGGAGCATGTTGGTCTTAAACTGGCAGAACATAAAACGGAAGCAGTCCTTATTACTAGTAGGAAGGAAATTGAGACAATGTCACTGAGAGTTGGGCAGCACCTAATCACGACGCAACCGTTTATACGCTACCTTGGCATAATGATAGACACGCGTCTTAACTTCAAAAAGCATATTGAGCATGCTACGGCAAAGGCGGCAGCGGTCGGATCAGTGCTATCACGATTAATGCCTAATGTTGGAGGCTCAAAACAGAAAAGGAGGCTTCTGTTGAGCTCAGTGATCACATCAGTGCTTATGTATGGTGCTCCAATTTGGGTAAATGCGCTTTCAAGTCACGAACCTCGGCGCCAACTGGCAGCGGTTTACAGACTAAGCGCACTGCGTGTGACTAGTGCCTTTCGCACTGTTTCTGAGGATGCTGTATGCGTCATTGCTGGTATGATGCCAATAGAAATCCTGGCCGAAGAACGTAAATTCCTCTACCTCCAAAAAAAGGAAGACGCATCTACATCTGCTGAAGCAAAGCAAAAGTTGAGAGACAGAAATATTCACCGATGGCAAACATTGTGGGAAGCCTCAGAAAAATGAAGATGGACCTATCGCCTAATACCTAAGATAGAAGAGTGGCTGAATCGTAAACACGGAGAAACAAACTACTATCTCACACAGCTGCTCACTGGACACGGATGCTACCGAGAATACCTCCACCGATTCAAGCATGATGATTCTCCAGAATGTCCTATGTGCACTGGCGCTAATGAAAATGCAGAACATATTTTCTTTGTATGCCCCCGATATAAGACTGCTAGAGAGAAGCTGGAAAATAGGATAAGAATTAAACTCCAGCCAGACAATATAGTGTCTGCAATGTTGCAGACAGAGGAGGCTTGGGACGCGACTTCTTCATATGTAACTGAAGTGCTGAAAGATCTACGCACCCAACAACGAGAAAGAGCAAAGAACTAGCTATGAGCAGAAATAGCGGCAGCTAAATCCTTCCCTCGTGAAGTAATGCTTAACGGCAATCCCACGGGGAACTATGAAGGTACAGAAGAGGAGACGGGTTTTTTAGTCGGTATAGGAAAACGAAGAACCGAGCCCGACATACGGAGTCCCTAACGCCTTGACTCTATGATACGTAATCGTATTTTTCCCGTCTCCGGAAAAAAAAAAACACATTATATGCATACATACACACATATTCCCTCTACATTGTTCCCTCTTTCTCAACTCTCTATCCCTTTCACTCATTCTTCCTTTCATTCACACTTCACAGATAAACTATTTATTTTCTATTTAAAACATTCATCCCACACATGTATGAATACATACATACACACACGCATGAGTGATTGTTTCTTTGTCAGCTGTAAGCTAAAAATGGTGGGAAGGTGCGACAGAGACAAAACGAACGTACAGTCATAAGTGTATGCATGAATTGTTTTTTTAATAAAATAATGAAATATAACAATATTAGATATTATATAATATCGATAGATTAAATATAGATATTTATAATCATTTTACATTTAATTATGACATTATTATTTTCAATAATACATACAGTGACATATTATTTAAAAATTGTAATTGGTTAAAAAAACAAGTGTTGTCATCACATTTGCTTTCTCTTTCTAGAGAATCTTTATAAGAGTATAGACGCGGGTAAGTGTTCCTGACTGGCATACATTTTTTTGAATGACAGTCGGGAGATTAGTTTAGGGTTGACAGTTAGTATGAAAATGTTGCAGTTTTTGATAATATTTTCATTTCACAGCATTTTTGTTATAATTAAAGGCGACTTATATTGAGTTTTTATAATGATATTTGTTGTAATGTATGTATACATATATTGTAAGACTTTATTTATATGGTTATTATAGTTTTAGTTAAAATTTTGTTTTTTCTATTGTAGAGTACGTCATGTAGACGTGGCAACAGTATTCACTACACATGCAACACTGCTGGGAAGATATTTGTGTGCTGGCAACACTGATTTTTATAATAATATGGATAAGGTAATACTGTTTTTTTTATATATTAATAATTATGATATAATATTTTACTAGCCAATCCGATTTTAACTTGTTTTGCAAAGTTATATCTCTAAATATATTTTATAATAATTATAATGTTATATACAACTAAACTATTGCCACTTTTGGCAAGTTTTATTAATAACAGTCAACAATCTTATATTTTACTCCAATACGTAATCTATCTGTGTATTAAGTTTCATCAAAACCTGATAAACTGTTATGGCACACTAGCGACTCGCCCTCGCTTCGCTCGGGCTCTTCCCTAGATTTAGCACAGGCAAAGCCGCGGAATCTGCTAGTTATGCATATAAACCTTCCTCTTGAATCACTCTATCTATTAAAAAAAACCGCATCAAAATCCGTTGCGTAGTTTTAAAGATTTAAGCATACATAGGGATATAGGGACAGAGAAAGCGACTTTGTTTTATACTATGCAGTAGTGATACCACACATACAATAATCGTAGTTATAACAAAAATAGTCTGAAAATTGTCTGTTTGTATGTCTAAATGACAGCTTTTTTACTAATTATATATTAAACTAAATGTAATATTTATTTATAAGAAAAAAAAATAGTTAAGATTTTTGTATGTCTATTTGTTTATTTCGACTAAAGTGTAAATCGACTTGATCGATTTTGATGGGACTTTCACTGGCAGATAGATGATGTTTAAGAGTAACTTAGGCCCACTTTTATAGAAAATAAATGAAACCAATTCAAACGAAGGTATTCTACAAAAGTGTAATGTATATCTATCTCGCTCTAGTTCTCAGTGGACGAGGAGGCGGGAAAGAGACAGATATACCACCGCTACTGTATGGAACGCGCCGCCGCACACATGACACATGTGTTCACGACCGTCTCGGATATTACCGGTATGTATATAATGATAATCATAATAAATATGTTGGGACATTATTACACACAGCGCCATCTAGTTCCGTGGTAAGCTACGAGGCTTGTGTTACGGATACCAGATAGTTGATATACTACATATATAAGTTTAAATACATACAAATTATAAATATAAACACCCATGACTGGAGTACAAACATTCGTGTTTAACAAATGAATGCCTCCAGCGGGACTCGAACCCGCGACCTCTGACGCAGCAAGTAGGGTCACTACAAACTGCGCCAAACGTGTCGTTTATAGCTCAGTGGTGAGGACTGAGGGAAGTGGGTTCGATTTCTGGAATAATTTCCAATACCATTTGACGACATGTTTGGTTCATTATAAATGAAACTATCTTTTCGGATTTCTAAAAGATAGTTTCAATTATAATGTCAAATATTCGCGTAAACCTAAGAAAGTATTATGTTTGGTTCAGTTTGTAGTGACTTTACTTGCTGTACCAGTGTAGGTTTGAGTCCCGCTGGGGGCATTCATTTGTTGAGTACGAATGCTTTTGCTCCAGTCATGGGTGTTTATATTTATATTATGTATGTATTTAATTCGTATGTGTAGTGTATCAACTATCTGGTATCCGTAACACAAGCCTCGTAGCTTACCACTGAACTAGATGACGCTTTGTGTAATAATGTATCAACTATCGGGTATCCGTAACACAAGCATCGTAGCTTACCACGCAACTAGATGGCGCTAAATAATAACCCAATATATTTACTATTTTTAGATAAAAAGTAACTATTTTTTTATTGCTATTTTTTTTCCTACAGGTTTTGAGGCAGAACATCTCCTCAAGCGGAAACCAGACTTTATCACGCCAAATGGTCTCAACGTGAAGAAGTTCTCAGCGATACACGAGTTTCAAAACTTACACGCTCTAGCTAAGGGCAAGATAAATGAATTTGCGAGAGGACATTTCTATGGGTGAGAATATTATATATCTAATATATAAAATTCTCGTAGTACTTTCTTAGGTTTACGCGAATACTTGAGACTGATGATTGCTGTAAAGCATTCGAAACGTCGGGAACCAAAAATCATAATAAATCCGCGACAAAATCCGAAAAGATAGTTTCATTTAAAATTCTCGTGTCGCGGTGTTTGTAGTTAAACTCCTGCGAAACAGCTTGACCGATTCTCATGAAACTTTGTGTGCATATTGGGTAGGTCTGAGAATCGAACAACATCTATTTTTCATCCCCCTAAATGTTAAGGGTAGTCCACCCCTAAATATATTTTTTTAATAGGCATGATGACTGATTTTGAAAAACTGGCCTATATTGATTTAAAGTATTTACTATTTCCAAAAAATACATTATTTCTGCAGGAAATAAAGTTTCATTACGAAAAAAATGCTATTTAAATTTTAAGTTTTAAAATTTGCTTCAAAACGATCGACGGTGTCATGGCGTCTGCTTGTGACGTCACGGCCGTATAATCTGACTGTAAACACTAGGGAGCCAAAGCAACAAATCAGATAATTTGGGTTTAAATATGAATTCAAAAGTGTACAAGTGCTGTGCGGTCCCTCAGTGTGTTAATACGTCATTAAAAACACCTAACAAATTGTTTGTTTACGTTCCACGCAATCAAAAATTGCGAAATAAGTGGCTTAATCTTGCACGGCGAGATCCAACAGTTATATCTATACATTCTACACAGAATTTCTAATTTCAGAATTTCTTTCATTCTTCTATACAGAAAAAATTATTAAAATTTTACGGGTTTGAATTTTTAAATTATCGTTTATAAAGATATAATAACGTACAACTTACATTGTAGTCTTGACATTTCTAAACTCAGCTGAACAAAAGTCTTTGTTTGATGCCAAAAACTCCCCCAACATCAACAAATCAACTCTAGGCAAATTAGAGCTATTTGCCTTGCTAAATCCTTGTTCCATGTTATGAAAACACAAATATCGGAATGAAACTTACAAATTTAGACTAGGCTGTATGGACTATAGTCCTTTGCCTTTCCCTATTGGGGATAAATTTAAAAAAACAACAACAATATGAAAACACAAACTAAGCAACTGATTGATAGAAATAATGAAATACTTCACAAAATACAAACGCAGAATGCAGATTTAAACGTCCTAGTTAGTACTTTATACAAAACAAAGTGACGTTTATACGGCCGTGACGTAATTCACTCTGATTGGTGTTCAACTTATCATGGCGGACTGCTGTATTTTGTCGTTTTATTTTATTAAATAAAATATCAATCTCGCCCTAAATATGAAAATAAATACGCTTTTCAAAACCTATTAATCTTATCTCATTAGATGAACACATTATTTTAGTGGTTTTTAGTTACTGTCATCATGCCTATTTTTAGGTAAATTATTTATTTTTTATTTTTTTATGATACAACATTAAAAAATACATACAATGGATTCCAGCTTGAGAGATGTCGTTAGATTCGTATGTTCTGTGAGTGACACTGGGTATATCAAAATAATAAGAAAACAAAATGGCGGATTGATTTTTGGCGCCAAATTCAAATGTTTGGCACGCTCTGCAGCTTGAACGGATCGATGAATTTCAGCTTCAAAGGTGTCGTTAGATTAGTATTAATTGTGAAAGTGACACCGGGTATAAATTTTAAATCAAAACACAACATATTTTAGAAATTTTTCATTTTCAAATTAAACAGAAACGCAGTAGAGTTTTTAGTTTTTTAATTACACTGACTTGTTTTTTTTTATTTACAGCCATTTCAACTTCGATTTGGATAAGACCCTGTACTTCTTTATCGCGGGTCGATATGAGTTTGGAAATAAAGGGGCGGACATTTTTATTGAAGCATTGGCCAGATTGAACCATTATTTGAAGGTATTTTATATTATTTATTTATCATCATCATCAGCCCTTTTTAACGTCCCACTGCTGGGCACGGGCCTCCCCAGTACGAATACTTGTTAGGTTTTTCTCAGACATGCAGTTTTCTTCACGATATTTTCCTTCACCGTAAGACAAGTGGTGATCATGATAGAAATGATTCGCACATGAAAATATCAGAGATGCGAGACCCGGATTTGAACCCGCATCACTCGGTTTTCCAAGCTACCGCATTACCGCTGGGCTACCACTGTCTTTTATTTATTTATACTGATTATATATTTATTTATTTTAATACTTATATTAGATGACCTGTCTGAGGAAAAAATGCTTATGATCTTTAAGGCCACATACAAAATTTTAGTGTCTTTGGTATTATTTTGCAGGCAGTCTAAATTTTTAAGAATTTTTTTAATCCAAATCGGTCCAGTATTTTTATACAAAATTAAAGAGATTTTTAGTTAGTTTTCAATCATTCAATCAGCTCAGGTAAATATCAATATACGAGTAGATATAAATTAATATATGCATGAAAACGAAACTTGTAAGTAAACTAAGTATTTCAAAATCATTATTGCCTTTTCATAAATAAAACCAGACTAACAAATGCTCAAGTTTGCCACAATTCAAAAGAGCTTGTAAAGTCTTTACGAATAAAGAACAATTTTACTTTCTTAGGTTTACGCGAATACTTGACATTATAAATGAAGCTACCTTTTCGGATTTATTTATTTTGATTTTCGAATGCTTTACAGCAATCATAGTCACGGGAGAGTCTCTCCCGTGACTATAGTGTTAGAAATAGTCTTCGTAAACGCAATAAAATTATAACTAGCTCTGTAAACACTTGACATGAATTGTCAATGTGAATGTCACTTTGTTTACAAAGTACTTATCTGTGCCTTTGCTTGATGTACTCCGCACTAAGCTGACCGTCTCTGATTGTTATCCGAATAAATCATAGTGAATAGTTTAATATTTATTTCCTTTTATGCCCTAAATCCTTCAGGTAATTTCATTTATAAAGTACAAAATGTTTTAATTTAACAAATACCAAAACTAACTGGTTGACCAGTCCTCAGGGTCGGAGATGACAGTGGTGGCCTTCCTCATCTTCCCCGCGAAGACCAACAACTTCAACGTCGAGAGTCTCCGAGGACACGCAGTCACCAAGGCGTTGAGAGACACCATAAGAGATGTCCAACGAGCTGTGGGGGAACGGCTCTATGATATATGTCTTAGGTGGGTAGTTGGGAATTACTGCGCCATCTATAATCTATAAATAGAAATACGGCGCCATCTACCGGATATCTGTGCAACTTAGATGCCAAACCGCCATCAATTAGGGTTTTATAGAACTAACCAATAAAATACACTAAAGTCCTAAAGACCTTTAGATTGGTAATTTGCAAATTACTCTACAATGTATGTCTAAGGTGGATAGTTTGAAATTATATTTTTTTTTGTTGGTGTTACTACATAATGTCGGTGGCTAGGGGCATTCATCAGTCAGCTACCATGGAACTAGATGGCGCTGTGTGTTAATGGTCCAACATACTTGTATTCAACTCCTATAGTCCACCACGCTGGCCGAGTGCGGGTTGGCGTAATACAGACGTTTCTCGAAAACTTGCTAGGTTCTCTGTGTACTACAGACGTTTCTCGAAAACTTGTTAGGTTCTCTGTGTGCTACAGACGTTTCTCGAAAACTTGCTAGGTTCTCTGTGTACTACAGACGTTTCTCGAAAACTTGCCAAGTTCTCTCAGACGTTTTTCCTTTCCCTTAAAACAACTGAAAATTATGTTGGAAATGATTCACTTATAATAATATTAGAGGTGTAAGACCCGGATTTGAACCAATATTTGTTTTTAGTTTGTTATATAGTTTTTCCTTTAAAATAAAGTATGTGATATATATTTTGATTTTTAATTCCTCAGAGGCCATCTCCCCGAAGCGTCAGACCTCCTCCACAAAGATGACACGGTTCGCCTTAAAAGATGTCTGTACGCGCTGCAGAGGGACGGCCTTCCTCCCATCACTACACACAATGTTGTAAGTTATGCTATAACTACCAAACCTACGCTGGGTAGGGGTGTGCGAATATGGTTCGAATCGAATCGAATAATAATATTCGATCCGAAATTCGAATCGAATAATTCGAAAAGTCGAATTATTCGCAAATTAATGAAATATCTCTGGATTTTCAATTGTTTCCATTTAAATTCCTTTAAATCGTGTATCAAAATATTCTACTTACGAATAATATAGAATTCAAAAAATACTATACTAATTGTTCTATTTGTGTAACTATATTACATGGTTTGAATAAAATGTATATTGACTGTTAAATTTATATTTGAATATTGAAAATAAGAAACCCTGAATTCAAAATACTCGAAAATTCGCTAATAACATGATAGTATACGAATAATTTGGAAAAAAATCGAATTATTCGAAAGAAATCGAATTATTCGAATTTTTCGAATAATCCGGGAACTTTTGAATTATTTGTTTCGAGTTTTGAATCGAATATTACTATTCGATTCGGAACGAACAATTCATAAGTTCGAATTATTCGCACACCCCTAACGCTGGGTTAAACGGATTTCATAATTTTCTAATAAAATTATTACTATTTATCTATACTAATATAAAGCTGACGAGTTTGTTTGTTTGTTTGTTTGTTTGGTTGAACGCGCTTATCTCAGAAACGACCGGTCCGAATTGAAAAATTCTTCTTGTGTTAGATAGTTCGTTTATCGAGGAAGGCTATAGGCTATATTAACTCACACTACGACCGATAGGAGCGGAGCATCAATGAAAAATGTTGCAAAAATGGGAGGGACGGGCGTTAGTTCCGAGGTACCGATTTTTGATTGCGCGACTCAGAAAAAAATTGATTTCTGGTCTTTAGAACGCGTGCGAAGTCGAGGGAAATACTAGTTTAAACTAAATATATTAACAATACCTTTATATCACGTGCATGCAACAATTATAATAAACATTTTCCAATGATATAGATATAGACACATGTTCTATCATGAAGTTTAAAAAAATGATTAGAGAACTTATGTAATATTCTTTTATCTATATAGCAGGTTTTTTTTGTAGATTAAATTTATAAGGTTTTGTTTTTTCAGTAAGCTTTAGGTAATTCTTGCAATTTTTTTAAATTTGTTTTTGTTATGTCAAATATGTAATTTTTATGTGTTTTTTGTTTCTTAGTAACAGTCAAATTCACCGCTCGATATGATTAATATATCAGTGGAAACTTTATTGGTCTATACCATTTATTTAATTTATTGTAAATATTTGTAAAAACTGTTTGTTTCCCAATAAAAATAAAATAAAATTAGCCTAATTTACTCTTTATAACATTAGCTATGTGCGGCAAACAGACAGACAGACAAAATAATTTAAAATTGGTTTTTTGGTGCTAGTATCGTATATACTTTCATATGTATTTAGTGAAAAGCTGTTAATTTGAAATTAAAAACAGACACTCCAATTTTATTTATATGTATATATGTATAAATTATTATTTTCAGGTGGACGATTGGAGTGACCCCGTTCTAAATTCCATACGTCGCTGTCAGTTGTTCAACACAGTTAATGATAAAGTCAAGGTTGGTTCCTTATAATTTATCATTTACTTGCAAACCCAAAAAAAATAAGTTAAAATAAATTAAACGATTTTGATATATATTTTAATAAAGTATAAATACTACTCCTTACAACATATTAGCTAACGCGCCATCTATAATCTAGAAATAGAAATACGGCGCCATCTACCGGATATCTGTGCAACTTAGATGCCAAACCGCCATCTATTAGGATTTTATGGAACTAACCGATAACTACACACTAAAGTCGTATAATAATTTAATTTGCAATAACAATTATTGAGATAAAAACTACCCTATCTCCCAAGTTGGACTAAATTACAGATGCTTACAAAATTTGATAAAAATTGGTTCAGTAGTTTCGGAGTTTATCGTGAACATATCAAATAGATAATCATAAATCATAAAAATGATGCTTTTATAAGTAAAATCGTAGTAATCATATAGAACTATCAAACTTTCAGCTGCTACTGTCTACATTACTTACTTATTAATGTAAATCTTACTAGCGACTCGCTTCGCTCGGGTTCATCCCTAAATTTAGCGCGAGCGAAGCCGCGGGTTCTGCTAGTTATAAACTAAAACTTTTCTCTTTCTCGAGAATGACTCTATCAATTGTTGAAAACACCATGAAAATCACATTTTCCGATAGTTATATACTAAAACTTCTTGAGAACCTTTCTATGAATTGGTGAAAACAGCATGAACATCGGTGCAGTTGTTTTTGAGTTTATCGCGAACAGACAGACAGACGCGGCGGGGACTATGTTTAATAATATATAGTAATTTTAAACTTCTCTTATAGGTAATTTTCCACCCAGAGTTCCTAACATCAACCAACCCTCTCTTCGGCTTGGACTATGAGGAGTTTGTAAGGGGTTGCCATTTAGGGGTTTTCCCCTCGTACTACGAACCATGGGGTTACACCCCCGCTGAGTGTACCGTTATGGGGATACCAAGTATAACTACTAATTTGTCTGGTAAGTACCTGTTGCTTTGTTTTCATTTAAATGTTTAGAATTAAAATATGTAATTTTTAACTTATCACCGTAGCTTACCATGGGAATAGATGGCTCTGTGTGCCCCAACATATTTATTTATTCTAGGTGAGTCTGAACGACTTCACTATCACTACATAGTATAAAACAAAGTCGCTTTCTCTGTCCCTATATCCCTATGTATGCTTAAATCTTAAAAACTACGCAACGGATTTTGATGCGGTTTTTTTAATAGATAGATTGATTCAAGAGGAAGGTTTATATGCATAACTAGGAGATCCCGCGGCTTTGCCTGTGCTAAATCTACGGAAGAGCCCGAGCGAAGCGAGGGCGAGTCGCTAGTAAACTCATAAACTGTTCGAAGTCTGAACCTGTATTTTTGATCGATTTTCAGAAAACTTTAAATTAGTAGATACTTTTACTCTTGAGAATCGCATTGAATTATACTACCTGTAGAAAATAGGTGGTTATCGGAGACTCACCGGCCAGAAACCAGCCAGTACTACCAACTAAAACCCGAGCACCCGTCTTCCGTTTTAATGGGGCGTTGTGGGATTACGGCAGGGCCTCAAGTCTACTATTTTACATGAATTGTCACTATGGAACAATGCAATTTTAATTCAATTACCTTTGGTCCAAAATTTTGTAGTCTACTAAATTTACAATGATCGTACAATGGTCTTGTCATTTGTCATTTGAAGAGAATCGGTATTGCACTTATTATTTATTTATTTACTTATTAATTTATTTTTTAAAGACTAAGCATTATGTAAAATGATCATAAAAAGCCAAAAAGATACATTTTAATTGCAATCTAAAACATAAAACGTCAAAAATAAATAAGTTTCATCTGTAACTGTCGAATTGACATTGAATTGTCATTATGTACGGGACAATCAATTATTTGCAAATGTGTCATTGGAGTGTCAGTGACACACCATCGGAAAACCATTAATTAGTAAACTACCAAAATTGCAAAATTTTGTTGCAATTACGATGTCATTGATAGACAACTGTGACACCATTGCAATAGCAGACTTGAGGCACTGGTCTGACGAAGTAGACCTCCACCAATGGGGTTGTTCCACAGTCCACTCTGCATCAGAGAAGTACCAGGAGCAATCAGCATGACACAGTGCCCAACGAAGTGGCCCCTACGCGTTTCTTGGCTTCACGACTGGCTGGATTGCCGGACGCTAACTACGACAAGATAAATACAGTTTTCGAAAGATTCAGCGTGGTGACTGGTGGGCTATGGCCTGATCCCCCGAATATTAAAGGGAGGCCCACACCCAGCTGTAGGACATTAAAAAAAGGGCTGATGATGATGATGATACTATACTTATTTTCAGGTTTCGGTTGCTTCATGCAAGAACACATAGCTGACCCAATGTCATACGGAATATACGTGGTCGATCGCAGGTACATCTCGCTGGAGGGATCTGTGCAACAGCTAGCTCAGTACATGTTCGATTTTACGAAGTAAGCTGGTTTTTTTCTCTATTTTTTCTGTTTTTTTTTTTTTTTTTCTGATTTAGACGTATTTTTTTTATCTGAGGAGGCATATTTTTTTAAGGTTTCGTTAGAAAAGGGTAAAATGGGACCCTATTATTACTTAAGACTACATTATCTGGCTGTCTGTCACCAGGCTGTATCTCATGAACCGTGATAGTTAGATAATTGAAATTTTCACATATTATGGACATATTTCTGTTGTCGCTATAACAACAAATACAAAAACAACATAATAAAATAAATATAAAATAAATATAAAATAAATATAAGGGGGCTCCCGTATAACAACAGTGATTATTTTGCTCGTTTTTGCTCGATATTCATAACGGAAACAGGTAGACGCTAGAAATATTTACAGAATATTCAGTTATAGTATATTCACTTAAAAAATAAATAATTAAATAATAATAAAACAAATATTTAAGGAATACATGGTCATGATTTTTTTGCCGTTTTTTTTCGTGGTGCAAATAGTTTTTTTGTTTAGGCAAACAAATTAGATTTTTTTGTTTTGTAACTTTTATAATATAATTCTTTCACAGATTAACCCGAAGACAACGTATCATACAAAGAAATAGAACGGAGAGGCTGTCGGACCTCATGGACTGGAGGAATTTAGGCATTGTAAGTTATCTATACTAATATTATAAAACTGAAGAGTTTGTTTGTTTGGTTCAAACGCGTTAATCTCAAGAACGACCTGTCCGAATTGAAAAACGAGAGGTATTTTGTTTCCAACCTTTAGAAAGCGCGAGAAGCCGCGGGAAAGGCTAGTTCTATATATAATTACTAGTCTAAACTAAAAACTCACCCTTAGCCCTTCTTAATCCGGCTCTGTCGTAAAATCCGTTCTTAGCGGACGTCTACTAACTATAAAGTACCTCCCTGCCAAATTTCATCTTTCTACGTCCAGCGGTTTTCGATATTTGGAGAAGATTGAGTGACTTTTAGCTTTTAGAAATATAACAAATTAATTTGTGTTATTTCTATAGATTTTTTGGTTTATTTTAACTAGATAAGAGAGAGGGAGAGAGATAGATAGAGAGATAGAGAGAGAGAGAGAGAGATATGAAGATAAATAATAATATTAGTCCCGCTGAGTTTCTTTCGCCACTTCTTCTCAGGTCAGAGGTTTCTTTCCGAACTGGTGGTAGACTCATGACGTTAAGTAAGAAATTGTAAATATTTTATAAATTTGAATATATTTTAAAAATATTTTTACTTGATTTGTTTTTAAAATAACATGGTTTACTTTTTTACAATACAATAGAGGATATTAAAGCAACAACATAGTAATACCATTTCTTACTTCAATGTGCTTCACCCGGGATCAGAACCTGCTTCATCTTTTCGAAACCCCTACATTATCAATTCTGTATAACACTACTAATAACTAGCTAATTTTGTTTTTCTTTTTCAGTATTACCGTCAAGCGCGAGCGCAAGCTTTAAAAACTGTATATCCAGACTACGTGGACCATATGGACCGGGAATTGGGCAAAAGGTTCAACTACCCCCGCCCTATATCAGAACCCCCCAGCCCTACACATTCTAGTGAGTAATATGATTTTCCTAAAAACAAAAAAAAAATACGTGTGTACAAAGTACACATGTCAGAAGTAAAACTTCTTTGGCAAACTAATTAAAAATCTAAGCTCGTTGAGAGAGGGAGATGGCGCTACGGTCACACCCACGAGTTAGACAGAGTTAGAAATGTCACTGACTCGCGGTGGGCGAGATCTAACTAAGGCTAACTCTTCCCCGTCTCTGAGCGCCTGGTACTACGGACTTATTTTTTCGTTTCATCGAGTTTGAAATCACAACGATTCTAAAGAAGTTTCACTTCAAAAAATATCTCTTCCAAAAATGGGAAAGACAAAGGTAGCTCAGTTCAATTCCAAGTCTCCAACCTCTGATATTTTCATGTGCGAATCATTTCTATCATGATTACCACTTGTCTTACGGTGAAGGAAAACATCGTGAGTACCACTCTCTCACAGAAGACCGGCATGAAGTGGCAGCTATGCTGTTGCGTTTAGTCCGGTAAGTGAGAGTCCGGGAGGCCCACTCCCCATTCCTCCTCCCTTCCTCTTCCCTCACTCCTCCGTCTTCCCTCCCTCCTCCCTCTCTCCCTTTCCTGAAAGGCCGGCAACGCATCTGCAAGCCTGGCTTGTAGATGTCCATGGGTAGAGGTGATCACTTCCCATCAGGTGAGCCTCCTGCCCGTTTGCTCCCTTTTTACCATAAAAAAGAACCTAGCAAGTTTTCCAAAGATTAAAGTCCGCCCACACTAGGCCAGCGTGGACTATGGCCTGTTCCCCTCGTATTAAAGCGATAAAATGGCCAAATACATATAGAATCTAGTTAAAATAATTTTTACCAGTGCGTCGGAGTCACGAAATGTCATGGCTAACATCGTCATATCGCAAAGAAATTCAGCGCCAGAAAGAGACGAAAGACGAGGAAATACAAACCGAAGTAGATTTAAAAAGGAACGCAATAGTCCGAAAATCTTTGGACATTCTAGAAATAACAGACATAGAGAGTGCTAAAGAATTAGAAGTTACATTCGAGAAGAATCTAGAATTTACAGAATCAGAACCAGAGGATTATCAAACGCCGAATGATTTTTTGGAACCGTTGACTGAAGTTGTGACGCAACAGATTGATCAATTGATAGCGAAGTTGGGTGATTGCGTTGATAATGAATCGGTCGGTTGATAGATTGATTTTATTGATTGATTGATAGATTGATTATTGATTGATATAGGTTATTGTTGGTAGCTTTTTTTTAATTTTTGGTTATATTTTATTGAAATAGTTCACCGATATCAAAATAGTATTGAAGCTATAGTATTTAGAAGAAATTCCCAATTTTAGGGTATTTTTTTGCACTTGAAGTAAATATTGATAAAATACACCGTTTTTTTTTCCTTTACCTCGTTTTGAAAGTCGGCTAACTGTGATAGTTTTTAGTCGATTCAAAAAATGATCGATAGAAATTTTGTATAAAAAATGTATGAAACTCATCGAAATATGCAGTAGTTATATGTAGTTTTATTTTAGTAATTTCGCGCACTTTTTTGCTTGATTGTACACAGATTATACACGTTGAAATAGTTTTATATAGGCTATACACGATTTTGTTTCACGATTTTTCTTTTTTTAATTAAAAAATTAAGTTACATAAAACATCATCAATTGTAATAAAAATATCTAATAAATGAAACTATCTTTTCGGATTTTGTCGCGTATTTATTTATATTTTTGGTTCCCGACGTTTCAAATGCTTTACAGCAACAATGATCGAGCTAGAGACTAAAAGTTTTACATGTCTAAAGGCATTATGTACACGTATTTGATTGCTATCAGCCAAAAAACATGTTATCAGTCAGATCACCTAAAAAATATCATTTAAAATGTCAAATATTCGCATAAAGTATATATCGATACCTCAGTTCCAAAGAGTAACAATTCAGAAAACCGCTCTTAAGAGATAATTAGAAAATTATATGACTAGTCACTAGTGATACTTTTTCCAGTATATTTTTTACAAATTCTTAAATTAATTTGAAATGTAACAACTAAACTGCCTTCACTTATCGACTTGTTTCTCTTTAGTAGTGGTGGGTTCCTTTATGGAATGATTTCTCATATTTATCTCAAACTCACTGAATTTCAAACTTGTTACACTTTGGAACTCAGGTATCGATATATTTACTTGTATTTTTTTATATACCATATATTTATTTAATTTTTTTTTTAATTTTAAGGAGCCACAACCCCCGCTGCCTCCCTCCACGGATCAGACGACGAAGACGAAGTAGATGAAGAAAAAGAACTGGCTGAATTGAGAATCAGTGATAATTAATTCATACAGATTATAAATAATTGAAAAATGGATGAAGGTGATATGTCGCAAAATTTAAATTTCCAGAAAATTGAGTTTAAAGTTTGTGTAAGGGGCCATTCATTTATTACGTAAGACTATTCGCTAGTTTTTGACCCTCTCACCCCCTATTATAAGAAAAAATAAGAAAAGGCCGACCCCTCCCCCCTGTTTAATATTTATTACGTAAGAAAAAATGAATACACTTTTGGTTTATTTTAATGTTTATTTTTCAAAGTAACAATTTTTGAAGTGTTTATTTATAATTTTAATGGTACAGCTGTTCCTGTCGCTCGGTGGCCCGCGCTTTTTCAAAGTATAATTTTAGCTTTGCACAATTTTTTTGATCTTATGTAAGAACAATCGAGACTCCCTCCCACCCCCTTGTAAGAAAACATAGGACATGTTCGACCCTCCTCCCCCCCTAAATTGTCTTAGGTAATAAATGAATGGCCCCTAATGTAAAAGAGCATGTATAAAATGGCTGTCAAATGGAAAGAATTGAACTATAATAGTTATAAATATGGCGGTTTTAAGATTTAAAACTTTTTTCACATAACACTATGAATAAAACAGCGAAAATTCGAAAATGTGACATATCATCTTCATCTATTGACGTCTTTAGTACGTCTTATACACGTGTATGGCAGTTTTATTTCATACAAAAATATTTTAAAAGTAAACTTTGATAATTATTTACTACAGATTATAATATATTTTATATTAGAGCCTTAGTATGTAATTTATTAAAATAAAGAATGTTTTTTTTCTATTAATTTAAGTGTCATAGATTAAAAATGTTATGTCAATTTTTCCCGCCATATATTTTTATATTATTTTTTTAATAAAAGGATATTTATAATATTTTGTTATACGTTTGTCTTAATAATATATATTTTTAGTTATTTCAATTCTTTTTTTTTCATATCTATAAAAAATCTCTTAAAATATAGTCATCAAATACCTATGTATATATGTATGTATATATTTAAAATTTAAATATATGTGGTACTATACCAACTATCTGGTATCCGTAACACAAGCCTCGCAGCTAACCACGGAACTAGATGGCGCTGTTGTAACAATGACCCAACATATTTATTTATTGAAAGTGCCAATTTCTTATTAATATTGTCTTTCGCAGCAACGATTATTAGGTGTATTTTACGTTGTATTTATATTATTCAATGTATAAGAAATAAATTATCAAAATTATTTTCTAATTATTATACAATATACATGTACTATTTTTTGATTATATCGCTATATGATTGATAAAAAACAGCTCAAACGAAAATGTTGTACAAAAAATATTTTTAAATATATGGATACTATTAAACTCCAACCATTTTTTTCCAATGATTTTATTAATATGGTAACACAGATAAAAAAGTAAGTTTGCAAGATTTTTGTATACTAGTGTTGGCAGTTTAAAATGTAAATCTTATATTTAAAAACCTTCTTGCCAACATATAAATTTTATTTATTGTAGAATATTTCTTATTTTTTTTAATAACGCAATAAACAAAGCCTTCCATTAAAGAAAAAGTCTTAAAATTTTATTATACTTAATAATATTTCCTAGAAAATAATATTTTACTAAGACAACTATATTATTATTATTATTATTTTTAATTTTGAATGCAGCTATTGAAATGTATTTTTTTTATAAATTTAATAAAGTAATGATTATTTTTAATCTTTAACTTTTGTTATTACAATATGAATTTAAATCGCTATTTATAGTGTATTTACTCAACTGCGCCTGAACAAGGGTTATTTGTAGTTTATGTTAGAAAAGCCTTGTTACTATAACGTTACGTTTGGCTCAGTATGTAGTGACCCTACTTTCTGTGCCAGCGGTCGCGGGTTCGAGTCCCGTGGGGGCATTCATTTTTATGTTGTATGTAAATGTACTTTGTAATGAAATATCTTTCTTAGATATAACTTTACTAATAATATTAAATATTTAAGCACAAATTGTTTAGTTCCAATTGAAATTTTAAATAAATGAATTTATATTTTTTATGTGATTTGTTTTTTTGTAATGCCTATTAAATAAGAAATATTGGGTTTATTCCATATTAATAAATTTAATCTAAATTTGTTCTGTAGATTCTGTGATGCAGTTACATGTACTTCCTAGTTTTCTTTTTCTTCTTCTTTTAGTTGTTTTTTAGTTCATATATTACAAACACACATACAAAACTTTTCTCTATATAAAATACTAGCCTTTCCCGCGGCACCGCCCGCGTTCTAAAGGCTGAAAATGAAACGAAATATTTTTCTTCCGTTTTGCATCATTTTTTATTAATGCTCCGTTCCTATTGGTCGTAGCGTGATGTAATAAAGCCTATAGCCTTCCTCGTTAAACGGACTATCCAACACAAAATGAATTTTTCAATTCGGACCAGTAGTTCCTGAGATTAGCGCGTTCAACCAAACAAACAAACCTTTCTGCTTTATAATATTAGTGTAGATTATAGTCCCTAGATTTAGCGCGAAAAACTTGACAAATTAAATACTTAAATCTTCCTAATGAACCACACTAACCATTGGTGAAAGCAATATGAATATCGGTGCAGTAGTTTTTGAGTTAATCGAAAACAAACAGACAGACGCGACGGAGGACTTTGTTTTATAAAGATACTAGCTGATACCCGCGACTTCGTCCGCGTTGCTTTGTTGCGTTAATATTTCAATATTAACAAAGTTTTCCGCATGCGCGCTACGCCGCTTGCCCCACTACTCCGCGAGAAGGAAACATACATCACTGAACACGCAGTGGCATACAAATCGTTGTTTCTTGAAACTTTAATAACTTTTTATTAAATGAAGATATCGCAATCATTTTTTTTTGATAAGGGCAATAAAGCAAGTGTCTAAGAAATAAAACTTAGAAAGTTTCATTGAAATCTATCCAGTAGTTTTTCCGTGATGAGCGCACAACTGCAGACCTCTATCATTTTATTTATATAGATATGATACGATCATGGACGTATTACCTAAGGACCAGTCATAAAATACAAATGCATGAAAACACTTTCAACCATTTGAAGTATAACGCACACAAAGAATTGACACAATACATCAAAATTCACTCTAATGCTAGTGCTTGAACGTAGTCGATAAAATACATACATCAATGACATTTTAAATATTAATAATAAATATTGTTTGATTTTTCGCCGACAATCAAACCCAGAACGTTCGAATGGGAAAGAAAAGGCGTATCATAAATAAGCTGTAAGGCAAAGAAAATAAAGGGAGAATAAAGGTGGGGTAAGCTTCCGGTATTTATATTTTAATTATACTAAAATAAGCAGGACATTGTTATGAACTTTTTACTCAATTATAGTTATTATAGACTTCAAATTTTTTGTTAAGAATTTCTTTTCTCTTTCGAGAAGGATCCCTAGGAAATCTAAAATTTTGTGTAATTTATGTGTTAAAATAAAATAAAAATTAAGTACACATACTAATTATAATTTTTGCATTTATAATGTTTTTATTTAATTATAAAAATATTATTATAAATTTATTGTCATCAGATTGTAGGATACTGCGATAAAAGTATTTTATGTTATTGTACTGTACAAATAACATCCATTATTCGCTTAGTTATTTCGTCAAATATCGATATATTTTTCGACATTGTCAAGCACTAGTCGATGTCAAATGGACTTACTCGACGGTTCTGTCATTTGTTTTGAACGGTATAATCCAGCCATTTTATGATGGTTGTCAGATGTCAACAATACATAGATATATCGACTATATTTAACATAGTTGAATAATACGAAATTTTATTTTACATTTACTTAAATTTTGTGATAAATAACATTAAATGTAATAAAATATATTACTTACAAGTGAAAAGAAATAGTGCTGCTTCCGCTGCTTTAGTTTTTACACCATCTAATAGAACATTTAGTCATTTTTGGGAGATGTTTTGTTGACAAGTAAGTGCTTGAGACTGACGTAAAATCAAACGGCCAGGCCTAAAATATCCTGATTACTGTCAAGGCCGGTAAAGGTACGTCAGCTTATGTGTCTCGTCCTTAGTTAATACGTCTATGGATACGATATATGGTACGTAATTTATGTCTATTTCCTATCAAAATAAAAAGGTATAAAATAAAAATAACTAAAAATATTCGAAAAATTTAATATAAACTTAATAAATAATTTTATTAAATCGAGATTATTTACATGAAATTAAGTAAATATGGTTACAATAAATATATTTTTTATTTTTTTATCAAATTTTTCATATTACTCGATGGATACTTCATACTTCTGACTCGATATAAAAAATTACGTAAATGATATAAAAACATTATTTAGATTAACTGCCACCCGATTTTTCAGTAGTTGTCACATCACTAGTATTTTTTGAATCAGTAGAAGTTTCTGTTGTATCTGAGCCTGATGGCTTATCAGTACTGGATTCTGTTACCTTGGGCTTATCAGTTGTTGTTACATTATCATCAGATGTTGGCGTTGTTGTTTTATTATCGTCAACTTTTGTTGTTTCGTCCTTTTTTGTTATTAATTCTGTTGTTGTTTCTTTTTCATCATGTTTTGTTATTTCTGTACCATTTTCTTTTTTACTTGAGTCTGTTGTGGTTTCTTTTTCATTAATTGTCGTATTTTTGTTGTTTTCTTGTTTTGGTAATTCTGTTGTAACGTCGTTATCACTAAGAATTGTCGTAGATTTTTCACTTTCTGTTTTGATTGATTCTGTTGTAGCTTCCTTATCACTCAACTTTGTTGTTTCTTTGTTATTTTCAGTTTTAGTTGTTTCTGTTGTTGTTTCGTTTTGACCAGTTTTTGGTGTTTCTGTTTTGTGGTTCTCATCATTAACCTTTTCTGTTACTTTTTCCGGTTCCTTTAAATCTGCGTCTGTTATCTTTGATGGTTTAGGGTTATTTTCGTTTTTGGATTCCTCCTTATCCTTAGGTGTATTTTTTGTCAGTCCTTCCGTTGTTGTTGGACTTTCGGATGTTGTCGAAACAGCAATATTTGTTTCTGTATTAGATTGGGTACTGCTTGATATTTCTGTTGATGTTTCAGGTTTGTTTATTTGCTTATCTTTATCATTCTCAGGTATTGCTATCCTTTCATCAAAAGTTACATTTACTGGTTTTTCTTTAGCCAAATTAGTTTCATTTAATTTGGCATTAGGGTAGAATATGAAAATGTTAGTGACATGGTCACTATCTATAGCATTTCCATATATAGTATCTGCTGTGATATTAAAAGGTAATGTATTATTTTTCTTTTTACTTATATCTTCTTTTGTGCTATTGTCTTTAGAAATTGGTTTTATATCAGATTTTTCTGTAGCCTTCCCAGTTTTATTACCATTATTTACATCCTTTTCAGATTGTATCTCGGTGCTGTTCGATTTTTCTTTACTGTCATTGTTAATATTTGAGCTGTTTTTATTATTTTTAAGATGATCATTGTTTGGGTTTTTTGAAGAGTCATCATCATCATTATTGTCTTTTTCTTTATCGATTTTATTAGTCTCATTATTTTTATTATTCTTTTTATCTTGATCACCTTCATCATTTTTTTTATTTTCATCGTTATTATTACTATTTTTATTATTACTTTCTAAACGCTTGGAAACTTTATCTTCAACAAGCTTTTCGATTCGCTGCAATATTGAAAAAGTAAGCAAAAGTTATTAGAGTAAAATTATTATACAGATTGATATAAAAGTTTTTGTTTTATTTTATTTACTATTTGGAATACAAATATACCTCATTTAGAACATCCATGTAAGTTGTTGTCCAATTTGAAAGCCACTGCCAAAATTCATCCTAAAATGATAAGTAAATGTTTATATTATATAATTTAATAATTACTTTATTCCTTTTAAAAATATCTCTATACTTTAGCATTTCATTTACCTTCTTTAGTAAGTCGTCCAATGTAAATTTAATGGATTCTGTTTTGTTGTTATTGTTATCAGATCCGACCTTGTCCTGCGAATATAAATTATATTTTAAAATTGAATTACAATAGTTTTATATATTTAAATATGATGAAAAATAAACTACCTTAGTCAAAGTATCATTTTTACAAGTGCAGTCTTTTTTATCATCCAGTTCGTTATCTTTTGTCTTTTCAGTTGTAACATTATTTTCTCCCTCTGTTACACTCTCTTTTTCAGTAGTTGTAGTTATTGATTCATCTGTGGCTTCTTCTTCATGCTTATTTGTAGTTGTATCTGAATTTTTTTCATTCATTGTTGTGGTTTCAACTGGTGATTCTGAATGACTTTCTGTAGAATCACTTTCTTCTATACTTGAATTAGGTATTACTTCGTCTACGCTTGGCTGAAAAAGAATGAACACAGACTCTTAAAAAAATGACATTAATTAGATAAGTTTGATGTCTTTTTTTGTACAAATACAATCATAATATAATTGAAAGAAATAAAAAAAATCTTGATTGAATTCAATGAAGATTCCATGGAATTGTATTCGTTTTCTAATACTTAGCCATTTTAGGAAAACATGTTTACTTTGCTGATAATGATTTAGTCTATCTATCATAATATCTAAGAATAATATAAAAATAATATTTCTTATTTCAAATTCTATAAATAATACTAAGATATTTTGTCTACTAGGACTCGGTTATTATAGTTAAATTTCAGTTACGTTGCTCAGTGTTTATGAAACTAACGACACAAGTGTTTTAATATTAAATTAACAGAAAAGTAATGATTCTTATTTAATTATTAATAATTTATAATAATTATTCTTACTTTATTGTTCTTGTAAACATTAAGACGCATTGAGAGTGACTTATCGGTTAAAGGTAAATCTGTTATTTGCCGGTGGAAAATCTGCTAATCACTAAATAATATGGTAGATTACCTGTGTATACATTATTTTATATCTTTTTTACTCTTTCTCTCTACCCAATGGTTGCCTGGAAGAGATCGCTCTCTTAGCGATAAGATATTGTGCTATTTCTACTTAAATTAATTAATAAGTTTTCATGTAAGTTTGGTGTGCAATAAAGAATATTTGATTACTTACTTCAGTCACTTCAATATTTTCTAAATCTCCCACATTAATATGACTTCCTGGGTTTGTAAGATCCTGTGAAATTAACCATACAATTATATTAAATATTTTAAAGTTGGTTGTGCCTTAATAGATGTAAGTGACCTATTTATTTATAGTGATTTTTTTTAATACTTACGTTCCAAATATATCCATGGTCACCCTTTAGGTGCATTCCATAAGTTCTCGGTTTCTTGTTAGCTTCATTTTTTCTTAAGTCATCTCCACCTGTTGTTTCTTCTTTCATAGGTTCTAATTTTGGAAACTGTTTTATAATATTATCGAATGACTCTTCCATTTTACGTCGCAGACTTGCATTGTCTATTAGTTGATGCTCCTTTTCTACTTCAGGTTCATCGAGATTTTTTTCTGTTGATCTTTGATTAAAATAAAGAAAATCGGGAATTCCTGTAGTTTGGTGTTCGTTTCCTTGCTCGTAACTAATTTTTGGTTTGTTAGTTGATGTGTTCATTAACTGTTCATTAAATTTATAATCGAGAAGCGTTGGCGTTGGTGAAGGCATCTGTAAAATTAAACAATGTTTAGTGTTGGAAATAAGGGTATTTATTATTTGAACTTCTTATGTATACTTTTTGCTTACATTAAAAAGATTTACATCAGTAGGTGTTTTCTCTGCATTATTAACTTCGTGTTCCGTTGTTTCTTTTCTTGCTCTTTCTTCATCTGAGTTACTTTTATCATAATTGTCTAATTCTTTTTTATTATCATTATTAAATGAATTACCACTTTCTTTCGAATTATCAATGTTAAATATATTCGCCTCATTGTTTGACTCCGGTACATTATTTTCTTCTATCGGATTTCTTTCATCGTAGTCTGTATCTTCTACATTATCTTGTTTTTCATAATCAAAATTATTTATTTTAGTTGGATTATTTTTGGATTCATTTTCTAAAACATCTCCTTGATGTGTATTGTCAATATTTGTCAATGGGGCCCCTACAATATCCTAGAATAAAAAAAGAATTGCAATTAAAGTTAGTAAATTCTGTACTACTTAAAAAATGGCATTAAGACACGGCACCACCCAGCAGCATAGTTCTCGCAGACATTGAAAATACGGTCACTACAAACTGAATGAAACGTTTCTTCAAGTGTTATTTGCTTTAAAACACAAAAAATGGTATTTGTACTTACATTCCAAATTTCTCCTTTATCGCCTCTCAAACTCATACCATATGTTCTCGGTCTCTGTCCATTTGATAACTTGCTGTCTATATTTTGTAACATATCTACTAATCTATTTTTTATATTAAAACCATTATCCATATAATTTGTGTTTACATTTTCTTTGTTGTCAAAATCTTTATTTCTTATATTCTCACCTTTAGTATTTTTTTTAATTATAAAGTGATCCTTTTCAACTGGTATATCTAGGGATGGGACAATATTCTTAGGAGAATCATAGCTTTTTTCTTTATTTTTGCTTAATGCTTCATCTTCTTCTGGAATATTATCTCGAATATCTATTGTTAGTTTTTGTACTTCATACGGATTGTTCGTTTGTGAACCTGATAGATCCAAATCATCTGATAAATGGTCATTTTCTTTTTTATGGATACCCTGAAAATATACAATACTATTTCATTATACAGTTTGGTTTTTTACCCAAATTGGGGCAAAAAATCGATGTTTGCTGTCCTAATCATGTACTTACATCTGTATGTATAGTGATAATGAGGCTACTTAACTCTTACTTAACAATATTTTCATTATCAATTTCTTAACGGCTGAGTCACCAATTTATTCTTCTTAATTAAAGCTAATTTTACATGGTGTTTGTTATTAAAAATTTGTATTGGTATATACTTACATTCCATGAAGTACTTTGTCCTTTATTGTATTTAAAACCGTAAGTCTTGGCTTCACCAGAAGCAGTGCCAGAAGGAAATATACTTGACATTTTATCAAATAACTTTGTGTCATAATCATTTTTAGTTTTTAATTTCTCATCATTTCCAACAATCTGAAAGTATTAAGAGCATTTTAAACTTTGAAATAATTGAAATGGAATTAAATTAATTATTAGGGTGAGCGAAGCGAGGCTTACACTATCCCACAACCTGAGCATTTGTGGTACACTTTACTGAAAAACTATCACGCCTAGAGATTTGTCCTTTAACATAGAAATTTAACTTCATATCTAGATGTGTTATCTATCAAAAAATATGTTCTATAACCATTAAAAAACCCTAACAACTGTCTTAAAAATTATTATCCGTTAGAAAAACTACGCAAGCCCTCACAAAGCTCAGCTTTTTGCTAGTTGATTAAATTAATGCAACGCCATTGGTCAGATGGATGGTGACCTCAAAGTCTATTTTATATTATAGAGCGCTGTTGTTGGGTATTTCCGATTGGTACTAACAATCTAGACTTTTCATTCGTTGATTGCAATAGACTTTGACGTCACATCTTGGTGTTTAAAGTGTGCTTATTTATATAATATTAAAAAAATAATAAATTTTCGTTTTTTAGAGCTGGATAATATTTTAAAAATATAAGTATGTAAGCTATTGTATTACAAAAATCACGCATATTGTCTAATGTATATCTACTACTTTTACTTTATGTGATTGTTACAAAAAACTCACAGGTCGGTTTGCTAGCATTCGTTGTATATAACTTGGAAAACTTTTAACATCCATGTCCGGTAATCTTGGAGCTTCTGGAATATTCTGAAAATAAATTAAAAAATAAATACAATATAGTCAGGATAGATTAAAGCCTTTTTGAGCGTCAGTGTAATGCTACATGTGATGTCCTCCTCAAAGAAATTCTTTTTGAAAACATTTTCTAACGGAATTGTTATATACTAAATTATATATACTAAACAGAAAGACTCTATAACTAAATTTGGTCCGACCCGGGACTCAAGCCCCTGGATGTATGACCGTACATGCTAGCCACTACACCACCGAGGCAGTTAATAGAGAAATATATATACTACAGATCGATAGGTCACACTTAAAAACTTACTCGATAGCTAACTTCTCTCTTACGACGATCTTGACCCTCGGTTTTCTGGAAAATATAAAATATTCTTAAATATTTATTTTTTAAACTTAAGTAATTACATTTATGTAATTACAATTATTATATTATAATAATTATGAAGATAATAAACAGTTTGGTACTTACGTGTATTCTTTGAATACTGTGATATTTTTCTTTAGTGGAATTTAAAAGCTGTTCTCGCAATTTTTTCACCTGTAATTAATAAAGCATTTTAAATTAAACTACCTTTTCGAGAGACTCTCCCTTGACTACAATTGTGGTAAAGTATTCGAAACGTCGATACCCAAAGTCTAAATAAATCCGCGACTAAATTCGAAAAGATAGTTTCATTTATTATGTCTAATGTTCGGGTAAATCTAAGAAAGTATCATGTGAACATTTTTAGTTAAAATAAATATAAATATTTAGGGATATTAAGACACGCCATCTAGTTCCGTAATAAGCTACGAGGCTTGTGTTACGGATACCTGATAGTTTATATACTGCACAATACACATTTATTAAATACATACATATTATAAATATAAACACCCATGACTGGAGTATAATCATTCGTGCTTATCACACAAGTGAATACCCCCAGCGGGACAGGAACCCGCGAATGCTGGCGCAGCTGAGTAAAACGTGTGTTCTAAAGTCCACCATCTATAGTCTCTATAGTATCTATAGTACATCTATAGTCTATAGAAGTAGTCGTTTTTGTGCAAACGAAACTAAAAAACTTGTCTAAAGTCTTCGTAGTAATGAACTTACCAAATCGATTTCTTTTTCTTGAATTTTGACTTCTTTTGCATTATCCTCCTGAAAATCAGATTTGGTTTTGTTTTTTAGACTTTAAATTATTTTCTTAGATTATGGGAAAAGGAGGATTAGTTTAATTTCCTAATAGGTATTATAATTTATTTGTAGACAGGCAAAATATTGTATTTAATTTGTAAAGTTTATCTATCTTCCATTTTTGGAACTGATGTGATGATTACTAGACTATTTCATGGTTTTATAAGCACATAAATTTACAAATTTAATCATAAAATTTTCAATCAGATGCTATTCTTACATTATTTTAAGTCGTAAGATTTTTTTATAGCTGTAATAATATACGTGTTTTTTTCCGGTTCCGGTGGCGAAAGAGTTAATACGCAACTACGATTGCTCTGTGAATATTATTTAACTACCAGTGCAAAAAGTGACAAATGGACCTGTATTACGTTTAAATCTTTAGGGAATCGAACTAAATAAACATTCAAATCAAAAATTGCAGTGAAACAAGTGGATATTTTCGTAATTAGTTCAACAAAGTTATAGTTTGACATAACCTACAAAAACGGTTAAGACAAACTGTGCTAACACAACTGTCACTTGTCAGTCAGTGTTTGACGTTGACAACTATAGTGTTGCCACTATATAAATTGAACAAAGTGTTACCACCATATCAACTTCAAATTTCCCTACAAAATAATGGAGAAACAAATGGAAATTTTACTTAATAAAATAAATGTTAAGTTTAATGAACAAACAAAAACATTAACAACAGCAATAACCAAAAATGTTATGGAGGCCTTAGATGAAAGAATGAAAACTTTGATGGAAGAAAACAACAACCTCAAAATAAAAGTCAACAAGTTGGAGAATAAAATAGCATTTCTGGAAAATGAAAAAAGAAAGAAAAACCTAATTTTTTTCGGTATTGAAGAAAAGGGAACAAGCGAAGCCAAACTAGTGGACTTAGTTAAAGAAATTGTAGTGGAAACAGGTATACACTTGGATAGCCAGGAAATAAGTAGCGTTTACAGAATCGGGGCACGATCAGATAAGAACCGTCCCGTTATTATTTCTCTAACAACAATCTGGAAAAAACATCTCATTCTAAAAAACAAACGCAACCTTCCACCAAACGTATATGTCAAGGAAGACTTCCCTAAGGAAGTATTGGAAGTACGCAAACAATTGCAGCCTAAAGTTGAAGAAGAGCGGAAAAATGGAAATATAGCTTATATAAAATATAACAAGCTCATTGTGAGAAAGCCAAAGGACACTAACAGAGAAAAAAGAAAGAGAGAGAAAACAGGATCACCAGCTAGCCCCTCGCTTAAACACTCAAACACGAACAATGCCAAAAACGCAAAAATTGAGCTTTATCAAAGTAAAACTAGAGAATTAACAAAAACAAATAATCTCACACGGCAAGCAAGAGAGAGGACTGCCTCGTTGTCAGAGATACAAAAAAACATGTAAAAGCCTCCTCTATCCGGAACCACATTAAAGAAATAACAAAAGATATCAGAACAACTGTAACAAACTGCACCCCAAGCCGGCTGGTCACCGTGGGGGAAGATGACCGTCACCCTCCAATAAACCTGACACAGGAAACAAACCAAAGGAAACAAAAACGAAATTTTAGAGGTTTATACTTATGTACGCTGAACACAAGAACCCTTCGAACACAAGAAAGCTTGCACGAGCTAGAACTAGCTATCGAAAGTATAAAGTGGGACATCATTGGCATAAGCGAGATGCGAAGAATGGGTGAAGAAATAGAAGAGAGAACTCACTATGTTATGTACTACAAAGGTGAAGTTGCTGGACAAAGAGGAGTAGGTTTTCTGATAAAGTCAAAACTGAAAAGCCAGATTATCGGGTTTGAAGGTATATCAGATAGATTAGCGGCCATTCATATTAATATACCAGAGTATAAGAAACATTGGACAATAATTCAAGTCTATTCCCCGACGGAACAAGCTTCACCTACAGATATAGACAATTTTTACAGCAACCTACGGGAAATTACTGTTAAATACTCTAAAAATAATATAGTGGTCATGGGAGATTTTAATGCTCAAGTAGGTACTCGAATAGCAGGCGAAGAGCATATAATAGGAAAATTTGGAAGAGGTAAACGAAGCAAAAATGGTGAAAAACTTGTGGAGTTCCTACTAGAACATAACTTAACACTACTTAATACCATATTCCGCAAAAAGCATAAAGCTAGATGGACATGGATATCTCCAGATGGAATGACTAGAAACGAAATCGACTACATCATAACCAACAAACCTAGGTTGTTCAGCGATACAGGTGTAATACAAAATCTGAATTTCAATACTAACCATCGCATGGTACGTTGCTGTTTAACTCAAAGTGGTTCAAAAAAACCAAGGCCGAAAGCAATTCAAGCAAACTTACTACAAATGTTTAGTAACAAGAGCGTTCCTAATGATCCAACAGAAGACCTGATGAAAGTAGTTACCTCTAATGTAAATTTAATTGAGAAATATAACAGAATAGAAAAAAATCTTAAGGACCAGATAAAAATACATAAAACCAAATTCAAAAATTCCTATTTAAGTAAAGAAACTTTAAAACAAATTGAGGAAAGAAGGATACTAATTTCAAAAAAAGATAGGAAAGAAAATCTTAATGAAATCTCAAATCTTAGTAAAAAAATCAAGGAAAATATGAGGAGAGACAGGAAAAAGATAAGAATTAAAACCCTAGAGAACCATATCAATAAAACAGGAGGTACACGAAAAGCTCTCAAGGAACTCCGCGAAAAAGGAAAAGATTGGATACCAAAGCTAAAAGATAAGAACTCGCCAATTACTACACGCAGTACAATTCTCAACTTAGCAACTGCCTACTATCGCTCTCTATATTCAAAACAGCTAAACACTACCTTACTCGTAAGCGGACCTGGACAGGAAAATATAACAGGAGATACTGATGTTATACCAGAAATATTGCCATCAGAAGTAGAAAAGGCCATAAAAAGTCAAAAGACGGAAAAAACTCCAGGACCAGATAGAATTCCAAATGAGCTTATGCGAGGTACAATTGAAGAGTTAAGTCCAATACTAACAAAGATCTTCAATGAGATACTATACACTAGCAACATTCCAAGCCAGTGGGCAGAGTCACACATAATACTTTTATACAAGAAAGGTTCAAAAGATGACATTGGAAATTACAGACCCATATCTCTCATTTCAAATGTATATAAGGTTTTTGCTAAAGTCATTTTAGGCAGAATTTCAAATAGGCTTGACGAGAATCAACCAGTAGAACAGGCAGGGTTTAGGAGAAACTTTAGTACAATTGATCATATTCACACCATCAAACAGCTCATACAAAAGTACAACGAGTACAAAAAATCCATTTACTTAGCCTTCATAGACTACTCCAAAGCTTTCGACAGCCTTAAACATGAATATGTATGGCAAAGTCTCATGGAACAGGGGATCCAAACAACTTATATAAACATCTTGAGAAACATTTACAGTCAAAGTAAAGCAAGAATCAAGTTGGAATCTCTGGGGGAGACCTTTCCAATAGACAGAGGAGTTAGACAAGGTGACCCACTCTCACCAAAGTTGTTCTCAGCAGTACTGGAGCAACTGTTCAGGCGATTGGAATGGAATCATCTAGGACTAAACATAAACGGATTACGATTGAACCATCTAAGATTCGCTGACGACCTGGTCATATTGGAAGAGAACCCTAAAGTGCTGGAATCCATGATACAGACCCTTGCAGACAGAAGCCGTGAAGTTGGTCTAGAAATAAACTCGAGTAAAACTAAAATGATGACAAACTCAATAGCTGCAGATATAACAATTAATGGACAAAAACTTGAGTATGTAAGGGAATATGTATATCTAGGGCAGATTATATCTATATCTCTGAGTGACCAAATGTCCAAAGAAATTGATAAAAGGATTGCTACTGGATGGAAACAATTTTGGACTTTGAAAGAAATTATGAAAAGCAAAGAGCTAGGTGTTAAGATCAAGAAAAAGACATTCGATACCTGCATTCTCCCCTGCATCACTTATGGTTGCGAAACCTGGGCGTTGACGAAAAACCATAGGGATAAACTTGCGAAATGTCAGAGAGCTATGGAGAGGAGCATGCTAGGGTTAAAACTAAAAGATAAAGTAAGGAGCATAGATATTAGGTGCAAGACAAAACTGACCGATATCCTATTGCGTATCGACCAACTGAAATGGAGATGGACTGGACATATGCTTCGTAGTAAATTGGAAAAATGGAGCAAGCAGGTTACTGTTTGGTACCCAAGGGATGGCTTGAGAAGCCGGGGTCGAAAAGTGAGAAGATGGGAGGATGATCTAAAAATGACATTAGGTCCCCTTTGGTTAAGAGTGGCGGCAGATCGGAAGCAATGGAAGGCATTGGAGGAGGCCTTTGCCGTAAGGCACACTGAGCAAAGAGACATTTTGTAGAAATTATTTATGTATAAGTTATGTTTAATTCAAAACTGTAAAAGTTCGGAAATAAAAGGCTTTATTATTATTATTATTATTAATAATATACGTCGTATGTTATAATCGAACCTGTGACTTTTACCATAATGACGCGTACCAATTTTGAACATATTACGACGAGCTTCACAATTATTTATACATTTTAAAATATTGAAACTTACATTTACATCTTGTTTGGTAACGTTAGTTTTACCATTTTCGTCACCATCTTTCACATTAATTCCTTCAATAGTACTCGTATTATTTCCATTCTGACTATCACCCGTATAATTTTGATTTTGTATCTTTTCATTTTCAACATTCAATTGTTTCTTATTACTGTCTTCTGTATCATCATTATATTCAGACATGCCATCATTTTTCTCAAATGTAGTATTATTCTTATCATTATCATTGTCATTATTGTAATTATAATCATTAAGACCGCTGTCATTTTTATTTTGAATGATATCATCTTTGTCATCAGTGTCACCTACATCACTATTTTCGCCACTTTCAGCAAGATTACTATCATTGATATTGCTTTTCTTATTTTCTGACAGGTCGGTCTTGTTTTCTGCGTTATAGGTGTTCTAAAATTAAAGTGAATTTGTGATATAAAACTTCAATTATAGGCTATTAAAATCTACTCTATTTATAGTCTATTTGAATGAAGACTACTGTGGTTCTAAAAGTAAATTAGTAGTATCAAGAATTCTTCAATAGAAAAAACAGCACATCTTCCCAAATTTAAATTAAAAAAACCCGACACATAATAATAATTAGTCTTTGTTTTGTTAGTTAATATTCCTCATTCCCTTTCAATATTGTGTAAATTACTAGTCAGGCTATTTCATTTGATACACATATTAAAAAAATATGTATCTAATCCGCCATTTTGTGGCCTTATTGAATCGATTTTCATGAAACATAAATAAACAAAATATATGTAGGTTCATTATTACAACAGCGCCATCTAGTTCCGTGGTAAGCTACGAGGCTTGTGTCACGGATACCAGATAGTTGATATACTACATATATAAGTTTAAATACATACATATTATAAATATAAACACCCTTAACTGGAGTACAAACATACGTTTAACAAATTAATGCCCCCAGCGGGACTCGAACCCACAACCACTAGCGTAAGAAAGTAAGTCAAAATAATCATATCTAAGAACACTACCGACTAATTTACGTTTTAAAAGAAAATCGGAATTCTGCATATAAGTGTACAAACCTCATTCTGATTTCCCGAGTCTAAGAACTGAAGTCCATGACCGTTGGTGAAAGCTCGTCGAGTTTCATCAAATTCCGGTTCTCTCTTTTCCTGCTCATCTTTTGATTTCTCAATTATAGGCTGCTGTTACGAAAAACATAATGTTAGATAAATATTTTTTACATATAATATAAGTTTTATATAATATTCTTGAACCGATTATAGAGATATTATAGTGCAGGCACAAGTGCACTCTCTATTCCTATCACTCTCATACTCCGGTAGGACGACTTTTCGACACGACGAGTGAGAGTTAAGGCGCAGGACCGACGGCTTTACGTGCTTTCAAAGGCACGGGGGTGAAACACTTCAACTTCTTAATGGCTTAATTAACAAAAAGTTTTAATATCTAAACCTGGCCCGACCTGGGACTCGAACCCATCATGGGTTCGACAGTACATGCTAGCCACTACACATGTTTTATATACGTTCAGTACCATGACTGGAGTACAAACATTCGTGTTTAACAATGAATGCTCCCAGCGGGACTCGAACCCGCGACCGCTGGCGCAGGAAGTAGGTCACTACAAACTGAGCTAAATGTGTCGTCGTATTTAAATAGTTTTTTTTTTATTTTTATTTTTTAGGGGTTTGGTCACAAAGTGATGTCACCTCCATTGGGATAACTAAGTATTTATAATACAAATTAAGTAATTAATCTTATTAATAACAAAAATTAAGAATATCTACGTTTTAATCCAACTTGTACCACTTTATACAACATTCTTGACTGATCTGACAAAGGATAGGCCAGAATGCTATTAATTATTAGTTAAAAGCTTCATAGATGTCTAATAAATTTAAATTAAATCTAAACAGAAACTGAGTTCTTTAAGCTTCATTCCAGACACATTCCGCTAATGTATGATGTACATTTCAATTATGTTACAATCTGCACTCACAGATTACGCCTTACCTATTAACCCCTCGAGCGTTTCACAATACACCGTAAGATCATAAGAGAAAAGGCTCGAGGCGTCGACGGATCCGCATATGCATCCTAATTTAAAAATAATTTAAAAATAAAAAAATATATATTACATCACTGCGAGATAAGGTCAGTTTTAATTGCTTATTAAATTATATAAATAGTTAGATAAACTCATAACGAAGCCGGGAAGGTATAATTTATACCATTTTAATATATACATATCAACGAATTCATCGTTTTCCCGAAGGTCTACCCTATCTATCAAACGTCCTTGAAATTACGCCGACGCTTCGAGCCTTTTCGTAAAACGGAGGCCGAAGCTTTATTAGTGGAATGTGACTGCAGTGAAGCCTCAAAGCTGTTATAATTTCAGACCAACTCATATTGCTTTAAATAGTAGTGGTTCTTAAAATTTTATACTAAACAATGATTTTTCTTACCTCATCATAAGTCTCCTGTATATAAGGCTTTTCAATGACTTTATAAAATATAATCTCGCGTAATATAGGCATGTCCTTTTTGGGATTTATCAGTTCGACACTATTGTTTTTGATTTCTCGAATTTCGTACACTTCTCTGCCATTGTCTAACTAAAAATATTTTAAACTTTAAGCAAATAATAAATTATATTTAGCCCATTTTGCAGCTTTCACTGCAGATCTTAAATAATAGGGAATAGTCCATTTAAATAAGAGGGAATTGTAGGTCAGAGTCCACCACGCTGGAGAAGTGTTGGTGGACTGAACACGTCTTTAAAACCTTGCTAGGTTTTTTCAGACTGAAATAAAAAGTATGCTACATATTTTCGCTATCACCATACTGAATTTCATTTAAATCGGTCCAGTAGTTTTCTTGTTCAGACAGACAGACAAAAATTCTAAAAACTATAGATTCCGCCTCAGTATCGATAATAATGACTATTTCAATAAGATTTTCCAAAAAATATTCGATGTACAGGTTCGACTAAGTTAGAATTTTATTATATGTATAGAAGACTAGCGACTCACCCTAGTTTTGCTCGGGTTAGTCCCTAGGCTAAGCGTAAGTTAAGCTATGTGTTCCGCTAGATAGCTTAAAATAAATTAAATTTCTACCTCCTCCTTTTTTAAGTCGGTTAAAAAGTAGCCTAAGTTACGCCTTATAACATTAGCTATCTGCGAGTGAAAGTCCGTCAAAATCGGTTCAGCAGTTTCAGAGATTAGCCAGAACAAACAGACAGACAGACAAAAATTTTAAAAATAGTTTTTTTGTTGCTAGTATCGTGTATACTTTCATATGCATTTAGTGAAAAGCTGTTAATTTGAAATTAAAAACAGACACTTCAATTTTATTTATATATACAGATGACATCTCATCAGTCGATTTTTACCTACTCTTAATTGTCAAGTCGATTGGAAACTTTGTATACAAGTTGCATATATTAATTTCCTTTGTTCTAGTAAATAAAAATGAAGTGTCTGTTTTATAATGTAAAAAAAACAGCTATTTACTTTTAGTAATATATAAGCAAGCATACGACATTATATACGGTACTAATAAGAAAACATAAGTTTTAAAATTTCTGTTTGTCTGTTTGTTTCACTTAAACTCCACGCCTGGCCTGATTTTTATGGGACTTTCACTGGCAAATAGCTGGTGTTATAAGGAGTAATTATGTATAATTTACTTTAGAAAAAGAAATAGGGTTCCGTTCAAATAAACTGTACTTTTAACTACCGTTCTACTACTTGACTAACAATAAATTAAACCTTTTCGTTAAATTAAACGTATCTTTACCTATTGATATTTATATATTTAATTTATTTATGTGATATCTAGATATCAATTCAATAATGATACCATGGAGCTGATCTGATGCTGGAGCCAGGAGGTGGAAAGTTGAACTCTTCAATGGCTATCACTAACACCTTAAATTTCAGGCTCGATTCATTTGATTTTGTCGAATTCCATACCAAAATATCCACAGTAGATTATAATTGTATTTTTTACAATATTTTAACTAAAAAACTTACCTCAATTTTGGCTACATCTTGACCAGAGTAGAGCTGTACGCCAAATAGTAACAAAATTATTAGTACCTGAAATTATTAAAAAATGATTAATCTCTACATAGTCGTAGTATAGAAAGTTGCTTCCCGTCGTCTGTTCGCTTAGATCTTTTAAACTACGCAACGGATTTTGATGCGGTTTTCATCAATAGATAGAGTGATTCAAGAGGAAGGTTTATTTGTATTATAGATGCATATTATAGTAGTTAATGTATGAGAAATCTATACTAATCGCCGAAACGTATAACCCCTTAAACGTAATTAGTTGCGTAAATTATAATAGAAAACACCTTTAAGATTTATAACTTTTTAGCTATATTTTTTTGTTTGGGACATTGACACTACATAAACGAGTTCCATGGTAAGGTACGATGCTTGTGTTACGGATACCAGATAGTTGATATACTACATATATGTAACCTTAATTATTATATTATACATATTATAAATATAAACAATCATGACTAACGCACAACGCATTGGTGCTCAACAAATCAACTAGCCGGATTCAAACCTGCGACTCGAGTACAAATATTCGAGCTCAAAAACAAAATGTCCTCAGCGGGACTCGAACCCGCGACCGCTAGCACTGCAAATAACACTACAAACTAAGCCAAACATGTCATGAACATAAAAAAAATTAAAAAAAATCGAGTATTACCTTCACACACATTTCGAATACAACACTCAAATCAAAACTAATCACTTTAGTTTTAATAAACAGAATATATAGTTATTTAATGATATTTTTATCTTTTATCTTAGCTTTATCTGTGATTCCGTTAGAATAGATCATTTATTGTTGATTAATAACTAATTGCGGTCTTCTGTGGTCTTTTCTTACATCAGCCTTTTATAACGTCCCACTGTTAGGGTCTGGCCTATCTTCAATTCGAGGATCAGGCCATAGTCCACCATGCTGGCCTAGTGCGTGTTGTCGAATGACATGCTAGGTGCTCTGTGCTCTGGTCTCTGTCATGTAGGTTTCTTCACGATGTTTACCTTCACCGATAAGTGGTAATCACTGTAGAAATGATTCGCACATGAAAATATCAGAGGTTGGAGCCCCGGTTTTGAACCGCATCACTCAGTTATCCAAGCTTACTGCTTGGCTATCACTGTCATTTCACTTTTTTCACTATGTTTTCTTGGCAGAATTAAATTACCAAAGGTACCGCAGTGGCAACGAGCTTGTTTGGTAAACCGAATGAAGCAGGAATTTTGGTACAATGCTAGCTGGTTATCCGGATCATCACTACATATTACTAAAAAAAATCCTCCGCCGCGTCTGTCTGTCTGTTCGCGATAAACTCAAAAACTACTGCACCGATTTTCATGCTGTTTTCACAAATAGATAAAGTCGTTCTCGAGGAAGGTTTTAGTATATAACTAGCGGAACCCGCGGCTTTGCTCACGCTATATCTTGGGATGGATCGCTAGTATAGTATATTTTTCCCGTGGAAAATCTTTCTAAGAACCTCTAAACTGAAACTTTACTAACCTAACTTACAGTTAAAACGTAAAAAAACCATAGAGAAGCAAAAGTGAGTCGCTAGTACCTGGTTAATGACATAACTTTCAGACGTCTACAAACTTATTCTCTCCCTTGACTATGCAGTAAAGCATTCCAAATATCGAGAACCAAAAATCAAAAGAAAAGTTGATTTAAGCTTTATAATAATTAATCGATTTCCAATCAATCAATCTCACTAAAATTTGAGATGTATGTAATAGATATAAAAAGTACACCTTTGAGGTTTTTTTAAAGTTAGAGACCAGGCAGTAAAAGAGAAGACCTAAGGCGTTCTTGCTATCTCCTCTCTTCCGGGAGTGACAGTACCAACTTCTAACCCACTGTTAGTTAGGTTTTTTTGTGACAGAACAACCTAATAACAATAATTAGATATTGATACTTATGTTTCCTATAAATTTTCAAAATATACTTGGCTCGACCCAGGTCTCGAACCCCTAACACCTAGATCTGCAACCAACCATGTTAGCTACAAAACCAATGATGCACTATTTTTTGGTAAACTTTATAACCGACACAGATAAAGTTAAAGATAATATGAAATATTTTAATTGCGTTATTAATTAATATATCATCAACAAACGAGTCATATTTTTTATAGATATGTTCTTTAGTTTATATTTATTACAAGCGATTAACAATATGTTTTAACGATTAGTACAGGTTATTCAGAAATTAAATAAATTAATATATTAGGACATTATTACACACAGCGCCATCTAGTTCCGTGGTAAGCTACGAGGCTTGTGTTACGGATACCAGGTAGTTAATATACTGCATATATAACTTTTAAATACATACATATTATAAATATTAACACCCATGACTGAAGTACAAACATCTCAGTTTAACAAATGAATGCCCCCAGCGGGACTCGAACCCGCGACCGCTGGCGCAAGATAGGAGGGTCACTACAAACTGCGCCAAATGTGTCGTTAAAATGTTGAATATTTGTCATATGTTTACCTGAATAACCAGCTATTATAATACCAAATTTCATCAAAATCGGGCCAGCTTTTTATGAGGAGTTCAATTACTTACACACGCACAGAAGATTTTTTATATATAAAGATAGAGGAGCTGTATCCTCAACTCAGCCTAAATTTGAACTCCCGACTACTTCAAAACATTACCACGAGTCAATCTTACGATTGACTAAAATTTCATCACAAATGCTACAGTCTAGCCGTTTTGAATTCCATAGGAAACATACATACAAATCGATTTTTATACGTAGACTAGCATTTCCCACGGCTTCACACGCGTTCTAAAGAACGGAAACCAAATTCTTTCTGGGCGCGGTATGATACCTCGCAGAACTAATGCCCGCCCTTCCCGTTTTTGCAACATTTATCATTGATGCTCCGCTCCTACTGATCGTAGCGTGATGTAATATAGCCTATAGCCTTCCTCGATAAACGGACTATTTAACACAAAAAGAATTTTCAATTCGAACTAGTAGTTCCTGTGATTAGCGTGTTCAACCAAACAAACAAACTCTTCAGCTTTATAATATTAGTATAGATTATTTTTCAATCTTTTTTGAGTTTTGTTAAACAATAATAGGTAGCATATTTATAAATTTTTTTCAGAGACGCATACAGAACTACAAGCTATGATTCAATCATTAAATCAAGCCAGCCAACCAATAGGATTAGAAATGAACTTGTCAAAAACCATGTTAATGACTAATAGCATCAAGAACACAATAACAGTTGACAACACTCGTCTAAATTATACAGATCATTACATATATCTTGGCAAAAAGATTGGTTTTGATCACAAAAGTAACGATCTCGAAGTAGAACGAAGGACACAATTAACATGGAACAAATATTGGATCCTAAAAGAAATATTTAAAAGCAATATGCCAATCCATATCAAAACCAAAATTTGGAACACTTGTCTCTTACCATGCTTAACATACGCGTGCCAAACGTGGAAATTTAATTCAAAGGTTAAAAATAAGATCATTACGTGCCAACGAGGAATAGAGCGAAGTATGTTAAATCTAAGAAAAATCCAAAAAATACGCCATACTAAAATAAGGAAAATCACCAAGGCAGCCGACGGTCTACAGAAGGCTTTGGCATTAAAGTGGAGATGGGCTGGACACGTAGCGCGTCTTAAAGATCACAGGTGGACTAAAAGAGTGACGCTGTGGAAAGGCCCACTGGGAAAAAGAAGAAAAGGACGACCATGAATCTCGAGTAGATTGGAATACTTTGGAGGAGGCCTTCACCTGTAGAGGGGTTCTTGCAGAACAATAGGATAAATAAACTCTTTATTTCGAATGCTTTCTTAATACATTTATATAAATTACTAACGTTTAGCCATTTTATTACAAGATTACTAACACTAAAAAAAAAATTAAGATTGCAATTGTAACGTATTCAATGCAAGAAATATAAGGCTTTTTTTTTTTTTTTATTTTATTTTATTTTATTTTTTATTTTTTTTTTATTATTTATAAATTTTTTATTATTTTTATTATTTTTCCTGTTTGTCTTATAAGAAATTTAATAACCGATTTCGCAAAAGTAGGTACCCATTTATAATACTGTTTTTCTTTTAATATCCACTAGCAGGTATCTTATAGAGCATCGTTAATTTACAGTAATTTATAAAATTGACATGGCACTGGTAGCCCAGTGATAACGCGTCGCTTGGATAACCGAGTGATGCGGGTTCAAATCCGGGTCTCGCACCTCTGATATTTTCATGTGCGAATCATTTCTATCATGATTACCATTTGTCTTACATCGAAGGAAAAGGAGGAAACTTGCTTATCTGAGAGAACCTAGCATGTTTTCAAAAGACGGTGGACTATGGCCTCCCTCTCGTATTGAAGAAAGGCTCGTGCCCATGACATTATAAAAGGAGCTGAATACTTATTATGTATTCGTTTCTAAAAGTACTGCTACTATTTGTGTTTGATGCAGCCGCTTCTTTGCATCATCATTACAGTATCCCACGACCCCATTTAAAATATTATAGATATATATCATAGATTTTGCAATGGACTTAGTTCATTTCCATATAAAAATAACATGTGATTTTTAATGTGTTTCCATTATCAAATTAAATAAACTTGTGCAATATTTATATAAATAAATAATAAATATGTTTACACACAGCGCCATCTAGTTCCGTGGTAAGCTACAAGGCTTGTGTTACGGATACCAGATAGTTGATATACTACATATATAAGTTTAAATACATACATATTACAAATATAAACATCCATGACTGGAGTACAAACATCCGAGTTTGACAAATGAATGCACCCAGCGGGACTCGAACCTGCGACCGCTGACGAAAGAAAGTAGAGTCACTACAAACTGCGCCAAACGTGTCATTGTTCTCTAGCTTTAAGACTTCATTTTTAGTGAACCCTAATCTTAGTTTGACAGATATTAAAGTATACAGACTGCATTGCATTATTTATTTAATAGGCGTTTTAAGATTTATATATTTTTTATCTATATGCTACAGATAATATAATACTGTACTAGTACATATATTTGCCAACACGCACTAGGCCAGCGCGGTGGACTATGGCCTGACCCCCCTCGTGAGAGTGACCCCTGACCCCTAGTGAGAGAGGTCCGTGCCCAGCAGTGGGACGTTACAAAGGGCTGATGACACATATATTTAATCCCATATTGAATACCCTGTTATTAGCGTCCAGCAATCCAACCAAATGCGAAGATAAGAAATTTACATGGAGGCGGCCCACTACAGTGGTTGGTGTTTCATCCCAGTTGCTTCTAGTACTTCTTTGGTCTGATTGGACTTTCGTGTAACCTTCTTGGCCGTGTCTGCTTCGGCAGACCTACCGTCGGGGCAGAGTTGTTGAATGCGTAAGCGATCCTGCAAAGCCCCATTAAGACGGGGGGTTCGTTAGGGGTAAATAATTGTTTCCATGTAGTGGAATTTACCCCATAACGTCTAAACGACCTACTTTATTAGTTAAATCAATAGTTATCTTTAACTATGGCCTTGACAAATAACAATAATTTTAACTGTAGTAAAAATTCCATATCACATGACACAATTAATGTTTGGAGATTTTGTAATACTACGGTCGTGTTAGTAGGGCGTACCATAGTTCATACCGTATTTGGGGCATGTAATAGAAAAAACTGATTGAATGCGCTGAATATTATGTTATTTACATAACTTATAGCGCTCGCTGCTCATTATAAAGTTTGTAGCACAAAAATTCCGTGCAAAAATTAAAGACTTTTATACAAATTTGCGAAAGCTCTTACCCTTAACCTTAACCTTCTTAATCCGACCCTATCGCAAAATCCGTTCTTATAGAACGACGACTAGCTATAAACTACCTCCAAATTTTTCTCCCTCTACGTCAAGCGGTTTTCGATATTCCATTATGAGTAAACTTTCGCTTTTTTACCCTTCGACGATATTATATTATATTTTACCTAAATATAATATAATATCGTCGAAGCTGTACTTTGAATAATTTTTGGCAAATCTAATTGAAATAATAATCATTATCATATATGTTATGCAGAGGCCGAATATATCGTTTTTAGATTTCGACTGTCTGTCTGTCTGTCCGCTTCACGAGAATACCACTGGCGGATTTTGATGAAACTTGGTATGATGATTGTTGGTTATTCGTTTGAAAATATAGGATACTTTTTACTGTGAGATTATATCTTATTTCTTATAAATCTATATAAATTGTTAAGTGGTAGTGCCATGCTTGTTACCTTCGGGTAGCAGCCGAATGGGCTGGCACGCCCCGTATAGTACCACTCTCTCACAGAAGACCGGCGTAAAGTGGCAACTATGCGGTCGCGTTTCGTTCGGTAAGTGAGAGTCCGGGAGGCCCACTCTCCATCTCTCCCCCCTCCCTATTCCGTCTGTCCCTACTCTCTTCCCTCGCTCCTCCCCTTCCATCCTTCTTCCCTCCCTCCCTTTCCTAAAAGGCCGGCAACGCATCTGCAAGCCCTGCAGTGTTGCGGATGTCCATGGGCGGAGGTGATTACTTTCCATCAGGTGAGCCTCCTGCCCGTTTGCCCCCTTTGTACTATAAAAAAAAATCAAAGAGAAGTGTCGTGAGTTGCTAGTTAAAACACAAGACGGAAAATGTTACGTAAGGACAATTCTGGTATAATAAGTAATTGTGTCGCTCTATGGAGATAAAATGGTCTCGCGTCAGAGCGTAGAGGCAGAGGTCAACGTTATTTATGGAATTTACTTGGAAAATAAAAAATAATAACAAAAATAAACATAGGTACATATTTCACTATCAGTCACTTTACTCGAATTACATCTTGCAATACTAAATTTCATATTCTTCTTTCGATTAATATAGTAAACAAAATTTTATTAGAATCCGTCCTATCGTTTCTGCATAAAGTAATATATTTAAACACATATTGACTTTTGTAACTATAACTCGACTAGCTGTGCCCGCGACTTCGTTCGCGCGGCCTACAGAAAAAAAACTAAAATAAAACTAGCCTAAGTTACTCCTTATAGCATTAGCTATTTACGAGTGAAAGTCCCGACAAAATCGGTCCAGCCGTTTCAGATATTCGCCGGAACAAACAGACAGACAGACAAAAATTTTAAATTGATTTTTTAATGTACCGTATATATTTTCATATGCACTAAGTGAAAAGCTATTAATTTGAAATTAAAAATAGACTCTTCAATTTTATTTATATGTACTGATAACGAATAAACGTGACTTATTGTCCGATACGCGTGATATCTCTTTCATATAAGTATATTAATTTATTTCGTGTATCTTAGAAACGGCTGGAACTATTTGGATCAAATTTGGTATTTAGATAAGGTTTTGTATTTTAAGTTTATTTACATACTAGCATTTCCCGCGTCTCTGCCCGTGTTCTAAAGACTGGAACACTTTTTGTGATAGATAGTCCGTTTATTGAGGAGGGCTATATAACATTACGCTACGACCAATTATTGGATCGGAGCATGAATGAAAAGTATTGCAAAAACGGGAAGGGCGAACCGCGAACGTTAGTTCTGCGAGGTACCATACCGCGCGACTCAGAAAGAACGCTCCTAAGAACGCGTGCGAAGCCGCGGGAAATGCTAGTCAATCTTCAAAACTACGCAACGGATTTTGATGCGGTTTTTTTAATAGATAGAGTGATTCAAGAGGAAGGTTTATATGCACAACTAGCAGATCCCGTGACTTTGCCTGTGCTAAATCTAGGGAAGATCCCGAGCGAAGCGAGGGCGAGTCGCTAGTTACAAATAAAACACCCATGACTGGACTGCAAACATTCGTTCTCTAATGAACAATCAGATGAGTTTGTTTCGGAATTAGATATAGAAATCTATAGAATACCTAATAATACCTTTAAAATATTATATATATTTATTTCACTAAATTTTCTTGAATTTGAATTAGTTACTACAATATTTTATAATAATATCTACGTAAATGGCTTCCTCAATTAGTTTGTTGCAATTTACAAGATGAAAGATTAAACAAAACTACTATTTAATGTTAGTCGATTTGTCAGACTAAAAATAGTTTAAAATAAATATGTTGGGACATTTTACACACAGCACTATCTAGTTCCACGGTAAGGTACGAGCCTTGTGTTATGGATACTAGATGGTTGATATACTACACATATAAAAGTTTAAATACATACATATTATAAATATAAACATCCATGACTGGAGTACAAACATACGTGCTCAACAAATGTATGCCCCCAGCGGGACTCGAACCCGCGACCGCTTGCGCAGCAAGTAGGGTCACTACAAACTGCGCCACGCGCGTCAAAAGTTTATTAGTGGGTTTGTTTGTTCTTCATGAAATATAGAACCGATTTGGATGAAACTTTTCACAGGTATAGATCATGTCCCAGGCTGTATGAAAGGTCTACCGTACGAGTTTTGTGATACAATTATTACTTCTGGACATCATTTCGTATGACGAATGACGATACCTTGTAGTATATTATTACATTATCCTACATAGCGACTCATCCTCGTTTGGCTGGGGTTCGTTTTCTAGATCTATCGGGTTCCACTAGTAATAAATAAAGCAGTGATAATGTAGGTTTCTAATGGCAAAAGAATTTTTAAAGTCGGTATAGAGTTTATTCGTTACATACAGAAATATAAATTTGTCCTCTTTATAATATTAGTATATAGATTTGTATATGTATTCAGTACTTTGTAACTCCCATCTAATCCCATTACTGGACACGAGCTTCCTTCCAATAAGTGGTAGCCTTGGGAAAACGATAGAAGCAGGTTCAAATTCCGCGAGACGCGAATTAAATATTTCTATGTGCGAATCATTTATAACCTCACTTGTCTTACCTGCATGTCTGAGAGTAGTAAGTTTTCCGAAGATATAAATAAATAAATATTTTGGAACATTTTTTACAACAGCGCCATCTAGTTCCGTGGTAAGCTACGCGGCTTGTATTACGGATATCAGATAGTTGATATACACATATAAATTTTAAATACATACATAATATAAATATTAACACCCATGACTGGAAAACAAACATTCGTACTCAACAAATGAATGCCTCTAGAGGGACTCGAACCCGCGACCGCTGGCGCAGAAAGTAGGGTCACTGCCAACTGAGCCAAACGTGTGGTCAAAATATATATGTGATTGGCCAGCAAGGTGGGTTATGGCCTTAACTCCCTCTTATTAGACATAGACCCGTGCCCAGTAGTGGAACAATAAAAAGAACTACGTAGGGTACTACTTCTGGCCAGTGAAAAATCAGTAGGTCAAATGCAAGAAATATTTTAAATGTTGCATAGGTGCACATTATGTTAATACAAGCGATTAAGCGAGAGCGAAGCCACGGGTTCTGCTAGTTATACTTATAACCCTTCATCTTGAATCACTCTATCTATTAAAAAAACCGTATCAAAATCCGTTGCGTAGTTTTAAAGATCTAAGCATACATAGGGACATACAGACAGCGGGAAGCGAATTTGTTTTATACTAAGTAGTGAAAAAGTAGAGAACGATAACAATTTTTCAGTTTTATTTAGTTCTTCTTACTTTTCATGCAAATATAAGAATTCATTCATGAAAAAAAAACACTAAACATATTTTGATGAGGTTTCAACATAGCTGTAATCCGGGCAATATAGGATAAATAATTATTTTTATATTAATTTAAAACCGTCCTCTAGAACCACTCTATCCATTGGTGAAAACAGCATGAAAATCGGTGCAGTATTTTTTGAGTTTATCGCGAACAGACAGACAGACGCGGGTGAGGACTATGTTTTATAATATACTAGCGACTCGCCCTCGCTTCGCTCGGGCTGTTCCCTGGATTTAGCACAGGCAAAGCCGCGGGATCTGCTAGTTATACATATAAACCTTTCTCTTGAATCACTCTATCTATTAAAAATAAACCGCATCAAAATCCGTTGCGTAGTTTTAAAGATTTAAGCGTACATAGGGATATAGGGTCAGAGAAAGCGACTTTGTTTTATACTATGTAGTGATAGTAAATCTACAATAACCATTAAAATGTACTTATGAAACGAACCCGAGCGGCGCCACGGGTAGTCACTAGTATATATAATTCGGAATATGTTAACAGACGAACACTTCAATTTAATAAGTATTATTATATAGATAATGTTATCACTTATTTAACCTCATTAGTTCTTGAAGCGCGATACATTTCGTACGTGACTATAGTAAATCTATTAGTGCGAGTGTTTTAGAATGGTCATATCGATGTTGGAAATTACACTGTAAGTATGCAAAATGTGATTTTTGGCAAAATTTTCCTTATAATAAATTTATTATCTCATACGTATGTAGTTCGCCTGAAATGTCAGCCAAAATGCTTCGATTTCGCCATACAGGTCGTTGCTTTCAGTAAAAATAAAAAAATTAAAATAAATATTAAATTAATAATTAATTAATAATTAATTAATATTAATTTTTGTGTTGAAAATAAAATATGAATAATTTTGAATAATAAAAATCATATTATATATTTTAAATTTTATGCATCAGTTTTCTTCACCTTCAAAGAGAGCATAACATTTGCGTTAATTTAAGTTTTTTCGTTATGATAATAAAATCTATTTTTATTTGTTAATATTTTTATTTATTTATCACAGTAAATATTTTATTATATATTACTTCACTATACGACTCACCCATGGTTCGCTCGGGTTGGTCCCTTGCTTGGTACGTTTAATCGAGAAACACTAAGTTCTGGTACACAACAAACTGTTCTAAAATTTTAGACTTTCCTGTAACATTTTTTGTGGTAATGTTGTAACGTGCTCGCTTGGATAACCGAGTGATGCGGGTTCAAATCCGGGTCTCGCACCTCTGATATTTTCATGTGCGAATCATTTATATCATGATAACCACTTGTCTTACGGTGAAGGAAAACATCGTGAGGAAACCTGCATATCTGAGAGGACCTAGCAAGTTTTTGATAGACATGTGAAGTTCAACCCTTACTAGACGTGTGGTGGACTATGGCCTGATCTCCCTCGTATTGAAGGAAGGTCCGTGCCCGGCAGTGGGACGTTAAAAGGGATGAAGATAAGGGTGTAACCTTGATGTAAAAAAACTCAAAATAACATAATTAGCGTCTAAAAACGTGCTCAAAAAAGCACAGAAATTAAAATTGAAATATCATAATTGTAATAATATTTACTTTTAAATTGTTTATTTTATTTGACGACACGTTTGGCTCAATTGGTAGTGATCCTACTTTCTGCACCAGCGGTCGCGGGTTCGAGTCCCGCTGGGTCATTTATTTGTTGAGCACAAATATTTGTTCTCTAGTCATAGGTATATTTATAATATGTATATATTTAAAGTTATATATGTAGTATATCAACTATCTGGTATCCGTAGCACAAGCCTAGTAGTTTACCACGGAACTAGATGGTGCTGTTGTAATAATGTCCCAAAATATTTATTTATTATTTATTCGTTTATTATTCCTAAAGGTTATTACAGTCATAATATACCTATATGTAATATATTTTTTTATTTATCGTTGTTATTTGATACAAATATTGTTACAATAACAATTTATTTTTATTGCTTGTTACTTGTTATATTTTATTGTTTGTTTCTTTATTCATATCTATACATTTATTCTGGATATAGAGGCCATATCTATATCAAATCAAATCAGAATATTCTTTATTCAAATAGACTTTTACAAGCTCTTTTGAATCGTCATTTTTACATTAATAAAATTAAATGTCAGTCTGTAAGTCTGTGAGTAAACTACCACCGGCTCGGAAAGCTGTTCTGCTGAGAAGAATAGTATAGTTATTAATATAGTTTTTAGATTTTGTGTCTGTTTGTATGTGACCGTATTACTAGAAAACCAATGGACAGTTTTGGATGAAGTTGTTAATGATATAGCCGCCAGGCTATGCTCTTATGATATTTTTTTATTTTTTTTTAAACTAGATGTTCTCATCCACAGGCGTTAAGCGCCCGTGCCTTTTGTTTATTAATTTTTTTTTTTGGCGTTTTACATTTTTTAACTTAAAACTAGCGATACATGCATTAGCATGTAACGTGGTCCGACACTCCCTTTTTTTGTTTTGTTTTTTTTAATTTTTTAAGATTTTCTTTTAAAATTTTTTTTTAATTTTTTTTCTTTTTTTTACTTTTAGGACCCTAGAACCCCGCCCCATCCCGCAGTTGGGCAAGCACAGCCTCTGTAATTTTTTTTGTCGCGTTTCAGAATGGACATTTTGAGGCTGTGCTCTTATGATATTAGGCTGTGTTATGTGTACTAAAGGATAATATTCGATTAACGATTTTTTAGAAGACAGTACGCCTTGGGAATGATGTGATCGCCGCCAGGCTATTTCAACATATAGAATTATTGTTAATTCGCAATTTAATTTGAAAAATAGAGATAAAAAAATATCCCGCTGAGTTTCTTTCGCCAGTTCTTCTCAGGTCAGAGGTTTCTTCTTTCCGAACTGGTGGTAGACTCATGACGTTCAGTAAGAAATTGTAACAATTTTTATGCTGAATAAAATATTTTGATTTGATTTGATTTGATAGTTGGTTATCCGGGTTAACATATACGGTCTACTCGTAGGACATCTCCTTCTGATTTTAGAAGAAATCTATACTAATTCTTAAAGTGAACTTAGGGGTGAGTTTCTAATCAGTACATATCTATACTAATATTATAAAGCTGAAGAGTTTGTTTGAGTTTGTGTTCTATAGTCCGTTTATCGAAGAAGGCTATAGACTATATTACATCACGCTACGACAATCAATGAAAAATGTTGCAAAAACGGGAGAAAAAGATTTCTTTTGATTTTCAGCCTTTAGAACACGAGCGGAGCCGCGGGAGAGGCTAGTTATAAATAAAATTGAAGTGTCTGTTTTTATTTTTAAATTAACAGCTTTTCACTTACTCAGTTATTATCTTAATCTTGTAGTTATAAAACAAAAATATTATCAAAATATATAAGTTACACCACACTACACAGTTACACTTTATATATATATATATATATATATATATACATTAAACATATACTAACTTTAAATACTCGTATATAAATAATATATAAATATTAACGCCGTAGATAACTAGACTACAAGCATTCGTGTTCTTATGCATGCCTCTAACAGAAATCGAATCGAAAAATCCAGCTGCCTCTGGTATAGGGGTCGCTACAAACTGTAACAACCGTGTCGTCATCCGGTGATAGAAAACATCGTGAGGAAACCTGCATGTCTGAGAGAACCTAGCAAGTTTTCGAAAGACATGTGAAGTCCGCCAACACGCACTAGGCCAGAGTGGTGAACTATCCCATGAATTCTTATTGGACGAAAACCCATGCCCAGCAGTGGGGTTAAAAGAGTTCAATAGATACAAAATACAAATTATTCTATTACATAAAACCTATTTTAATAAACCTCTTTTGTTAAACTAATAGGACCGTACTCGAAATAAAAAATAGACATCGTTATATTTTCTCAAGCGGAACATTAAATATAAAGTATATTCAAACTCAAACAGAAAAAAGTGGTAAACCCCGGCAGTCGAATTTTTTAAAATATGTTTATTAACTTAATTAAGGCAGTTTTTATATTTTGCTTTTTTAAATTAAATTACATTTAAATAAGATCATACCTAAAAATAATAATGCGAGAAAAATACTTCTATACTGTTTTGACATAAAGTTAATAAGTTTTGAGGTAAAGTTTCTGAGATTAGCGCGTTCAACTGAACAACAAACAAACTCTTCAGCTTTATAATATTAGTATATATAACACTACGCTAAATCTTAGTAAGATTGTCTTGATAATGAGTAGTGTAATAAGCTCTTTAATTAACTATTATTACGTCATTATAATTTTTTTTATCAGTACTTATAATTAATTAATAAAGTAAAATAATTCATGTATAGTTTTTATACGGTTTTAATTAGCTTCGCTTTAAATATTTTGAAGGACTATCTCAGTACGAATTTATTATCGTGTAGGACAATTGTTTTTTTTTACTGAAAACTAGTGGTTTTTAACAAATATAGCTATTACAAAATAAATAAAAAATATGTTGGGACGTTAACACACAGTGCCATCTAGTTCCGTGGTAAGCTACAAGGTTTTTGTTACGGATACCAGATAGTTGATATACTACACATACATACATTTTAAAAACATACATATTATAAACGAATATGAATTACCATTCGTGCTCAACAAATCAACTAGCGGGACTCGAACCCGCGACCGCTGGCGCAGAAATCACGGTCATTACATCCCAGTTTTACTTTACCTTAACTTACTGGTAGATATGTTTTTTAGCAAATTAGTAATCATACTCATTATCAGGTATTTAAAAATATAATTGCTTCGGACAATATTATTGAAATAGTAAAATTATCGATACAAAGGCCGAATCTACAGTTAAAAACTTTAAAAATGAACTTGTATGTATTCAATCCTTTATTACGTCCACACACAATACGAGGGGGATCAGGCCATAGTCCACCGCGCTGGCCTAGTGCGAGTTGGCGGACTTCACATGCCTTTCGAAAACTTGCTAGGTTTTCTCAGACATGCAGGTTTCCTCACGATGTTTTCCTTCACCGTAAGACGAGTGGTAATCACGATGGAAATGATTCGCATAAGAAAATATTAGATATGCGTCACCCGGTATTTGAACCCACTTCGATTATGCAAACTACTACTAGTCTGCCTCTGCCTTGATTCTAATAGTAATAAAAAAAATATTGTTTAAATATATTCTTATAGTATAATACCTTCTTAGGTTTACGCGAATATTTGACATTATAAATGAAACTATCTTTTCGGATTTGGGCACCAAAGTACTCTATAAAGTTATACATATATTGATTATGCCATTTTGTAATATTTTGTAAATTGTGGGTAGGCACTGTCTGTAACAAGTATATAACCCCCTGAGACGTCTAATACCTTAGTGTCTCCCGTGACTATGATTGCTGTAAAGCATTCGAAACGTCTGGAACCAAAAATCTAAATAAATCCGCGACAAAATCCGAAAAATCGTTTAATTTATAATCTTCTTACTGACTGTTGACATTGTATTTGTAACAAGTAATCAATGTTATCATTTTTGTGGGTCAATATGTTGCATATGTACAGAAATACTTGTTTTACGAAGTTGCTATTGTAAATATGAACTAATAAATATGTAGCACCATCTAGTTCTGTAGCAAGCTACGAGGCTTGTGTTACGGATGGAACAATTTTGATGAAATGTGTGTGTGGATTCGAGAATGGCTTAGATTCACAATTCGGTCCACTACAAAATGTATTTTTTGAATTTCTTAGTTATTTATATATTTAGACTATAAATGATATATTCAATTATATAAATAAGTCGTTGCTAGGCAACGTTGTTTTACGTATGCGTACAGGACAACGTCTGTGGGGTCCGCTAGTACGAGTATAAAAGATCGAAATCAAAAAGATTATTAAAAATAACTCGAAGTCAGTAACAGCTAAACGACAAACCATTCGTTGTTGAAGTCGGTAAAATGTACAGTAAAAGTAAGCAAATATCTATTTTTGTAATTTCAACAATTTTTATTATTACACGTGTATCAATATCGATGTAAATGAATAGACATCTACGATTAAATTATGTATACTAACATTAATATTCATTTATAATACTCGTATTGTAATTATAAGGAAATGAAATTAATTCAGTTAAACGTAATTTATACATATAATAAAAATCTGAGATGTATAGACTGTACATTAAATATTATGTTTAGAAATAGACATTATTATGTGTAAAGAAGAATCTATAGTTTTTAGAATGTTTATTTATTCATTTATTTATTTATTTATTTATTAATAATTTATTTAAATAAGATTACCAACAGTGTTAAAAAGTAATAATGTTAAAAAAATAGTAGTTAAAAAAATAAAGGGTCATCTTTTATACACCAATTAAAGGTAAACACAACATTGGTATATGACATAATGTGTATGTATGTATGTATGTCTGACTGTCTGTTTGTGACCATATCAAGAAAGTACTGGACCGATTTTGATGAAATTTGATATGATGATAAAGCTATCTAACGTTATCTAAGTCAACATACTTATATGATACTTTTTACCGTGGGAAAATATATCATTTCTGAGAAATGTATACTTTACCTATGCAGGGACCAACTTGAGCGAAGCGAAGGTAAATCGCTAGTCTTTACATAATTAGGCACAGACAATACAATTCAATATAATTTTTTTTCTTCTATTTCTCAACCAATTTTTGTTAGTTTTAACCGCCTTAAAAAAAGGTGGAGGTTCTCAATTCAACTATTTGTTTTTTGTATGCTTGTTACTCGATTATTCCGCCAATTTTGAATTAATCAATTTCGATGATTCTTCGTTTTTCTTTTAAGTTATTGACAGAATTGTGTAGCAAGTTTTTTCAAATTTTCATAAATTACCTATTACATAGATTTTAAGCACACCTTTATTGTGTGTTTTAGTTAATTTATACACAACTATATCAAACTAAGCGTAGTGACTAAAAAAAGACAAACCTATCTTCTAGGAAATTTATATTTTTTATATATAAAGCTTTATATATAAAGTTAGGGATAAAATTTACTATTCCAGATTATAATCTATGCCAAACTTCATCCAGATCAGTTCAACCGTTCCGTAGTAATTGAGTACATACATACACGCATTAGCAATTACAATATTAATCAGCCTTTTTTTAATGTTCCACTACTGGGTATGGGCCTCCCTCAGTACCTCAGTATGAGCGGGATCAGGCCATAGTCCACCGCGCTGGTCTAGTGCGAGTTGGCGGACTTCACATGTTTTTCGAAAAATTGCTAGGTTTTCTCAGACATGTAGGTTTCCACACGATGTTTTCCTTCACCGTAAGACAAGTGGTAATCATGATAAAAATGAACATAAAAATATTAGAGGTGCGAGACCCGGATTTGAACCCGCATCACTCGGTTATCCAAGCGAGCGCGTTACCGCTGGACTACCACTGCCTTTATATTTATATTAAGTGTATTTATTTGCTTTATATATATAGTTAAGTTTACTTGTAATTTCCTTTATTGTAAATCTATACTAATTATTATAAAGCTAAAGAGTTTGTTTGTTTGTTTGTTTGTTTGGTTGAACGCGCTAATCTCAGAAATTACCGGTCCTAATTGAAAAATTATTTTTGTGTTGGATAGTCCGTTTATCGAGGAAGGTATAGGCTTTATTACACCACGCTATGACAAATAGGAGCGGAGCAAAATGTTACAAAAACGGGAAGGGCGGGCGTTGGTTCTGCGAGGTATCATACCGCGCGACTCAGAATAAATTTGGTTTCCGGTCTTTAGAACGCGTGCGAAGCCGCGGGAAATGCTAGTAAATTTATATTATATATTAATAGGACCAGTTAAAATCGCCACCTACGTCATACCGCAATCTATTTTTTGGTCCACTTATTCAAACTTGAGTGATGAAAAATATAAATTATATGAGGGTACACTAGTTTATTATCACAATTATTACTAGCAAAAACTTTGAGTGAGGCGCAGTCGTTTTTATATTTTTATTAATTAACTACCTAGTTTGTGTAATTTACGATTCTTTATGTAAAACAAAAACAAAACTAGTTTGGTATGTATTTTTTAATATTATATTGTATTAGAGACTGTTTTAGATACGTTTTAATTGTTAGTATAGATAACTCAGGAAATAGATATTTTACTGCCGTAATAAGTACGCTATATTTTAACCTAATTAACCAGTTATCATTATATCAAGTTTCATTAAAATCTGTACAGTAGTTTTCTCGTGATACGGTCACAGACAGACATTTACGAACGATAGAATCGATCTATGTATTGAATAATGACTATTTTATTTAGATTTTTTCAAAATATATTCGATTTGACTGAATTTTGAATTTTATTAAATACATATGCTAAGATATTAACACACATATCTAAGCTACGAGGCTTGTGTTACGGATACCAGATAGTTGATATACTACATATATAAGTTTAAATACATACATATTATAAATATAAACATCCATGACTAGATAACAAACATTGGTACTCAAATAAATCCCCCAAACGAAACTCGAACCTGCGACTACTGGCACTACTTGTCAAGACAAACTGAGCCAAAGAAAATGTCAAAATAATATCTAACGAATAAATCTTTTTTTGTTTCAGATTTCCCTCAAATTACGATGGAGTAAACAGTGTTGCAATAATAAACATTAAAATTTAAACAAAAATATTACATAATTTATATTCATATTATATTCGTGTATAGTGTTTTATATAAATAATAATATTATATATAAGAAAATAGAATTTGTGTTATTTGCATATTTATATTATATATCATAAAAGTGAAGTGAAGTGTTGGGACATTACAGCCATGTTTACTTTGAACCGTAAGTATTTTTTTTAATAAAAAATGCATATCTATTTGTTAAATTGTAAGGGGTAATCTCGGGATCTACTGAACCGATTTTAAAAATTCTTTCACCAATAGAAAGCCACATTATTGCTGAGTGTCATAGGTTATATAAAAATCCGAAAAATAAAAAGGCTTTTACGTGGTAGTCCGTTTTGCAAAGTGAATCTTAGAAAAAACGGTCGAATGAAAGCGTTTCTTACGAACGCTGCCTTAACTATGAAAGATATATTTTTGAGTTCTAGAGAAAAGATGTGGAGCTTAAAAATGCCTACAAAAAAGTCAACGACAGCATATGTCTAACTTTTATATTTAAGTGACAAAAAGTAGTTTTTTTAATATTAGTATAGATAATTTAATTTAATTTTTAATTTTTAATATTAATAAAATAATTTAAATTATTTAAACACTCTGTTCTAAATAACCTCCTCCTTTTTTGAAGTCGGTTAAAAAAGGATTATTAACATTATGCCCAACGGAGTGGGCACGGGTCAGCTAGTATATAAATAGATATAGATAATGGTAGCCAAGTAGTAACGCACTCGCTTGGCTTGCATAACTGAGTGATACAGGTTCAAATCCGGGTCTCGCACGTCTGATATTTTCATGTGCGAATCATTTCTATCATGATCACCACTTGTGTTACGGCGAAGGAAAACATCGTGAGGAAACCTGCATGTCTGAGAGAACCTAGCAAGTTTTCACTATTAACTTTGTATTATTTGGGTATTTAATTCAAATTGCGCTTACAATAATTACTAACATAGCAAAATTCCTACAATTGTAATGATGATATGATATGAAATGATATGATATGAAATGATATGAATGCATATGAAAATTTGCCTTCACATTTTTACATATTATAAGTAGGAAATTGGCATTGCCAAATATATTGATTGACTGACCCTTGCTTTACTCGGGTTCGTTTATAATAATAATATTCTCCGACCGATTCCGGCCCAATGGCCAATCTCATTGAGACTAGCCAACTGCGCAGGAGATATTATAGTGCACTCTCTGTTCCTATCACTCTCATACTCCGGTGGGACGACTGCTCGACACGACCAGTGAGAGCTAAGGCGCAGGACCGACGGCTTTACGTGCTTTCCGAGGCACGGGGGTGACTCACCGCCAACTTCCCAACTCCAGGCTATTACTGAGGCTTACTAAACAGAAAGACTTAATAATTAAACTTGACCCGACCTGGGACTCGAACCCAGGACTTCTCGATGTATGACCGTACATGCTAGCCACAACACCACCGTTTATAGTAACTTCTTATATTCAGTACTAGCGACTCGCCCTCGCTTCGCTCGGGCTCTTCCCTAGATTTAGCACAGGCAAAGCCAGTTATGCATATATGCTCTATCTATTAAAAAAAACCGCATCAAAATCCGTTGCGTCGTTTTAAAGATTTAAGCATACATAGGGATATAGGGACAGAGAAATCGACTTTGTTTTATACTATGTAGTGATAAATCTCTCAGGCTACGTCCGCACAGACAGGCGGCTTGATTAGCGCCTAGATTCTAACGAGTCACTTAGCTAGTAGCTTACTAAAACGAACGTTCTAAAATGTTCGCGACCGGCCGCACTGCGCGCTTAGCTCCTAGCTAGTTGCTAAGCGCGTATCTAAGTAAACAAACATGTTGGTTTTTTGACACTAGGCGCGAGGCATTTTATTCAAGAAATAATTTTGAAAGCTATTTTTGAAAGTGACGTCTCGTCAACGTGCCGACAAGCAACCACCCAAACCTCCTGCAGTGCGGCCACTGTGTAACTTAGCATGTTGCCAGAGCGCAATCCACTAGGTTTTAGGCGCTAAGCAAGCCGCCTGTCTGTGCGGACGTAGCCTCAGAGAAGTTTTCCAACCATAAAATGTATCTTATATGTGAACTCGGATGAACAGCTATCATGTTACCAAGTTTCATCAAAATCTATCGCTTTTGATGCGTTCCCAGACAGACAGGAAGACAAAAATAGCAAATACCTACTATAGATTCGGCTACTGTATCGATAATAATGACAAAGTATTTCAAAAAGATTTTCCAAAAAATATTTAATGTTTTATGTTTTGAGATTCGACTAAGAATGAGGGCTGTCGCGTATGAATTTGCCGCTAGGGGCGCTTGTGTAGCGTGAGGTCTCCGAAATGTCAAATGTCACTGTTTGAGATTACTGTTACGAATATTTAGCAATACATTACATTAATTATGGCAAATAGAAGTTGCGAATCGCTACTTACCACTGCTTTGAGACAGTTTTAGCTTTCGGAAACTTATGTTAGCTTTTTTTCCGAGCAAAACGGGACTGCGCTACACTGTAGCATGGACAATACGTTTACTCTACGGTTCTTTTGTATTAAATATGATTTAAATATAAATTATTCTTTTGGCGCCCGTAAAAACTAACTTTAACAGCCGTACTTTAGGACCTCACTCTACAGTGGTGAGCCAAAAAACGATAGTCCTCATTTTATTATATGTATACATAGGTTTGGATGGTGTATCCAGAAAACTTAGCGTTCATAAAATATACATATAAATAAAATTGAAGTGTCTGTTTTTAATTTCAAATTACCAGCTTTTGCACGCATATGAAAGTACCTAAGAAATACGATACTGACATCAAAAAATCAATTTTTAAATTTTTTGTCTGTCTGTCTGTTTGTTCCGGCTAATCTCTGAAACGGCTGGATCGATTTTGACGGGATTTTCACTTGCAGCTAAATAGCCAATGTTATAAGGCGTAACTTAGGTTTATATGGTAATTTTTAACCGATTTCAAAAAAGGAGCAGGTTATATTTTAGAAATTTTATACTTTTTTGAATAAATTACTAACTTGATTTTTGTCCTTAAAGGAAGATTTTTAACGCAACGTAATTTTTTATTAAACAAAGCATTTGATCAAGTCATATCTAATTAACTCTCGCAATAATTAAGGGCAGATACACATGAGAAATGAAATTTATATTGAAAATATTTTTATGTATAGATAGAAAAAATATAAAATTTAATACATACATAAAAAAGAAAAAACTGATAAAAAAATTTGTAAATAACATTTTCTTTCTTTTGTAAATATAATTAAATATAATTAATAAATATGGAAATCCATACTTTTTATTATTGGCGCGAGTGATGCGAGCCCTAACACTATCCCACAATCTGAGCATTTGTGGTACACTTAACTGAAAAACTATCACGCCTATAGATTTGTGTTTTAACATAGTAATTTCACTTCATATCTAGATGTGTTATCTGTGAAAAAATAAACTTTATAATCATTAAAAAAATGAACAATATCGATTTTGTGGTCATTGGATGGAATGTTATTGTACTACTAACGCCATCTGTTAGAAATCCTATATAAAACATAATAATATAAAAAAAACTCTTAAAAATTATTACCTGTTATAAAAAACTACGCGAGCGCTTACAAAGCTCAGCTTTTTGTTAGTAAGAAGGTTTGTTAAGGAATAAAGTCTCGTTAAGATTAGGATGTTACTACAAATAGCTTTATCTTTTGTAAGTATACTCGTACATAATAATAAAACATTCCCTTGTAAAGATATAATAGAATATTATAGGATTCGAAATCGTATTGATTTTTAAAATAAAAAAAAATAACATATAGTAATTAATTTATTAGTTACCGAATTCATATGTACTATAGCCATTTTATTGTGAACACACTAAAATTTTTGTCCTGTACCCGACAAACAGGCTAAATAAGGATTTTATTAATATGACAATCTTTAATAAAATAAAACAATAAAAAAAATATATTATGATTTTTTTATTTACGATAGTGTGTAATCAGCTTAAGTCACAGCCGGCCATGTAAATGACACTAAATGAGGTTAGTTATTACTTATTATGTTACATAAAGACTTGTTCACGTGAGTCATAAAAATATTGCGACATTTAATTCATAAATTATCTTATCTTACTATAGCGATTTGACATTGATTTCTTTGTACTCTCTGCCAAATTTAAAGCTTGTAGCACAAAAAATGAAGGACTTTCATACAAACTTGCGTGAGCCCTTAGACCTCCTTAATGCGACCCTGTCCCAAAATCAAGTCTGAGCGGACGTCTGCTAACTATAAACTACCACCCTGCCAATTCTTAATCCAATATTTAGTAATGAGTGAGTGAGTACCGTTTTCCTTTTTATTTAGATTTCGCTATAAAAAATTCATAAAAACTTTCATCCCCTTTTTCACACCCTTATGGGATGATTTCCGGAATAAAAATCTTATAACCTCTGCAGTATTCTTCGAAGTCCAGATTAAAATGGACGTCCGAAATAGTACAGTTTTTAAATATGGTATAAAATTTTCCTAAATTCCTAAATTATAACTAATAGGGTTCGATGATCCCTTTAGCTCAGATAGTAGTTGCCGTGCCAGTGACGAATGTTTGTACTCAGTCATAGGTGTTTATGTATATACTAAGTTAAAATCTAATACTAATATTATAAAGCTGAAGAGTTTGTTTGTTTTTTTGTTCGCGCTAATCTCAGGAACTACTGGTCCGTTTTTGAAAAGTTCTTTTTGTGTTGGATAGTCCGTTTATCGAGGAAGGCTATAGGGTATATTACATCACGCTATGACCATTAGGAGGGGCGTTAGCTCTTCTGAATTTGGTTTCCGGTCTTTAGAACGCGCGCAAAGCCGCGGGAAATGCTAGTTTTATTATATATTAGGCAAAATCACAAGCCGCTGTTTTACAAAACAGCAGTAAATATACTTATTACTTTATTCAATCATACTTAATTTAATTATTATTGGTATTAATAACTATTTGAAAATAATGTTTTTATTGCATATTTCATGGTTCGAAACATTAATTTCCGTATTTTATTGCAATATTTTATTGGCAAATTAGTTAATATGTAAAATTTTAATTAAGAAATCTTTGTATCACATTACTATTATAGAAAGCAATTGTCTTGATTGTGTAATGGCTAGCATGTACGGTTGCACATCCTGGAGACCTGGGTTCGAGTCCCGGGTCGGGCCAAGTTTAATTTATTGAGTCTTTCTGTTTAGTAAGCCTCAGTAACAGCCCGGAGTTGGGAAGTTGGCGGTGTGTCACCCCCGTGCCTCGGAGAGCACGTAAAGCCGTCGGTCCTGCGCCTTAACTCTAACTGGTCGTGTCACAGTCTTCCCACCGGAATATGAGAGTGATAAGGAATAGAGTACACTCGTTCACTATATATCTCCTGCGCAGTTGACTAGTCTAAATGAGATTAGCTACCGTGGCGTTGTTATTATATTATGCACAGTTTTTACTTAACGCAATCTCTAAACACTATTTTCACTATACTTCCACTACAACTTTACTTGTGATTTCCTCACTTTTTCTGCTTTGGCTTTCAACTGAATTATCGACAAAATCTCTGACTTTTTATATATAAATAAAGAAAATTCTCGTATCGAATCTTTTTTTGTAATTTTAATAAAAATATACAAAAGACGGAGACGCTCTCAAGCGAAGCAAAATTTTAAAAATAAAATTAAAACACTTAAATATTTCATAATTTATGTTATAATATGTATTAAATTTATTATGAAGTAAATTAAAAATTAATTTTATTTTTATAAATATATAGCATGAATAAATAATTATATTAATAATATATTAATATTTACATTTGCGATGGAGCTTACTTTTAGCACGAAAAAATGCTGGATGGGTAGAAATAAAGCATATATAAAAATCAATTGCTATTCGTTAGTCTTGCTAAAATTCAAAAAGGGACTAATTTGGATGATTCTTTTCCTGTTTAGTTGAGGGTGAGGTAAGGGATAGTTTAAGGGTAAAAAAGAGGGTGAACCCATAAGAATAACTGGAAATCACTATTTCGGATTAAAATCAATAGATGGCGTTACCAATAGATAGTTGCGGTAGTTGCTAAAAATAATATCTATACTAATATTAATAAAAAGCTGAAGAGTTTGATTAAAAACGTTAATCCCAAGAACTACTGGTTCGAATTGAATAATTATAATATAATACGTAAAATCTAAGAATTTGGTATCCGATCTTATATGGAACCGCGGGAAATGTTAGTTTTCACTACGTAGTATAAAACAAATCTGTCTGTATGTATGTCCCTATGTATGCTTAGATCTTTAAAACTACGCAACGGATTTTGATGCGGTTTTTTTAATAGATAGAGTGATTCAAGAGGAAGATTTATGTAAACTAATTAAAGTTATTAATTTTGTTCTTAAACATTCATTGAAGGTACTTGTCTGTTTAAATGTTATCAGACAGAGCTTCTACTCTATATAAACTATTATTATACCAATACTTTCTTTTCATGCAAAAAGGGAGTCTAAATAATCATTTCCCTCACTCGAGTGCAAGTACAAGTGCTTTTTCCTATACATTTTTGAATTAAAAAGAAATCTACAACCGTACAACGTCATTTCCTACTAGCGACTCACCCTCACTTCGCTCGGGTTCATCCCTAGATCTAGCGCGAGTGAAGTCACGGGTTCTGCTAGTAATTAATATACCCTATGTAATATGTTACTCAGTGATAATGTAGGTTTCTAATGGCAAAGGAATTTTTGAAATCGGTTCAGTAGTTTTTGAGTTTATTCCTTACATACATAAATTCAAATCTTTTCTCGTTATAATATTAGTATAGACAAGATAGTGCGTACTAGTAAAGGACTCATCAGTGTTTTTCCGACTTTAATTAAAGTTAGGTATTGTTCATGACAACAAACACATTAGGCACAATAAAAAATAGCATTCTGGCGTAGTTCTTAATAAGTTAAATATTCAATACCGTAGTTAGTGCGAATAAAAAAATTGTCTTGTCATATATTATTACTAGCGATATGCGCGGCTTCGCCCGCGTTCATTTTTTTAATCGCTACTAAACTTCATTCGATCACTCGCTGGGTTGAAAATGCTCCAAAATTACTCCAGCTTTAATATACTCCTGAGCCGCGCTACCTATTTCATATATTACGTGCGGCGTGCACTCCTCCTCCTCTCCCGTTATTGTAGTTTTAGTAGGGATCCTTATTTTTTCCTTGCAATTAAAATAGCCTATATTAATCAGCGATAATGTAGCATTCAAATGCTGAAAGAATTTTTAAAATCGGTCCAGTTTTTTTGAGCCAATTCGTTACAAACATACATACATACAAACCTTTCCTCTATATAATATTAGTATAGATATAGATAGAGATACTAGGTAGCCTATTTCTTGTGAGTGTATGTTTGTTATCTTGTAACGCTGAAACGGCTAAACAGATTTTAATGAAATTTTGTGTAAATATAAAGTATGACCTGGTGCAACATATAGGCTAGAGCCAAACAATGGTCCAGTAGTATCGCACTTGTAGGAAAACCAAGTTACGCGGGTCCAAATCCCGGGTCTTGCACTTTTATGTGTGAATCAATTTCTTTAAGCAAGCACTTGTTTTAAAGGAAAACATCGTAAGGAAGTCACGTCGGAAAGAACATAGCAAATTATCTAAAGACAAGCGAAGTCAGCTAAGCATTTGCCCAGCATGGTGAATTATTTCCTGGCCCCTTTCATATTTAAGGGATTCCCACCCCCAGCTGTGGGACGTAAAGAAGGTGATAGTTTCGATTTTTCCTATGTAAATCTTTAATTGAACTCCAAAAAATTGTATTAGCAAAAAATATTAGAAAAAGAAAGTAGCGACTCACCCTCGCTTCGCTCGGGTTCATCCCTACGTCGTACGGCCCTAGGTACGTGTTGTGAGTTTTGTATATATTTACTTTGCACCGCCCATCTATTTGCCGGTTTAATTCATAATAATTGTCATGAACATAATCAAACATCGTTAATTTTATTAAGTTTTCTTAAATTTTACAATTTTCCGCGCAATTTTCTTAATTTTTTCTTCCATAAGAACCTTCTCCTGACAATAACAAACACAACAAAAAAAGAATTAGCGAAATCGGTCCAGCTGTTCACACGTGATGATGTGACCAAGGGAAATAGGGATTCATATGTAAAAAGATAATGTCACGAAAATTATTAAGTATGACGCACCTTTATCCACAGCATACCATCCGTAACGTATAGTGGTCGCTTATGGAATTTTACTCGACAGTCCCGCAACGATAATCTTGGGAATCCCCACTGACGTCTTACCGTATAACAAAAAGTATGAAAACAAAGTTAATAATTATAGGTTTTATAAATTTATAACTGTGTCGAATCTTTCATTGAATATATTTTTGAAAGATTTTTTTGAAATTGTCATTTTTATCGGTTTAAAAGCTATATCTTAGTTTTTGGAATTGCCTGACAGATTTTGATGTAGCTTGGTATGATGATAGCTGCTTATCCGGGTCAATATATAGGATAAATAATTTTCTCCAAACGAACGAAGATATTATAGTGTACAAGTGCACTCTCTATTCCTATCACTCTCATACTCCGGTGGGACGACTGTTCGACACGACCAGTGAAAGCTAAGGCGCAGGACCGACGGCTTTACGTGCTCTCCGAGGCACGGGGGTGACACACCGCCAACTTCCCAACTCCGGGCTGTTACTGAGACTTACTAAACGGAAAGACTCAATAACTAAACTTTGGCCCGATCCAGGACTCGAACCCAGGACCTCTTGATATGGTACATTCTAGCCACTACAACAACAAGGCAGTTATAAGGAGCTTCTCAATCCAATAAAAAAATAATTGTTATAATAGAAATAAAATTTAGTTCATTTTCCTTTAATGTTCTTACTTCGGTGTACCTAATTAAAATTTTATTTTTCACTTTTTAGATTCAGTTTCTACATACGTCATCACTACTTAGTAATAAAACAAAGTCGCTTCCCGCTGTCTGTCTGTCCCAATAAATATAAATAAATAAAATATGTTGGGACATTATTACACACAGCGCCATCTGGTTCCGTGGTAACCTACAAAAGAAGCTAGTGTTACGGATGCCAGATAGTTGATATACTAACATATAAGTTTAAATACATACATATTATAAATATAAACACCCTTGACTGGAGTACAAACATCCGAGTTTAACAAATGAATGCCCCCAGCGGAACTCGAACCCGCGACCGCAGGCGCAAGAAAGTAGGGTCACTACTTTTAAATCAAAAATTAAGAATAGGTTATTGAATAATGCTTATTACACTATAGCGGAATACCTAGTAGATGTAAATGTGTGGGATTAATGTCTGGTTGTGTCTCACGTAGGATAAATAGATAAATTGTAATACAATATTGTTACCAAATATTTTTTTGAAAAGAGCAACTGTTGAGTTTCTCGCCGGTTCTTCTCAGCAGAACAGCTTTCCGAGCCGGTAGTAGTTTACTCACAGACTTACAGACTGACTTTTAATTTTGATAATGTAAAAATGACGATTTAAAAGAGCTTGTAAAAGTCTATTTGAATAAAGAATATTTTGATTTGCTTTGATTTGACTACAAACTGCGCCAAACGTGTCGTCTTATGTAGGTATGCTTAGATATTTAAAACTACGCAACGGATTTTGATGCGGTTTTTTATAGAAAGAGTGATTCAAGAGGAAGATTTTAGTATATTATAATTTGCCCAGTTTATGTCTACTACATTTACAAGCGAGACCCGCGGCTTCGCTTGCGCTATCGCGCAATCGGTAGTATTTGTATAGTTTTTAAGTAGGTTTTTGTTTTTTTTAAACTTATTTGAATAAAGCCATCAGTCGTCGAATGGATCGATATGATTGATGAACTATTAGACAGTGGTCAAATTAATCTGATATTAATATCTGACGTATTAAAAAACAGCTTTTTATTGTAAGCGGATACGATCTATAAATATGAATAAAATTGAAGTGTCTGTTTGTAATATATAAAATATTGTATGTGTTTAGTATATAAAAGCTTAAAACTCACTCACTAACTCACTCATCACGAAGTATCGAAAACCGCTAGACGTATAAAGATGAAACTTGGCAGGGAGATAGTTTACAGTTAGTAGACGTCCGCTAAGAACGGATTTTGCCAGCGGTCCCGGGTTCGAGTCCCGCTGGGGGCATTAATTTGTTAAACTCGAATGTTTGTACTCCAGTCATGGGTGTTTATATTTATAATATGTATGTACCTATTTAAACTTATAAGTTATAACTATCTGGTATCCGTAACACAAGCTTCGTAGCTTACCACGGAACTAGATGGCGCTGTGTGTAATAATGTCCCAACATATTTATTTATTTGCGATCGGGCCGGATTAAGGAGGTGTAAGGGTTCTCGCAAGTTTGAATAAAAGTCCTTCATTTTTTGTGCTACACTTTAAATTTGGCAGGGAGTACCTAGGGACGAATCGAGGGTTAGTCGCTGCTACTGTCAAAATAAAAGTTTTTTACTAAATGCATATGGAATTACAATATTAAACTATTTAAAATTTTTGCGTTTTTGTATGTTCCAGCCAATCTCTGAAACGGCTGGACTGATTAAGCTTAAGTTATGATGATGTAACTTAGTAATTATTATTTCTAGAACTTATAATGCACTATATCGCCCGCTCACATTTAAAGGTTGACTGGAAGAGATCTCTTATAGGTATAAGTCCACCTTTGTCAACTAAATCTTTTGTTTTTGTATTTTTCTGTTTGTACTTTTAATTGCAATAAAGAATATAATAATTATTTTTCATAAATAATTATAATTCTGCTCCAAAATCATAAAGTAAATTTAATTACCTATATACTTTTCATATATTAAAACAAGATTATTTCTTTTGTTGTTCGTCGAGTTTTTTGTACCTTACTCTGTCACAAGTACGAAGTATTTAAAATAACACAAAACTGGACTAAAATGTATGTTTTTTTTCAATAAAACCTTTTTTATTTAAGTTTCGCTTCGATTCTCGCTAACATGACGATGTTAAAAACCTTTTAACCGACTTTAAAATAAGTGTATAAGTTCTAATTATGTAAGTACCTATACATTTTTTACCCTATATCTTCGTAAATGAATTACCGATATATATATTTTTTTAATTTAATTAATAAATTATTATTCAACGGTGGTATTCGCGATATGACCTCGACTATTATTACCTTATTTTTATTACCGTATTTATATACTAGTAACTTACTTCCGCTTCTCACATTTATTTATTACTAGCTTACGATTTTGTTCACAATTTCATATTTTATTTATGCATTTTTTTTTAATTTAAGTAATACTAGCTGACCCGGTGAATTCTGTTCCACCAGAATACGAATTACTGATTATTAATTTCTGACAAAATTTAATTATCAAATTTTCAACCATACTTAACCATAGACAAAATTACGTTTAGCTGTCATTTGCGTTTTGTTATTCCATGTCAGATGCGTTTTTGTTTTACCACGTTTTATAGTGACTTGTATTCTCTTTGACGTTTTATGTCACGTCACACGGAAACGAGGTCGAACGGGATGAAAAGTATCATATGTCCGTCTCCTGGTTCTAAGCTACCTTCCCACCAATTTTCAGCCAAATCGGTTCCGCCGTTCTTGAGCTATCAATGGTGTAACTGACACGACTTACTTTTATATATATAGTAAGTTACTTCTTATAACATAAGCTATATGCCAGTGAAAGTCCTGTCCAAATCGTCCTAGCCGTTGCGGAGATTGGCCGTAACAAACATTCAGACAGACAAACATAATTGATATGCATTTAATACTTTCTTAGGTTTACGCGAATATTTGATATTATAAATGAAACTACCTTTTCGGATTTTGTCGCGGATTTATTTGGATTTTTGGTTCCCGACGTTGCGAATGCTTTACAGCAATCATAGTCTCTCCCGTGACCATTATTGCTGTAAAGCATTCGAAACGTCGGGAACCAAAAATCCAAATAAATCCGGACAAAATCCGAAAAGATAGTTTCATTGATATGCATTTAATAAAAAGTTACAAATAGACAGTTCAATTTTATTTATTTGTCTAGAAGATATAATATTAAATCCTTTCCATAACATTACATCATCATCTTTTGAATAATTTTATTAGTAACAGTAGTCAGATTGCTTCTTAAGATCAAGGGTCACTCTTGGGACATTATGTTTTGGGCATTTGTTGAGTACGAATGTTTGTACTCTAGTCTTTGATGTTTTAAATATTTATTATATAGGTATGAATTTAAAGTTATATAGTGTGTAGTGTATCAACTGTCTGGAATCCGTAACACAAGCCTCGTAGCTTATCTTGATACTAGATGGCGCTGTGTGTAATATTGCCCCAATATATTTATTGGTGGAGGAAATTTAGCGCCTGGCAATTCAGCCAGTGTGAAACCAAAGATACTCACTGGGAGCCGATAGTCTTAAAATAGGTTATTTAATTACATAAAATAACTAAGTTTGTATTTACTATAAAATAAACAGTCACCTTTTAATATGACAGCCATAAAATAATGAAAAATTTAATTAAATTTTAATTGCCTACATAAATAGCAATATCAAGATAATTGGTATTACTAAAACGATAATAGGTGGAAACATGTTTGTTTACTATTAATAATGTGAATGCTAAGCAAAATTGAATAAAACTATTCAGTAGACGTAGGTTATAACTAAAGAGTATAAAACAAAGTCGCGTCCCGCTGTGTGTCTGTCCCTATGTATGCTTAGATCTTTAAAACTACGCAACGGATTTTGATGCGGTTTTTTTAATAGATAGAGTGATTCAAGAGGAAGGTTTATATGCATAACTAGCGGAACCCGCGACTTCGCTCGTTCTAAATTATATTTAATATAGGGACTCGAATACACGACCTTCAAGAATAAGTCAGTTACTTTTAAGTAATAACATAGCAGTAACAAAACGTCGTAGACCGTAATTTTTATGTAGAAGACAAAATGGTTTTTGTTAAGGATTAGCAGGAAAATTTACTAAAAAAATGCGTCAATTGCAGGAGGTTGACTAGTTGTAAATGTTTCTAACGTAGCCAAAGTTAAAGTCGGGATTAAATTAACCCTTTTAAGCGTCCCATTGCTGGGCACGGACTTCCCTTCATTACGAGAGGTATTTTGCCATTGTCCACCACACTAGTGAAGTTAGGGATGGCGGAATGACGAATATGACGAAATATATGACGTACGAGACCCGGGATTCGAACCCACTTTCTTCGGTTTCCCATACAAGTGCGTTACCACTGAACTACCACTGCAAAAGTTCACCTTACGTTATAACATATTGTTATCTTGATCCTAGGGCAAGGTGTTTTATTTAACATCATAACAATTATGATGGCATGTTATAAAACTGTTAAATGACTTCACTATGGAGTGTGCTATAAGAATAATATAATGCAACGTGAATCTATACTAATATTATAAAGCTGAAGAGTTTGTTTGTTTGGTTGAACGCGTTAATCTCAGGAACTACTGGTCCGAATTGAAAAATTCTTTTTGTGTTGGATAGTCCGTTCATCGAGGAAGGCTATAGGCTATATTACGTCACGCTACGACCAATAGGAGCGGAGCATTAATGAAAAATGTTACAAAAACATTGCAGGCGTTAGTTCTGCGAGGTACGAGTACTATACTGTGCCTGTTTGAAAGAATTTGACGTCCGGTCCTTAGAACGCGTGTGAAGCCACGGGAAATGCTAGTATTTCAATCACGATAATGGCTGAGCATATTTTAATGAGATTTTATTCTCTAGTTTCTATCCTACGCTCTACTTATGGTATAAAGAAGCCTATGAGTTAGTTCATGATATAAGGTATCTTATTTTCGAATTTCAATCAAATTTGTTGAACAGTTACAGAACCTGTGACAAACGTACAAACTTAAAATTTTTCCATTTATAAGGTTACGTTAGGTTAGAAAATTTTATTATATTTAATTATGTATATTAGTGGGACAGTAGTCATTGGAATCCAAGCCGCAATAAAACTTTCCTCATGAACTATGGAGTAAAGTTGGCTTCATCACGTCATCTCGCATTAAAGCCCATGCCCAGCCGTGGGACGCTATATTTACCGTAGTTTGGATTCATTCCTATAGAATCCCTCGACCATCAGACCAGTAGTTTCTGAGATAAACCTGAACACACCAACTTATGCAGTCCTGGTATTCTATTTACATATCATCTAACAATATGTGAAGTAAATAAGAAAGATAATTAATTTTTCATATTCTTATTAATGTCTAAACTGTAGCTTGCGTTTGCCATATCACGACATTTGGCTCAGTTGGTAGTGACCCTGCTTTCTGCGCCAGTGGTTGCGGGTTCGAATCCCGCTGGGGGCAATCATTTGTTGAACAATGTTTTTTTCCAGTCATGGGTGTTAATATTTATATTATATATGTATTTTAAATTTATATGTGTACTATATCAACTATCTGGTATCCGCAATACAAGACTCGTAGCTTACCACGGAACTATATGGCGCTGTTGTAAAAAATGTCCCAACATATTTTTTTTTTTGATCTTATGAAGAAAATAAATCACAATAATTTGGTACTTGCGTAAAATCAGGACAAACTAATAAAAAAGTACCTTCACATTTAATAAGTATAATAAAAAAAATATGTGACCTGTCATATACCGCTCGATAGAAACGCTATACTTTGTCCATTTTATTAATGGTTTTTTGACAGCTCACGCCCACGAAGTTTCGCATTTAATGGTTAGCCGTTAAAGTTAAAATGTCATACAAATATTATTGTACTTCATGGACGGGCACCGCCCCCTTATTGCTGTGCCACACATAACGATTACTACGATTGTGCCACAGATTACAAATAATCGATAGAAATCAATGCTAATATGTAAATAAGGTGTAATATGTAATTTAATCAGGATGTCAACAATATTTTAGGGTTGAAACCAATAAATTAAGACATTAACATTATGTAAAGTTTTACTTTCTTATTATTAGGAGGAGGAGTCTTCAGTTATATTAATTAATAACTCTTGTGTGCATACACTATCAAATGCAATGTCACGGCCCGAATCAGACATTATTATTCTCTTAGTTCTCTCCGCCACACTTGATTTTTACGATAATAATATTTATTTTCATATTAATAAATATAAAAATAAATATTATTTTATATTTAAAAAATAAGAGATATCGATTATTACGTCCTTTTGACATCACTATAGCTTGTCAGTCGGCGAGCTGTCAAAAAACCATTAACAAAATGGACAAACTTTAGCAATTGCAACTACACGACACTTTTGGAATGTACTAAGATATCACGTTTTAAGATAATTTAAAGCTTGTCACGGAAATATTTCAAAGTTCAGCTGTAATTGAATTTTTTTGGTTTTTTTAAATGGTGCAATAAAAAGTGACGGGAATTTTCTAGATCATGACAGTTTTAATAGCGAAATGTTTCTTATACAGCTTTTTAAAAATGGCTCTAAAATATTGTGTACGGTCAATAATATTACTTCTTAATAAATTTTGTTTTTAGACTAGTTTTTGCGTAAGTACTATTATTAGAAAAAAAAGTAATTTTCAAAGTCTATACCAACGATTTCTCTGGCCATTGAAGAGAAAAAACAAAAAGAGAAAAACGTTCTAAGTTGAGAAACTCATATATTATTTGGCACTGCCGTGGCAGTGGTAGCCCAGTGGTAACGTGCTCGCTTGGGAATCCGATTGAAGTAGGTTCAAATTCCGGGTTGTGCATCTCTGATATTTCATGTGTGAAACATTTCCAACATGATAAACAATTGTCTTACTGTAAATGTAAACGTTGTGAGAAAATCTGCATGTCTAAAAACCTAGTAAAATTTCGAGAGATCGTCGCAACCAATTTACACTTATTCAGTGGTGGACTCTTGCTTAACCCTTCTTATATTTCCAGGAGGAGGGAATGATACGCTGAAAAGAGCTGAAAACTTACATACAATACGATCAAGAACTCAAACCCATTCTGAAAGAAAACTTTTATTCACTGGACCACCGAGACAGTTAATATAATAATAGAATGTCAATAGCATCATTTAGTTCTTTTTTCGTTCTCAGAAGTGACTGATGATTTTTGTTCATTTTCTCTCTCTCTCTTCATGGAGAATTACTCCTACTGTCATCTTAATCACTTCCGACCAACTTGTAGATTTTCTTGTCTTTCTACTCTTTCGTTTGCCATCAGTTTTCCCAAGGTTATAAGTTGCTCAAGACTTGCCTTACCACATAATTTGCCCAAACTAGGAAACTCTATAAAAACATTCCTTTGGTTACGGAACCCTAAAACATTCTTGTTAAATAATTTTAGCATAGACCATTATGATATAAGCACTTCCTAGTTAATAATATAATTATATATTTATGGCATGATAACTAATCTTTTAATGCATAAGTAATCAGAGTTTGTCATCAGATGAAAATGTCATACAAACTCGTCTAATGAAGGTAGGTCCAGGAAGGACATAATGTAATTTGTCTAGAAACTATCTATTTTATATAAACTATTCAATTAGCTTTAATAATTCAATTAAGTAAATTCATATTCAATAACATACCTTACATATTCTATACACCATTGTTACCACATAATCTATATGGTTGCCATATTTTACCCATCATAATTTGCACCTACATGGATATAGGCTGGAGTATTTTTTTTCCTTGCTGCTAGTGGTGTAGTGGCTAGCAAGAACGTTTGCATAATTAGAGGTCCTAGGTTTATATCCAGGGTCGGACCAGGTTTAGGTTAGGTTAGGTTAGGACCTGTTTAGTAAACCTCAGTAACAGCCTAGAGTTGGGTAGTTTATGTGTCACCTCGCCTTGGAGTAACGTAAGCCTGCGCTTTATCACTCACTTATCATGTCGAAGAATAATTATTACCGGAGTGTTAGGAAGATAGGAGAGAGAGTGATAGGAATAGAGAGTGCACATGTGCACTATAAAATCTCTTATGGCAGGGGTGAGACAGCGCCAAGCTCCCGACTTAGGCTTTTTAAACAGAAAGAGTACACAGTAACTAAACTATGTCAGACCCGGGACTAGAACCTAAGACCACCGAGGCAGATAACTAATGGAACTATAAGAGTAAAATATATACGCACAAACTAAAAATGTACTCATGTTGTAACGTTAGATAATAAGATCGAGCTCTTTTGACCCGAATGTTATTCTAAACCTGTCTCATAATATTATCTATACCAGTTAAAATTAAAGCTATCAGCCTTCAGAGAACAGAACATCACGTGTATGTATCAAATATGACATTTGTAGGTTTATGTATGTTTAAGTAAGTTTCTCTTTGTAAGGGTTTTGTTGGGTAACTGCCTCGGTGGTTAGCATGTACGGTCGCACTCCTGGATGTCCTGGCTTCGAGTCCCGGGTTGTGCCAAGTCAAGTTCTTGAGGCTTTCTGTTTAGTAAGCCTCAGTAACAGCTTGGAGTTGCGCATAGCACGTATAGCCGTCGGTCTTGCGCCATAACTCTCACTAGTCGTGTCTAGAGTTCGTCCCACCGGAGTATGAGAGAGATAGGAACAGAGAGTGCACTTGTGTCTGCACTATAATATCTCCTGCGCAGATGGCTAGTCGCTATGAGATTGGCCGCCGTGGCCGTTATCGGTCGGGAGGAACTTATTACTACTGACTTTTCTAGCTACTGAGCCCCACATAACCACTTGTTATATACAGTTGATATGAGTAAATGCATTTATCAACAGAAACAAAGCTTTTAAGGGGTTTATGTATAAATAAGTTAAATAAATAAATATATTGGGACATTATAACAAAAGGACCATTTAGTTCCGTGGTAAGCTAAGAGGCTCGTGTTACGGATACCAGATAGTTGATATACACATATAAATTTTAAATACATACATATTATAAATATAATCACCCATGACTGGGGTACAAATATTCATGCTCAACAAATGAATTCCCCCAGCGGGACTCGAACCCGCGACCGCTGGCGCAGAAAGTAGGGTCACTAACTGAGCCAAACGTAACATCAAACTACATAGCTTTCGTAGCTATCATATAACAATGTAATGTCCGGCTTTACAAATGTCTGGACTAATTTCGAAGAGTTTTTTACATATAGATAATACTAAGGAAAAAACATTTCCTCACTATCACAATTTATATTTTGTATTTACCAAATGAACCTAAACAACCACATATCACTACTTTATTTTTCTTAATTATCAAAGGTGACTGTCCATTTCTATCAATATCAAAGTTCAAGAACGGTCAAGTTAATTTATTTAGTTAACTTAAAAAAAGAAAACGTATTTTAATAATATTATAAGAAACTATTAACTAAAGATGGCAATGTGATAGCTACATAAAGTTCGAAATTAATTTAAACAGCCATAGAGATTGAAGCAAGCATTATTTTTATGTTTTATTATTATTAAAAAATCGAAAACTGTTAAGTAGCTTGAAAGATACGAAGTTTATGCGATTATCTGTACATCTATTAAAAAAATAAAATTGTCTGTTTTTAATTTTAAATTAACAGCTTTTCACTAAATACATACGAAAGTATATACGATACTAACGATAAAAAACCAATTTTTATAATTTTTATCTGTCTGTTTGTTCCGGCTAATCTCTGAAACGACTGGACTGATTTTGACGGAACTTCACAGTTAGCTACAATGTTACAAGGCGTAACTTAGGCAACTTTTTAACCGACTTCAAAATAGGAGAAGGTAAAAATTTTATTTGTTTTAAATTTGTGGCTTCTCTGACGCTTTTAGGGACAAACCCTAGTGAAGTGAGGATGAGTCGCTAGTATCTAATAAAGCGTATGCATTTATAGTCTATTGGGGAACCCCCTTCAATACGAAGGGGATAAGCTATTGTCTTCTACGCTGGCCAAGTTAGGGTGAAGGTTCTCTTAGACATGTAGGTTTCCTCACGATGTTTTCCTTCACCGTAAGACAAGTGGTAATCATAAGATACGCACATGAGAATAACAAAGATGCAAGATACGGGATTCGAACCCGTTTTATTCATTATAAATGAATACTTTCTTAGGTTTACGCGAATGTTTGACATTATAAATGAAACTATCTTTTCGGATTTTGTCGCGGATTTATTATGATTTTTGGTTCCCGACGTTTCGAATGCTTTACAGCAATCATGGTCACGGGAGAGAGTTTTATTCAGTTTTTCAAGCACCATCGCCTTTTTTATATCATACTAAACTTATTTTCATTGTAATCAAAATTTCCTTAAATCCATTCAAAAAAGTAACAAGTATTAAGGTGAGTACTCACACACAAACATTCGAAATTTAACAGTAGTTTGATATATCTATCCTTTGTCCGGTTAATCTCGAAAATGTCTGAACTGATTTTTTGAACAAGACTTCCCGGTAACTTTTATATAAAAAATAAGAGTTCCGCAGCAAAAAATGAATTATATGCCTAAAATACATCTAAGGAAAGAGAGATTTGGAGACATGTGGGGACATTATTACACACAGCGCTATCTAGCCCGTGTTAAGCTACGAGGCTTGTGTTACGGATACCAGATAGTTGAAATACTGCATAATATATAACTTTATATAAATACATATTATAAACTTAAGCACCCATGACTGCAGTACAACAAACATTCGTGCTCAACAAATGAATGCCCAGAAAAAAAAATACATTTTAATATATTTTAACGGAACCCTAGTTTCGCCTAAACTACTTAGAGAGAAGAGCCTAAGAACTTCGACGACGTTTGGCGCAGTTTGTAGTGATCCTACTTTCTTGCGCCAGAGGTCGCGGGTTCGAGTCTCGCTGGGAGCATTCATTTGTTAAACTCAGATGTTTGTACTCCAGTCATGGGTGTTTATATTTATATTTATAGTATGTATGTATTTAACCTTATATATATTCAGTATATCAACTATCTGGTATCCGTAACACAAGCTTCGTAGCTTACCACGGAAGTAGATGGCGCTGTTTAATAATGTCTCAACATATTTATTTATTTATATTATTATTAACATCAGTTATCTACCAGTAAAACTCATTAAAATCAGGCCAGCTGTTTCAAAGATTAGCGGGAACGAACCGATATACAGACAAAAATGTAAAAAATATGTTTTTCTTATTACTTTCATTATTACGTCACATTTACGTCATAATATGTATATAGTAAAAGCTGTTAATTTGATGTTACAAATAGACTCTTCAATTTTATTCATCTCAATAAAGATGTGTTAAACGAAGTGATAATTGAAATTCCGTACGTATTATTAATTTTACCTTTTCTAGAATTTAAGTTTTGGGTTTTTCGTATGCTTAATATACTTGAGAGTTGAGTTGTTTAAAACATGCTCCGTGAATGCAAAGACAAGGCCACTTTTAAATATCATAAAAAAGGAATAAAACAGTCAAGAAAACTGGTATATAGTTCAGTAATTCTATTTTTTTACCTATTTTCATTCATATTTTAAAAATAACAATTATGCTTTGTATTTTTTACTCTAATTATCTTACTTCGTGCAAGGAACAGGATACGAGATAGTTGATACACTACAGAAATATAACTTTAAATATAAACATATTGTAATATATTTTATACTAGCTGACCCGTGCCCACTTCGTTGGGCATAATGTTAATAATTCTTTTTTAGTACAGAGTGTTTAAATAATTTAAATTATTTTATTAATATTAAAAATTAAATTATCTATACTAATATTAAAAAAACTACTTTTTGTCACTTAAATATAAAAGTTAGACATATGCTGTCGTTGACTTTTTTGTAGGCATTTTTAAGCTCCACATCTTTTCTCTAGAACTCAAAAATACCTATATCTTTCATAGTTAAGGCAGCGTTCGTAAGAAACGCTTTCATTCGACCGTTTTTTCTCCGATTCACTTTGCAAAACGGACTACCACGTTAAAGCCTTTTTATTTTTCGGTTTTTTATATAACCTATGACACTCAGCAATAATATGGCTTTCTATTGGTGAAAGAATTTTTAGAATCGGTTCAGTAGATCCCGAGCTTACCCCTTACAATTTAACAAATAAACAAACTTTACTTCTTTATAATATTAGTATAGAAGTATAGACTAGAGACTTTCGCTACGCTCGGGCTCGTCCGTAGGTATAGCTTAATAATTCACATCACAGGCAGTTTAGTCTATAGCTACTAAAAGTTAAAATGTACGAGTATGTACGTACGTACTAGGTAGTAGGTACGAATCCGAGTGAGCTACTAGTAAACATATATCTCTCCCAACGTGCGTTCACCTTACCCTGGTGGGGGAGCTCAGTAGCGTCTGGCAAGCCGGCCGGGTGCGAAGCCAAGAAACGCGCCCAATTCGATGGGTGTTGTGTCATGCGGGTAGCTTCTGGTACTACTCAAATCAAATCAATCAAATCAAAATATTCTTTATTCAAATAGACTTTTACAAGCTCTTTTGAATCGTCATTTTTACATTATTAAAATTAAATGTCCGTCTGTAAGTCTGTGAGTAAACTACCACCGGCTCAGAAAGCTGTTCTGCTGAGAAGAACCGGCGAGTAACTCAACAGTTGCTCTTTAAAAAAAATATTTGGTAACAATATTGTATTACAATATTTATCTATTTATCCTACGTGAGACACAACCAGACACTAATCCCACACATTTACATCTACTAAGTATTCCGTGATGGTGTAATAAGCCTTATTCAACAACGTACTTTTAATTTTGGATTCAAATTGCCTCAAAGGCAAGTTCAATATGGACTGTGGAATTTTATTATACATGCGTACACCTTGCCCCATAAACGATCTATTTACTTTTTGTAGGCAAAAACTGGGTGTTACAAGTTTATCTTATCTCTCTGATGCAGAGTGGGCTTTGGAGCCTCCACGGTTGTGTGCGACCAATTAAGATGGATAAGGTTGTTTGGTTTTAGTAGGCAATACTGACTTTAGGCTAGTGAGGTCCCACATAACCTGTTTTCTACAGATGGTATGCGTTAATGCATTTCCCAACAATAAAAAAGAACTAATGTAGAGAGGATAAATTAAAAAAATATACGGAGGAACCCTTCTAGACACTTCTACAACCTGTTTTTTTTCTATAAACCCAATACTTTGCACTATAACCTCAAAAATAGCGATATTACTCATGACTACCTTATAGGTAAATTATATGTAAATTAAATAATTTTTTAATTGATTTTATTAAGACCTCGAAATAACACGGTCCTTTCTAAGAATGCTTCACTGTAGCTGTCTCGTTCGCCTTATGAAATAAGCTTAAGAGTAGATGAGAGGGCCAAGTTCGGAAAACCCAAGGTTTTAATTCGCTAGCCTTTATATAGAAAATGGCCTACGAATGCGAATTTAATGCAAGGATAGCAGAATTCATCTAAAAATAGGCTTCCTGATGTACTCGAAAATTACTTTTTAGGATATTTTTTAATCCCACATACGTTTTGGAAAGGTTATGCTATTTTTATGGCGAATTTTATACTATTTCGATAAAATCGAAGATTTGTTTGTATTTGCGTATTTTTGTTAGTCATTCATCGATTTTATTATAATCAATATAATCATCACTACATAGTATAAAACAAAGTCGCCTTTTCTGTCCCTATATCCCTATATCCCTATGTGCGCTTAAATCTTTAAAACTACGCAACGGATTTTGATGCAGTTTTTTTTAATAGATAGAGTGATTCAAGAGGAAGGTTTATATGCATAACTAGCAGATCCCGCGGCTTTACCTGTGCTAAATCTAGGGAAGAGCCCGAGCGAAGCGAGGGCGAGTCGCTAGTATATTATAAAATAATATTATTCAAAAACTTTTTCCAAATATAATTTAATGGTAACACCGAAACTCGTTAAAATAATAAAAAAAAAGAAATCAGTTGGTAAACAAAAAGTAAAAAGGTATTGAACTGCTTTGTTTTTGCCTGTTTATTTATACAGTGGAAAAGTTTAAAGTCTCGTTTAATCACCTCTTTCGCCAGTAAACAAGTTTTACTACATATTATAAAACAAAGTCCTCCGCCGCATCTGTCTGTTTGTTCGCGATAAACTCAAAAACTACTGCACCGATTTTCATGCTGTTTTCACCAATGGATAGAGTGGTTCTCGAGGAAGGTTTTAGTATATAATTTAATAAGTTTTTGCTTATAAATACTAGCGAAACCCGCGGCTTACTACAAAACGCAAGAGCATAGAGTGCAAAAATTGCGGTCTTATCGCTTATTAGCGATCTCTTACGACCAATCTTTAACTATAGAAGTTGGGTAGTGTAAATATAATTAATCTATATATATAAAAAATCCTAACTTCGAGTTGAATCTGTGCGTTGAATACAGTTTTCTATACATTTATAGCTATCATTATAATATAAAACATCAAAATTTAGTACTTTTCTCGTCATGTAGTCACAGACAGACATTAATATAAAAACTATGGATACGGCTTCGGTGTAGACAATAATGACAATTTAAATTACGTTTTTCAAAAAAAAAATAATCAACAGATTCCAGTCTATAAGAATTATCATCACTACATAGTATAAAACAAAGTCGCTTTCTCTGTCCCTATATCCCTATGTATGCTTAAATCTTTAAAACTAAGCAACGGATTTTGATGCGGTTTTTTTTAATAGATAGAGTGATTCAAGAGGAGGGTTTATATGCATAACTACCGGATCCCGCGGCTTTGCCTGTGCTAGGGAAGAGCCCGAGCAAAGCGAGGGCAAGTCGCTAGTGTATCTATAAGTCACTACATATTATAACAAAATGCTCCGTCGCGTCTGTCTGTCTGTTCGCGGTAAACTCAAAAACTACTGCGCCGATTTTCATGCTGTTTTCACCAATAGATAGAGTGATTCTCGAGGAAGGTTTTAGTATATAATTTGTTAAGTTTTTGTATACATTAACTACCCCACTAGTGTAAATATATTGTCGAAATTTAGTGATAGGTATAGTATACAATTACCATATTATAATATGGTAATTGTATACTACTCTTATGTTGGGACATTCTTACAACAGCACCATCCAGTTCCGTGGTAAGCTACGATGCTTGTGTTACGGATACCAGATAGTTGATATACTACATATATAAGTTTTAAATACATACATATTATAAATATAAACACCCATGACTGGAAAACAAACATTCGTGCTCAACAAATGGTCCCGCTGGGGGCATCCCAGCGGGACTCGAACCCGCGACCGCTGGCGCAGAAAGTAGGGTCACTACCAACTGTGCCAAACGTGTTATGTTTATTTTAACTGCTTCTATAATACGGCCGCACATCCGGTGGTTCTGGGTTCGATTTTCGGGTGAAGCCATGTTTATTAATTAAAGTTTTTGTGCAGGATTTGTCATTAATAATAGATAGTGTTTGAATCCCATGCCGAGGCAGAAAACGTAGGACTGTTGGTTCTTCATATTATTATCGTTTCTCACTGCGAGTGTCAAAAAGGCGCCATAGATTTTTTTACTCCAAATCTTTTTATGTACAAAATTTCATCCAAATCCGTCCAATTGTTCCGGCCTGAAGAAAAATAAGTGTAAGTTACTTAATATTTTTTTTATAAACAGAAATGGTTTTTAGAATTATTGACTCCGGACGCTTTAAGTTCCTTTTTACCATTTAATTGTTGAAATAATCCTTAATAAGTTTTGTTTTTGTATCAGTATATGTAATTAAAATTAAAGTGTCTGTTTTTAATTCCAATTTAACAGCTTTTCACTAAATTCATACTTATATGAAAGTATATACGGCACTTACATCAAAACATCAATTTATAAAATGTTGTCTGGCTGTCTGTTTATTCTGGCTTATCTCTGTAACGGCTGAACCGATTTTGACGGGACTTTTACTCGCAGATAGCTTATATTATAAAGAGTAACTTAAGCTTTTATTTTGGTAGAAAATTATATAAACCGTTTTATTTATTTTAACTTACGAATGGGCTGTGTTTGCTAGTGATGAATAAAGTTGTAAAAATTTCTTCCGGGAGTGTTTTCCCCGAGATGCTCATAGGCATGAGGTGAATATCAAATGATGACAGTCTCTCGACTGACGTTGTGGTTGACTCTAAATAGAATAGGATACCTAGCAGTACATCAGTAAATATACGAGTATAAAGGCACTAGGGGTATAAGCATGGTGAATTTGCCCCTGAAAGGTATCAGCTCGATACTGCGAGGATTTTTAGGTACTAATGAGATAATAAGACCCTGAAAATTTCAGCTTTCGAAACCAATCGGTTTTCGAGAAAAAGCCAAATATGTAAAAATCAGATAAAATGAATATTCTCAGGGACTATTTTATCGACTGACTTATACTCGGGATATGTTTTGGGGGTTGATGGTAGCTTTTCGGAAAAAAATTGGGAGCTTAATCGATCGATCGAAGTAAGAATAAGAAATACATATAAATTAACATGAAATAAATTAAAAGTGCGTGTGTACAAAGTACACATGTCGAAGTAAAACTTCTTTGGCAAACTAATTTTTAAATCTCGTTTATATTTATACTAAACTAGCGGCCCGCTCCGGCTTCGCACGGGTATTAAATATATAACCTACTGTAATTATACAAATAAACCTTCCTCTTCAATCACTCTATCTATTAAAAAAAACCGCATCAAAATCCGTTGCGTAGTTTTAAAGATTTAAGCATTCATAGGGATATAGGGACAGAGAAAGCGACTTTGTTTTATACTATGTAGTGATAACCCCGTCTAAGCTCGTTGAGAGAGGGAGATGGCGCGAAGGTCACACCCACGAGTTAGACAGAGTTAGAAATGTCACTGACTCGCGGTGGGCGAGATCTAACTAAGGCTAACTCTTCCCCGTCTCTGAGCGCCTGGTACTATGGACTTATTTTTTCGTTTTATCGAGTTTAAAATCACAACGATTCTAAAGAAGTTTCACTTTAAAAATCAATATTTAAATTGTTGTCTGTCTGTTGATGTTATAAGGAGTAACTTAGACTATTTTTATTTTATCTATTAGAAAATTATAAAAGCTGTTTCATTTATTTTAACGAAAAAAGCGAAGCGGGCCGGGTTTGCAAATACCTTATAAATGTTAATGGTATCTAGTTCCGTGGTAAGCTACGAGGCTTGTGTTACGGATACCAGATAGTTGATACACTACAAATATATAAGTTTAACTACATACATTTTATACATATAAACACCCATGACTGCAGTACAAACATTCTTACTTAACAAATTAATGTTCCCAGCCGGTCTCGAACCTGCGACCGCTGCCATAGCAAGAAAGCCAATCGTGTCATAATTAAAAAATGTCTTAACGTTTGTAAAAACAACCGAGTTAGCAAGTTTTCTTTCATTACGACTAATGTATACCTTTATAAGGGACTTACTAATCAGTAGTAAGTATTAGACAAAATCTGGCAAGTGCGAGTTGTACTTGCTAACTAAAGGGTTCCGTGATATGATATATTAAATTGCCTGACTCGGTGGTCATATATCTAGAAGTCCTGGGTTCGAGTCCCGGGTCAGGCCAAGTTTAGTTATTGAGTCTTTTTGTTTAGTTAGCCTCAGTAACCGGAGTTTACCTATTGATTTGTGCTTTAACATAGTAATTTAACATCATGTATAGATGTTATATCTGTCAAAAAAAATTTAACCATGAAAAAAGTGAACATTAATTTTGTGTTTATTTCATAGAATGTTATTGTATACTACTAACCCCATCGGTTAGATGACCAAGCATATCAACATAATCTATACTAATACTAATAATATTATAAAGAGAAAAGGTTTGTATGTAAGTATGTTTGTAACGAATTCACTCAAAAAGTACTGGACCGATTTTAAAAATTCTTTCACCATTTGAATGGTACATTATCACTGATTAATATAGGCTATTTTATAGAAAAATAAAGCGCAACACAGCGGGAAATGGGGACAGGGAGGGGGTTCTAAAAGCGGGAAAGGGGTGCGCAAATATATGAAATACGTAGCTGCGCGGCTCAGGAGTATATTAACGACGGTTTCTAAACTAGCTGGAGTAATTTTAGAGAATTTTCAGGCAATCTACAGATTAACCGGTTGCGAGTGATCGAATGAAGTTTAGTAGCGATATAAAAAATGAACGCGCGCGAAGCCTCGGGTATTGCTAGTCTTATATAAAAATAATAATTTAATATAAAACTAAAGCGTCAATTTTCGTAAGCAACGATGAAATGAAAGTCCCTTCCCTCGCAGGCGATGGCAGGCAGGGAAGGGACTTTCCGATTTCTCCAATAACATGTTTGCTTGTTGCTAACAAAACCTTTAGGCCCTGTCCATATTTATTAGATGTTTAATGTTAGGTGTTAGAAAGTACAAAACAGTCGCAAGTCGAGTTGCCAACCCTACTATATAATATATCCTACCAAAATAAAAAAAAAAATTTGTAGGAACGTTTGTGTACTAAAGGCTTGGGAATGATGTGATCGCCGCCAGGCTATTTCAACATATAGAATTATTGTTAATTTACAATTTAATTTAAAAAAAGATTGAGATTAAGACAAAGAAAATATTAGTCCCGCTGAGGGTCTTTTGCCAGTTCTTCTCAGTTCAGAGGTTTCTTCTTCCCGAACTGGTGGTAGACTCATGACGTTCAGTAAGAAATTGTAACAATTTTTATGCTGAATAAAATATTTTGATTTGATTTGATTTACTATATTAGAGGTCCAACTACTATATTTCTGAAAAAAGTGTATAGCAGTCAACGTAATAATATTTTAATTAAAGCTGAGCTAACGGTATTTTGTAACTTAAATTTAAATTGCAATAATAGCTATGAGGCATTCCTTAAAAATAAAAAATTATTAATAAAGGCTAAAAGTAGCAAAATATAATTCCAAAAAATAAAGTACCTATTTGGTACTACTATTTTTTTTTTCAATTTTCATATCTACTATATTTTTATGAGTAATAATTGTAGAACTACTATTTTTGATCGATAAAGAGTTGGCAACCCTACGCAGGATACCCGGCTTAATAATGCTATAAAAAGACATTTATACAAATAACCCTGAAAACCTCTTCGAAACTTCTAGAAATTCATTAAGGTATTTCCGTTCTAAAATGGCGATTCAGAGTCAAGGTCTGCTGTAAAGATATTATAATATAAGTTAAAATTTTAATCAAAGGAAACAATTTTTTTTTTGTAACAATATGACAGTAAAATTTACTCTTAAAATATGTATATAAGTGTGTCTGTAACGCGTCTTTATATTATCACTAGCGACTCACCCTTGCTTTGTTCGTTTGTCCTTAGATTTAACTATTAGTATAGATTGATGATGATTATGATGATGATGATGATGATGATGATGATGATGAAATACTATATCGGCTTTTTTTCTTTTTAACCTTCTTCTTGAACGTCATCATTAATAAATGAAAACCACATCAAAATCCGTTGCGTAGTTTAAAAGATTTAAGCGGGACGATTTTGTTTTATACTTGTATCGGGTTCGTTCCTGGATTTAGCACGAGCGAAGCTGCGGGTTCCGCTTGTAAATGTATAAAAAAAACTTGACAAATTATATACTAAAACCTTCCTCGAAAACCACTCTATCCATTGGTGAAAACAGCATGAAAATCGGTGCAGTAGTTTTTGAGTTTATCTCGAACAGACGGCGGAGCACTTTGTTTTATAATATGTAGAGATTATGCTATGAGTACAAATAAGCAACATATATGACATTTTTTACTGCAGGGAAATATTACATCTAACATACCTAATCTATACTAATATTATAAAGCTGAAGAGTTTGTTTGTTTGTTTGGTTGAACACGCTAATCTCAGGAACTACTGGAGCGAATTGAAAAATTCTTTTGTGTTGGAGAGTCCGTTTATCGAGGAAGGCTATAGGCTATATTACATCACGCTATGACTAATAGGAGCCAGCATCAATGAAAAATGTTGCAAAAACGAGAGAAAAATATTTCTTTTGATGTTCAATCTTTAGAACGCGAGCGGAGCCGCGGGAATAGCTAGTAATTGTTAAACGTACAACATATATATAGAAAGAATCCGAGCAGAGCGAGGGTGTATTACTAGTCGTAAATAAAAATCTTCTCCTTTTTAGAAATTGGCAAAATCGTTTTTTCGTTAATCTTTTGTTAAAATTGAGAAAAAAATAAAGAAAATAAAAAGAAATAAGGAAAAAATATAAAATAATAAATGACCTTGTAAGCCGAAGTTTCTCGAATGATAGAAGTTAAGTAGTCTATTGTTATGTAAGAAATTAACACAGTGACTTGTTATAAATTGTACTTTACTGTTTTATTACAATACTGGCATTATCCCGAAACTTTGCCTCTATATTTCATTCATATTAATAAAATTGAAGTCTGTTTTTAATTTCAAATTAACTGCTTTTCACTAAATATACGTACTAAGTATATACGGCACTTACATAAAAAATATGTTTAAAATGTTCCGGTTATCTGTTCCGGTTAATCTCTGAAACGGCTGGGCCGATTTTGACGTGACTTCCACTAGCAGAAAAAATAAAGAAATCAAAAAGAAATAAGGAAAAAAATATTAAATAATAAATTACTTTGTACTAAACTTTTTGCTATACCCATAATATAAAAATAAATATTAAATTAAAATATAAATAATCAATAGAAATATGTTCGGACATTCTTACGACATCGCCATCTAGTTCCGTGGTAAGCTACGAGGCTTGTGCTACGGATACCAGATAGTTGATACACTACACATATATAAATTTTAAATACATACATATTATACATATAAACACCCATGACTGGAGTACAAACATGCGTGCTCAACAAATGAATGCCACTAGCGGCTGTTGCCAGATTTTTTTCTCGAATAGCCCTACCGGAGCGCGCATGTAGCCCCGAGATAGCCCCATCATGGCGCACAGGTTGTTAAGGCGGGAAAGTTGAAATAAGTAGCATACCATCGAACCAACACATTTGTAGTGACGCCACTAGTACTCGGATTTGACGTAAAACATACATAAAAACTATTGAAACTGATTGTTGCTGGAAAAGTTCTTTTTTTTCTGCATAAAAATGATTTCTCAATTAAATATTTCTGAAAATTCTTTCATGGGCGGAGGTGATCACTTTCCATCAGGTGAGCCTCCTGCCCGTTTGCCCCCTTTGTCCTATAAAAAAAAAGAAAAAAAAAATAGCCGAATCGGATACTTGTAGCCAGCGGATAAAATAATATCGCCGCTCGGTAAGAGAGATAGCCCCATTGGCGCTAAATAGCCCCATCTGGCAAAGCGGGATGAGCCAGACGTGTCGTCAAATGTAATATTTCTTAAATATCCATCACTACTTTACTTTTACTTTTTAATTATATACAACTAGCTTTACCCGCGGTTTCGCCCGCGTTCATTTTTTTAATTGCTCATCAACCTCATTGGCTTGATCTGTAGGATGCCTGAAAGTTTCTTCAAAATTACTCTAGCTATTTCAGAACCCATTGTTAATACAAACAATTTTTTAATTTTTCGTAAAAAATATTTTTTTTAATAAAAATATCCTATGTTACTTCTAATACCTCCAAGAATATGTGTACAAAGTTTCATGATGATCGGTTGAGTAGTTTTCGCGTGAAAGAGTAACAAACAAACTTACATTCACATTTATAATATTAGTAGGGATATCTACCAAAATCTTAAGTTCATCCAAATCGATCCAGCCATCCATCGTAAACAAGTCGTTATAAATAAACATAATGTATTAACTTAGTATTTATTACACAAGCTTGATTTATAGACCAATTCTTCTGTAATGTACATAAATTTGCAAATTATTATGATATACATATATTAAAAATAGATTTCTTAGAAATATGTAGTAGACCTATTAAATAGAATAATAAATTAGAAATTATAATTCACTTAACATTTAGAAATATTTCTTGTGAAACATTTTTTTTTTTATGGTAAAAATGGGGCAAACGGGCAGGAGGCTCACCTGATGGGAAGTGATCACCTCCGCCCATGGACATCTGCAAGTCAGGCTTGCAGATGCGTTGCCGGCCTTTCAGGAAAGGGAGGGAAGTCGGAGGGAGGGGGGAACGAAGGCGGAGGATGAAGGGAAGAGGGAGGGGGGAAGGAGAGTGGGCCTCCCGGACTCTCACTCACCGGACGAAACGCGACAGCATAGCTGCCACTTCACGCCGGTCTTCTGTGAGAGAGTGGTACTAATGAACTATACGGGGCGTGCCGGCCCATTCGGTTGCTACCCGAAGGTAACAAGCATGGCACTACCACTAAAAAATTACACATAATTACCTATTCATGAAAAATACTTTTCTTTGGTGATTGATATTGTAGTTTAGTGTAGCTTTGAACTATCTCCGTCCAGAATCCCTTTACAGATAGGCTAATCGTCGACTTTACAATAATATAAACTACCTATTACTACCTTCTAAGTTGGATTAAGTCACATATTTAAAAAATCCGTTATGAACGAATTAATGCTTTCAAAGTTCTTCGCAGAACATCGTGACACTATAGTTTTATATATTACTAGCTTTGATTATTATATAATCAAAGATTACTAGCACTACTAGCCTTACTAGCTTCGCTGGGAGTAAGTTAAAATAAATTAAGTTTTATAATAAAATAAAAGTAGCTTAAGTTAGGGGCCATCCATAAAGTACGTCACGCGAATTTTAGGACTTTTGAACCCCTCCCCCCGTCCTTGTCACAGGTGGTCACATTTTTATAACCCCCCCTCCTAATGTGACGTCACACATTTTTTAAATTTATGTATGTATTTAAAAATAATCGAGAGAAAACAGCTATTTTCATTTTTTACTTATTTTTATTAAATAATAATCTAATAAAACCTATTTAAATCCTTACCATTCAAAATTCTCGTGAATTTGAGTGCTCAATCTCACTTGCATTACAACGCCGCTCTAGAAGTTAAATGACGTTGCATGAGAGATTATCGCATAGCGAGAACGCTAAATTATTAATAAATATAGATCAAGTTCGTAAATTTTTAAAATTTTTAATTCACATCCAAACTTTGCGTTTTAGTATTTTAAATTTTAACATGTGACGTCACAAAAGTATTGACCCCCCCATGCCCCTTGTCACACGATGTCACACTTCGGTGATACCCTCCCTCCCCATTAACGTGTGACGTACTTTATGGATGGCCCCTTACTCAGAAAGTTCCGTCAAAATCGATATTGACATGTTCTTTAATATTGTGGAACATTTTTTTGTTCTATCATCAATAGTTTTCGCCGCGCATGCGATGAAAGATATTTTATAGGCATTTTTTTACACCTTGGCTAACATTATTGTAGTTTTAGTAGGGATCCTTATATTTTTCTTGCAATTAAAATAGCATATATTAATCAGTGATTATGTAGCATTCAAATGGTGAAAGAATTTTTAAAATCGGTCCAGTACTTTTTGAGCCTATTCGTTACATACATACTTAAATACAAACCTTTCCTCTTTATAATATTAGTATAGAAGTATAGAAGATGTATTATGAAATTATTCATACCTCTCTCTTTGTAGACAAAGAGACCATAATGACCTTTTACAGCAATTCGCACACCATCAAATAGCGTGTTGTGTCAGTATTAGTAGAGGAGACCGTGGAAGATCGACCTTCACCAATCTGATAACCAGATGAGACATATTTTTTATCGAGTATAATTTATAAACAAATATGCCTATAATTACTTGCCTATCTGAAAGTGCTCATGGCTATTTTTAGCTAGGCAACAGTGCTTTAAGTATGATTTTTTGCAGTCAAGTCTATATGACTGATTTTGTAATAAAATGATCTAAAATTTGATATAACTTTCGATAAGTTAGCAGAACGATGGGGTCACCTGTATTGACTTACCTGTTCACATCGGCTTGCCAGGTAGCTATACACAAAATGAGTAGGCAAGCCTACTGAGGCATATTCTGTGTGTTAAAAACTAACAGTGAAATAAAATTCATTTGGTTATCAAAAGAATTAAAGTGATGAAAAAAAAATCGATTAAAGATAATTTAATTAAAAATAGCCATGAGCACTTTCAGATAGGCAAGTAATTATAGGCATATTTGTTTATAAATTATATTTAATAAAAAATATGTCTCATCTGGTTATCAGGTCGGTGAAGGTCGATCTTCCACCGGCTCTTAGACCATATAGCACGTATATTGTAATTGTGCCTCTTTAATAGTCAAATATCTGCTAATGAAGTCTTGTGTTACCTAACTTTTAACTTATATTTATGTTATTTTCTTATTATCATTCAAATAGCTTATATCATTTCTTTTTTCCGAACTGGTGGTAGACTCATGACGTTTTTTTTATGCTGAATAAAATAGTTTGATTTGATTTGATCAATTAAATTTTAAACAAAAACAGAAGTTGAAATGTGAGTTTTTTTTATATTAGGCTATTGTAGTGATAGTTACAATTGGGAAACCAGTGAAGCGAATTCAATTCCCGGGTCGCGCACCTCTCATATGTTCATGTGTGTATAATTTCCAACATAACATTCCCATCTTGCAAGATGGTTATCTTTCTAGTGAGAGATTGAATCACGTTATTGAAACTCGTTTTGAATACAAATAATTATACATAGTGTATATACATAATACTAGCTGTACTTTCCTAAATAACACCAAGATTATCTTTTATTCGAATTTTCGAACCATCTTCCGATAGTCCTACTACCAAACCATCACAGTTTTTATAATTTTCGGACGAATCATCTGATTTGTGGGCCTCATGTCTACAATCTTACGATAAATCTTACTAATTTCAAGCCACCAGTCATACTCATTCACTGAATTATCGGACTACTAGTGGAACCCGCGGCTTCGCTCGCACTAAATCTAGGGACGAACCCGAGCGAAGTAAGGGTGAGTCGCTTGTTTAAGATAAACATTTCCATCATACATTACATATGTGTAACTCTAGCGGTAGAGTAACTCTAGGTAGTAGCGCACGCCAGAAAAGCTTGCAGATGCTAGATTTTTACTACTTACTTGACACTTATCGTCATATTTAAAAAAAATCACACAATATCTTTATAAATGGTAGCCTATGTGTTATTCTGATGTATAAGCTATATTATTGTAAAGTTTCATTAAAATCCATTTTGTAGTTTTTACGTGAAAGAGTAACAAACATCCATACATCCATACTTACAAACTTTCGCATTTATAATATTAGTATAGATGATGGCCGTCTGCGAGTCATTTGATAGCGGCGAATCGATCATGCGCTCTGCCCGGACGGACACAAGTGCAATCATTATACCACCGCACCCTCGAGCCAAGATTAAATTATAAACATGACTCTACCTGGGACTCGAACCCAGGACCTCTCGTCTGTGATCGTACACTGCTCGCCACAACACAAGCGAGGCGCTTGTTCCCAAATGAAACCAAGATAGGTTAAGTACATTTTATGTGATTTGGTGACAAATCCTATGGCCTTGAGTGCGTAAACATCATACTTTACATTTAAGATTTTCCCCTCAATTTATAAGAAATTAAAGCGATGTAAAAAGTGGCATAATTAGTGGCAATCCATTTAAATATCTTCATGTTTATACTATAATCGTTACGGAATAAACAGAAGCTACAATATAAACTTATGATTCATATTTTAGCTAAACTCGTTTTAATAAAACTTTACTTTTAATGTCCTCTTGATCGATTCCGGCCACGGCAGCCAATCTGATTGTGAATACTGAACTGCGCAGTATGGTATAGTATACAAGTGTACGTGGACACACAAGAGCACTCTCATACTCTATTAGGACGACTAATTAACATGACCAGTGAGAGTTTGGGAGCAGAAAGGTTTTACATGCTCTCTAAGGCACGAGGGCGCAAAATCTGCCAATTTCCAAACTCCTGGCTGTAACTGAAGCTTACTAAACAGAAAGCTCTAAACTTTGTCTGACCCGGGACTCGAATCCAGAACCTCCGAAACCGAAACAGTTTAGTATTAAATAAAGTACATTTTTATAATTCTAGTGAATAATTAATTAAAAAGTTGAAATATTTTTTTATTGAGCTTTGTGTGTGAATGACGACAATACTGGAACGAGGCTACTATTAAATCCTTCGAGTTCTTTCGATGCCGTTTTACGAGTTCTATATAAGTTGGCCTACAGATTATTATTTTTTTATATTTTGTTTGTTTTAATCGCCTGTTTGTGTCATATCATAAAAAAATAATCGACTTTTAGGCACTTAAACATACATTACATTCACTATAGTCAGCTACATGGATAAATTAACTAATTTCGAAGTTAAGTTATCCATTTAGGTACCAACCGATTATGCTTTAAGATACATATAAGTAATAGGTAAAAATGACAAGAACAAATACTGTTATTAATGATTTTATAAGTAAAACAACGAGTGTCAGCAATTCCACTTTTATTTGATTACTTTTACAGAATGCCCTACAAAATGAATATCACAACTATTTAAACATTATGTCCCCACCATTGGGTGTAATGTGTCGCCATCTATCTCATACTGATACACATTACGAATTACCCCACGGTGGATGACAATACTTTTAAAATATTAATAATTAAAATGTTACAGACTCATATCTGTATTAATATTATAAACTTGTAAATAATAAAATATAAATAATGAACAGCAAATCAATATTATAAAATATTATAATTAACAAGTGGTAGTTTTAAAAAGTGGTAGTGCCATGCTTGTTACCTTCGGGTAGCAACCGAATGGGCCGGCACGCCACGTATAGTTCATTAGTACCACTCTCTCACAGAAGACCGGCGTGAGAGTCCGGGAGGCCCACTCTCCTTCCCCCCTCCCTCTTCCCTTCATCCTCCGCCTTTGTTCCCCCCTCCCTCCCATCCCTCCCTTTCCTGAAAAGCCGGCAACACATGTCGGCACAATGTCCATGGGCGGAGGTGATCACTTCTCATCAGGTGAGCCTCCTGCCCGTTTGCCTCCTTTTTACCATTAAAAAAAAAATACAAAATATGAAGAATTAATATGATCTGTAAGTAATGAACAATAATAATCAATTGAGGTACTAATATAATTAAAAAGATTCAATTGAGCAACTATAACTAACAATACCTATTACTCTTGAATATACTATACAAATGAAATTTGTGAAACATCAAAAAAACATATATACAGTAAAACATATATAACCTTTCCCTTTTTGGAGAACGGTAAAAATCATCTTTAACGGAACTTTAATCCTTATGAGAGCCAAAAATGATAGCTTTGTAACGGATTATCGAATACATATATATGTATGGATCATGTAGGTATAGAATATTTTTAAAACTGTGACCTGGACGAACCTGTTTGAGGAGTTTGAGTGGAATTTTACTTTTACATTTGGTCAAAGACCGCAAAATGCAGTCTGCATATAATTGGGATGTAATTTTTAACAACAAAAAACTCTGTATACAAATAAATAAAATGTCAAAATAACTGTTTCTTACTAAAACGATACAAAAATATATGCGGTAAATATAAGAAAAACACTATTTATAGATTTTTTGTCTGTATATTTGTTTCGGCTAATTTTAGAAACGACTGGACTGATTTTGAAGAGACTTTCAATGACAGCTAAAGTTATCAGGAGTAACTCAGGCAGCTTTAAAAAAAAAATTAGGGATCCACTCAAAATTAAAAACTATCTATAGACGAATCCGAGGGTTGCGAGGTTAAGTAGTAGTATTTTAGTATGATTTTTTTTATTAAATCACTTAAAAGTAAATAAGCTTTTATTAAAACATTTTTAAATAAAAATAATAAAAACAAAATAAAATAAAGTTACTCAGGTTTTTAAACTATTTTGTATAACTCGCGCGTACTTTTTATTTAATTCTTTATAATCTGCAATGTTTGAAGATTATTATTATTCTAATTATGTAGTCATATAATTAAACTAGCGGACCCTACAGACGTTGTCCTGTACACATAGGAGAATTTTATAAACTTTTGCTCCCGGTGAAATGTTTTAGTATGCATGCGCAAAACAGCGTTGCCTAGCAACGACTTATTTATAATTGAATATGTCATTTATTGTGCAAATGTATAAATAACTAAATAATATAAAAAATACATTATCTAGTGGATCGAATTGTGAATCTAAACCATTCTCGAATACACTCGAACACACACAAAACATTTCATCAAAATCGGTCCAGTCGTTTAGGAGGAGTTCAGTCACATACACACGCACACAAGAAATATATATATTAAGATATATAATAAATAATTATTTAATTAATTTTATATCATATATTAATTTATTTTATTTGTCTATACTGCAGAGATCTGTTCATGTACGCTATTATTAAAGTTATTAGTCAATCTATTATCTATACGTTTAATAAAACTCTAAATGAGTCGAGTGTGTTCATTGAATTTTGGGAAATCTTTTGAAATTGATATTTTCTCGCAGAAAAAAGCTTCCTATATGTTAAACGGGATAATCAACTATCATCATCATCATCATCATCATCATCATCATCATCATCATCATCATCAACATCATCATCATCAGCCCTTAACGTCCCAACTATCATCAAACCAAATTAATCAACGCTCCTTGTAGCTCAAACAATGCCATCATATGTCCAGTAGCTTTCTCGTAATTAGGCCTCTTTATCAATAATAAAGAATTACCAAAAAATATTAAACCTTCAAAATTGATTCAGTTAGAAATTTATTATATATGTATAGATATTTTATGACAACATACATACATATTGAGGCAATTTAAATCAAAAATTAAAAATATGTTATTGAATAAAGCGTATTACACTATAGCGGAATACCTGGTAGATGTAAATGTATGGGATTAGTGACTGGTTGTGTCTCACGTAGGATAAATAGATAAATTGTAATACAATATTGTTACCAAATATTTTTTTTGAAAAGAGCAACTGTTGAGTTTCTCGCCGGTTCTTCTCAGCAGAACAGCTTTCCGAGCCGGTGGTAGTTTACTCACAGACTTACAGACTGACTTTTAATTTTGATAATGTAAAAATGACGATTCTAGCGCGCTTCGTAGGGCGACAGTTAAAATACTTAAATTAAAAGTTTTTTATAATTTTATAATGAAATAAAAGTAGTCTAAATTATTTCGTACATCATTAGCTATCTGCTAGCGATAATCCCGTCAATATCAGTCCGGCCGTTTCAGGGATTACCCGGAACAAACAGACCGACAGACAAAAATTTTACAAATTGATTTTTTGATGTTAGTACCGTATATACTTTCATATGCATTTAGTGAAAAGCTGTTAATTAGAAATTAAAAAAGACACTTCCATTTTATTTGTTGTATGGTGTATTTAAATCATATTTTCAATTTATTAACAAAAAAAACTAAAAATCTAATACTAAATGCCTTTTTATTATCTTTATCATCAGTTGATATTCTGCGCCAGCGGTCGCGGATTCGAGTCCCGCTGGCGGCATTCATTTTTTGAGCACAAATGTTTGTACTCCAGTCATGGGTGTTTATATTTATAATATCTAGATATAACTATATGGTATCCGTAACACAAGCCTCGTTACTAACCACGGAACTACATGGTGCTGTGAGTAATAATGTCCCAATATTTATTTATTTCTTTATAGCTTTACCTGGGCTTCGCCCTCGTTCATTTTTTTAATTGCTAATCAACCTCATTGGGTTGATCTGTAGGATGCCTGAAAGTTTCTTCAAAATTACTCTAGCTATTTCAGAACCCACTTTTAATACAAACTTTTTAATTTTTCGTATAAAATATTTTGTTCTTAATAAAACGTATCCTATGTTACTTCTAATATCTCCAAGAATATGTGTACAAAGTTTCATGATGATCGGTTGAGTAGTATTCGCGTGAAAGCGTAACAAACAAACTTACATTCACATTTATAATATTAGTAGGGATTATATTATAGTACATACACACCATATTATATAAAATTTAAGATTGTGCCACTTTACCACTCGATTAGGCATGTTTAATTCATCAGTTTGTCATATTGTGACGTTTTTCCACCGGTTATATACTTATCTAATTGATAGGACTCGTGACGTTTATTTATGTAGGAAATACCTTTGACTTATTACGCTTGGTCATTTATATGGTAATAATTAAAAGTTGTTACTGTTCGTACGTAAGTTGCATTTACGTTACATTTTTCTTTAAGAGTGACTTAAAATTAAAGTGATACAGTATTTATCTATACTAATATTATAAAGCTGAGGAGTTTGCTTGTTTGTTTGTTTGTTTGTTTGTTTGTTTGGTTGGTTGAACACGCTAATCTCAGGAACTACTGGTCCGAATTGAAAAATTCGTTTTGTGTTGGGTAGTCCCTTTATCGAGGAAGGCTTTATTATAAGAGGAGCAATGAAAAATGATGCAAAAACGGGAGTAAAATATTTCATATTTAGTTAATACATATAAATAAAATTGAAGTGTCTGTTTTTAATTTCAAATTCACAGCTTATGTATATAAAAGTGTATACGTTACCAATATCAAACAATCAATTTTTAAAATTTTTGTCTGTCTGTCTGTTTGTTCCAGCTAATCTCTGAAACTGCTCGACCGATTTTGACTTTGTAGTCGTTGTAGTTAGATTTGCTAGTCTAAGTTAACGTCTACATGTGCAATAAACGTCATCGTTTATTGCAATTAAACATACACACAAACAAACATTCGCATTCATAATACTACTAAAAATACCTCAATCAAGAACTGATTCTGTGATATTCGACACTCACTTCCTCAATGTATTTACATTTAAAGCTTCGTATTATTTTTATTTTAGCTTATTTCAAGTACTTCATAAGCAGTGTTTTTCCATCAATATGTATTTTTCAAGATATTATACTTATAAAAACTTTTAAGTGGTATTTAATAAGTGTTCTGATACGCGATACAAAGTGGTAATTAAATCAATTAAGTGTTCTGATAAACAATACTGGAAAGCATCTTTAAGTATTATATTAATCTATACATCTATATATATATATATATATATATATATATATATAAATAAAATTGAAGTGTCTGTTTTTAATTTCAAACTAACAGCTTTTCACTAAATGCATATGAAAGTATATACGGTACTTACATCAAAAAATCTCTTTAAAAATTTTTGTTTGTCTGTTTGTTCCTGCTAATGTCTGAAACGGCTGGACCGATTTTGACGGGAGTTTCACTCACAGATAGCTAATGTTATAAGGATTAACTTAAGCTACTTTTTTTCGTAAAAAAATATATAAACCGTTTAATTTATTTTAACTTACGCCGTGATTGCTAGTTACTTAATAAAAAAGGATGTATTTTAATGATAAAAAGAAGATGAAACCCTAAAATGAAACAAGTCAAAAATTTTGTTACAAGATTTGCAGTATGTAAGATCGTATCGATAGTCGTAAAACTTATTTCTGAACTAGCGACTCAGCCTTGCTTTGTTTGAGTATGTTTATAAATAATTACGTTGGGACATTAACACAGCGCCATCTACTTCTGTGGCAAATTACGAGGCTTGTGTTACGGATACCAGATAGTTGATATACTACATATATAACTTTAAATACATACATATTATAAATATAAACGGTGTGAATATATGTAATAACCGAGAACCTCTTGATACGTACATGCGAGGCCACTACATAGTAAAATAGTAGTTGAAAATAAAGTATCTCTAATATTATAATTATTATTTGGCAAAATGTAAATGTCTTATACAAATATGACCAATTAATTGAGGTGTTATTTAAACAACAAATAATGAAAAAATGGTCGATATTTCTAGAAATATATGAATAATATCAATAAAATCAAGTTCAAGTTTTTTTTTGCTACCATTTTGCTACCATTTAGGTCCAATTCGTAAAACCGGTCAAGTGCGAGCCGGAATCTTACGGACTTCCGAGAATAATAATGTACAAGATTTTTTAAAAGTTTTTATGGCGGCCATTTTGAAATTCGCCATTTTTTTTTATTATTTATTGTGCTGTCCTAGCGGTCGCGGGTTCGAGTTTCGCTGGGGGCAATCATTTGTAGACCACGAATGTTTGTACTCCAGTCATTGGTGTTTATATTTATAATATGTATCACAACACAAGCCTCGTAGCTTACTAACATGGCCTAAAATATAATTATAGCTAAAATTGTAAAATAGTAAAGGTGGAAAACGAAAAACAGAAACTCATGATAATAGTGGAAGACTAAAATACTTTGGAAATGATGACAAGTATGACTTAGCTAGAATGCCTATAGACAGATAGACGTCACTAGTCTTATACAATATAAAAATCTCATAACACAGTTTTTTATTATTGAACTCCTCCGAAACTTGACCGATTTTTATGATTTTTGTTGTGTAGGTATATTTGGTAGATCTGAGAATAGGTCGTAGGCTATTTTATATTATTATGCTACGTGGCAGGGCCCTCTTCTGATTTTTTACTTTATTATTTTTAGAGATTTTTTTATTTTTTATTCTTTTATGATTAGGAATCATAAAATACGTATCCTGTTCTTTAATAGTGATTAGAACGCGGGCGTAACCGCGGAAATTGCTAGTAGTGATGTCCTCCCGATCGATTACGACCAAGGCGGCCAATCTCATTGAGACTAGCCATCTGCGCGGAAGATGTTATAGTGCAGACACAAGTGCACTCTCTATTCCTTATCACTCTCATACTCCGGAAGGACGACTGCTCGACACGACCAGTGAGAGGGTGCAGGACCAACGGCTTTACGTGCTCTCTGAGGCACGGGGGTGACACACCGCCAACTTCCCAACTTCGGGCTATTACTGAGGCTTATGATACAGAAAGACTCAATAACTAAACTTGGCCGAACTCGAACCCAGGACTCTCGCTACACTACTTAGGCAGCTTTAGTCACCTACTTTGCTAGTAGTACTATAATATTAACAGCCTAGCTTTTACGCTAACAACTTATCAAAGATTGTTATAATTACTAATATAAATTGATAACATATTTTTATGTTATAAATAATTGATAATACCTATATTTTAATTTTTATAAGATTTAAGTCATAGAACAGGTTTTCGTATGACTTGATTGTAAAATAATTTGTTATAACCTACATAAGTTAAGAAAAAAAAATGGAAGAAAACTAGCGATTAATGTTCCGTTGGGTTTTAGTGGGTAGAACTGGCTATTCAAGCCAGTGAGTTCCACTGTTCGTTAGTGTAATAGGTAAATGTACGACTGCCCCAGGTGGTCCTGGGTTCGAGTCTCGGGTGGAGCAAAGTTTAGTTATTTAGGACTAGCCTTTCCCGCGGCTCCGCTCGCGTTCCAAAGGCTGAAAATCAAAAGAAATATTTTTCTCCCGTTTTTGTAACATTTTTCATTGATGCTCCGCTCGTATTGGTCGTAGCGTGATGTAATATAGCCTATAGCCTTTCTGGATAAACGGACTATTCAACACAAAAAGAATTTTTCAATTCGGACCAGTTCCTGAGATTAGGCGAAGGGAATGGCGGGTGTTAGTACGCGAGGTATCATACCGCGCGACTCAAAAATAATTTGGTTTCCGGTCTTCAAAAAGCGAGCGAAGCCGCTGTAAATGCTAGTCACCTATATCCGTAAACGTATTTTCAACTTTAAAAAAACTGCCAAATGTACTGAAAAATAAAAAAAAATATTAGATTAGTTTCGATAAATTACAATTTTTTTTAAATTGAAAAGAAAGGAATTGCTGTTTTCTTCCAGTGTTTATATCGCTTATATTTACTAGCTTGAATATAATATTAGATAAATAATTTTTGACCGCGGTTTCGCTTGTATAGAGAGCAAGGATAGAAGTATCGAAACCCGCTGAGCGTTTTAAATGTGATACACAGACGAACATCTAGTTACTTCGTTTGTTCCTAGATTTAGCAATAGAAGATACGGGTTCCACTATCACTACATAGTATAAAACAAAGTCGCTTTCTCTGTCCCTATATCCCTATGTACGCTTAAATCTTTAAAACTACGCAACGGATTTTGATGCGGTTTTTTTTTAATAGATAGAGTGATTCAAGAGGAAGGTTTATATGCATAACTAGCGGAACCCCGCGGCTTCGGTTGCGCTAAAACTAGGGACGAGCCCGAGCGAAGCGAGGGCGACTCGCTAGTTTTAAATAAATAAAATTTCTAAAATAAAAGTAGCCTAAGTTACTCCTTATAACATTAGCTATCTCCAATTGAAAGTCCCATTAAGATCGGTCCAGCCGTTTCTGAGATTAACCGGAACAACCAGACAGACAAAGAAACATTTTAAAAAATAATTTTTTGATTTAAGTACCGTATATACTATCATATGCATTTAGAGAAAAGCTGTTAGTTTGAAATGAAAAACAGACACTTCAATTTTATTTGCATTTATATGTAGATTATGAATTCAATAACAATTTTTTTATAGTAATCTCGACATAATATTTAAATAACACATTAATGCTTTATTAATTAATTAAGTATATTTAACAAACACTCATAATATATTGAAATTGATTCAACATACATACATACATACATTTTTATAATAATATGTTTATATTTAAAGTTATATATGTAGTATATCAACTATCTGGCACCCGTAACACAAGCCTCGCTTACTATTTATAACACATAATATTTATAAAAAAAACTTTTGTCTCGCATAATATTTATTAAAAAAACAATAATCTTAGTCATAAATCGTTTCCATATAAAAAAATCATAAATTGCTACACGCGGTAATCAAATCTACGACCTTAATACCGATCTTGACAGTGACCGCAAGCAGGTTTGCAATACGTAACGCCTTCAGATCTACATATAAATGTGGTCAATAAGTAAACTCGCATTTGCTACACTGCTTCTACAAGAATAGGACGATTCGATTGCCATTAGACGTTTTGTCGTGTATAAGTGAAAACAAAATTTTTGAATTTTTTTAGATTTTGTGTTTGTGCTGATTTGTGTCTAGATTTTTTTATTTTTTGTGTTTTTTGTGTTATGAAAAAATGAAAGAGTTAGTGCAAATTTGGAAACGTGTTACTGGAAGGCGGTACTCTTCAGTCAACACAAATGATAAGGAGTTGAGAGACTTGTCTAATGATATATCGAAACGGGATAATTTTGAGGGGAATTTGTCGGATTGTGAGGGATTAAGTAAATTAGATGAGTTACATTTTGATGAAAAACGCATTATAAGTGGGCTCTTCAACAAGAGAAAGACCGGTCAATTCGCAAGAAAACCAAAATGTAAGTATTTAAATGATTGATTATTATTATGTAATATAATATATACAATTAAAAAAAATAATTAAAATTTAATTTATTATTAAAAATATAGGAAATTGGAAAAAATGCTCAGTTTTACAAGTTGTATAAAATTTAAAACTACTTCTTATAAAGCTTTAACAATGTTATCTTTTTTTATAGTATAAAAAAATAAGCTATGTCAATTTTTTTCTGCGATACAAAAGAGAGGTAGGAGAGTAAAAAAAATTACGACCTATTATCAAACTAAATATACAAAAAAAATTAAAATAAGCCGTTTTGGATTGTGACCACAAACACTGTAGCACAAGATTTTTACATTTAAGATGCCTATTGTTCTTCACATCTTATCTTGCGAGGTAGTGGAAAAAACAGTAAATATAAAAAACGCCGGAAGTCGTATCTTACAAAAATTAACGCATATGCTAATTTAATCGTAATAAAACATAATAAGCTACCAAATATTTGTATTATGTACAGACAGACAAACAAAAATAAAAAAATAAATAAATTTGGCCGCTGTATCAATATTAAAGACAACAAAATATATTCAATGTACAGCAATAACTAGCACTATTTTGATACGATTCATTTTGAACCTTTTTATTCTCTCTCTCTTTATCAACCTATCTTTCTCTCTCCCTCTCTCTCTCTTTCTTTCTCTAACGGTAAAAGAAAACAGTACTTTTAAATGTTAGTAAATTCAAATTAATTGTATGGCCTCGAGATAAGCACGCGTAAAATGGCATTCTAGAATTAGTGCTATTTAAACAACAATCTGCCACCTGCAAAAACATTAATTATATTTTATTTATTTGTTAAATACATAAAATTTTAATAATTAACTATGGAGATGGACTTTTGTATATTTTACATTGACTAAATCAATCTACTTGTTATTGCTATATAATTGTACTAGCGAGTCGCCCTCGCTTTGCTCGGGTTCGTTGCCTTGGACTTTTACAGTTAGTACAGCCAGATATTATCATAACATAATGTACCTTTTTTATATTATTTTTATGAAATTGATGAATGATTAAGACAAAAAAATAGTATTAGTTACGCTGAGATTCTTTCGCCAGTTCTTCTCAGGTCAGAGGTTTCTTCTTTCCGAACTGGTGGTAGACTCATGACGTTCAGTAAGAAATTGTAATAATTTTATGCTGAAGAAAATATTTTTGGAAAACATACAGCATTGATTTGGTAATAATTATTCGATAATAATGACTTTCAATTAGATTTTCCAAAAATAATGCAATTTACAGTTTCGATAAGTTAGAATTGTTATATGAATAGATAGAAGATATCAATTTATTTTCTTTATTTTCATCAATAAACAACATTTTGTTTTGAAGTTATTCCGATACTAACAAATATAAATGATTATACATACATACATACATACATACATACATACATACATACATACATACATACATACATACATACATATATACATACATACATACATACACACATACACACATACATACACACATACATACATACATACATACATACATACATACATACATACATACATACACACATACATACATACATACATACATACATACATACATACATGCATACATACACACATACATACACACATACATACATACATACATACATACATACATACATACATACATACATACACACATACATACATACATACATACATCAGGTAATAAGGAAACAAAAGGTGAATAGTAGTAACTAATCAAGACGATCAACCTCTAAGTCCATATATGAGGTTATGCGAAATTAATATAAGCTTAAATAAAAAGATATGCAAAATATAAAAAATCAAGTCTTAACAAGGCTGTATTGAAACGTTGCCTTTTCGAGAACTTTGTATGGAAAACGTTTTTTAAGCGTATCAAAGTAAAAAAAAATTAAACTTGTTTATATAATTTGTATGGTCATTATATACTAGCGAATTCAGCTCGCTTCGCTTGGCGTAAGTTTAAATAAATTAAACGGTTGTAACTCAACTCAACTGAACTCAACTTATACAAACATTTAATTTGAACCTTCACTCCATGTTTACCTATAAATGTAAACTTTATTGGTTAATCATCATCAGCCCTTTTTAACGTCCCACTGCTGGGCACGGACCTCCCTCAGTACGAGCGGGATCGGGCCATAGTCCACCGCACTGGCCTAGTGCTTGGATAATCACTACATAGTATAAAACAAAGTCGCTTTCTCTGTCCCTATATCCCTTTGTACGCTTAAATCTTAAGACGACGCAACGGATTTTGATGCGGTTTTTTTAATAGATAGAGTGATTCAAGAGGAAGGTTTATATGCATAACTAGCGGATCCCGCGGCTTTGCCTGTGCTAAATCTAGGAAAAAGCCCGAGCGAAGCGAGGGCGAGTCGCTAGTAAAATAATAAAATAAATGTAGCCTAAGTTACTCCTTATAACATTAGTTATCTGTGAGTGAAAGTGCCGTCAAAATAAGTCCAGCCGTTTCAGACATTAGCCGAAACAAACTGACAGACAGATAGACAAAAATTAAAAAAAATGTTTTTTGATGTAAATACCGTATATATTTTCATATTTCACACTTCAATTTTATTTATATACCTACTATACTATACTATACCTACTGATGTACTGAGTTTCGACTTCCTATTGCTTTGCTCGTACGTTTTGAAAGATTTTCCAAAAATTAGATGTTTTTACACAGTAAAAAGCCCTAAATTTTAACCCGGATTTGGAATTACAATCGAACCAGCTATCATCATAAGTTATTAAGATCTAATACTTTCTTAGGTTTACGCGAATTAACATTATAAATAAATAAATATGTTGGGACATTGTTACACACAGCGCTATCTAGTTCCGTGGTAAACTACGAAGCTTGTGTTACGGACACCAGACAGTTGACATACTACATATATAAGTTTAAATACATACATATAATAAATATATACACCCATGACGGGAGTACAGACATTTGAGTTTAACAAATGAATGCCCCCAGCGGGACTCGAACCCGCGACCGCTGACGCAAGAAAGTAGGATCACTACAAACTGCGCCAAACGTGTCGTCAAATGAAACTATCTTTTCGGATTTTGTCGCGGATTTATTATGATTTTTGGTTCCCGACGTTTCGAATGCTTTACAGCAATCATGGTCACGGGAGAGAGTAAAGATCTGACCAGTAGTTTACTAGTGATGCGATCCCATACAGACAGACAGGAATTCGATACTATAGATTCGGCCTTTGTATTGATAATAATGATTATTTCAATTGAGATTTTATAAAAATGTTTACGTTACGGATTCGACTCAGATAGAATTTTATTGTAAAATTATTTTCATTATCCATGGTTCTTCGAATTAAGCGAAATTACAAAGTTTTTGCGGACCTTGACTGCTTGCTGTAAAGCATATAAAATAACGGCTCATCTCGCTTCGCTCGGATTCGCTCCTAATGAAAGGAAGAATTAGGAATTTTTCGAGATAAAAAGTAACTTACTATCTCAAATTATATCTTAAAAAGTAACTTACTATCTCAAAATATAATCTACTAGCGAATCGCCCTTGCTTTGCTCGGGCTGGTCCCTAGTTTTAGCGCAACCGAAGCCGCTGGGTACCGCTAGTTACACATATAAACCTTCCTCTTGAATCACTCTATCTATTAAAAAAAACCGCATCAAAATTCGTTGCGTAGTTTTAAAGATTTAAGCGTACAAAGGGATATAGGGACAGAGGAAGTGACTTTGTTTTATACTATGTAGTGATGATATCTATGCCAATTTCATCCAGAGTCGTTCTCGTGGGATTAAGAAAAAAACATCCATCCATCCAAACTTTTACACCTGTAACATAGTGTTAATGTTATCAATATGGTTGAAAAATAGGCCTAAAACTAATGATAGTCCAACTAAGGCCCATACGCTCCAACCTTATTAACACTATCCCACAACTTGAGCATTTTGTGGTACACTTAACTGAAAAACTATCACGCCTATAGATTTGTGCTTTAACAAAGAAATTTATCTTCATATCTAGATGTGTTATCTGTTAAAAAATATAATTTTATAACCATCATCACTACATAGTATAAAACAAAGTCGCTTTCTCTGTCCCTATATCCCTATGTATGCTTAAATCTTTAAAACTACGCAACGGATTTTGATGCGGTTTTTTTAATAGATAGAGTGATTCAAAAGGAAGGTTTATATGCATAACTAGCGGATCCCGCGGCTTTGCCTGTCCTAAATGTAGGGAAGAGTCCGAGCGAAGCGAGGGCGAGTCGCTAGTTAAAAAAATAAAAATAACGACTGTCTTAAAAATTATTACCCGTTACAAAGAGTACGCGAACACTCAAAAAGCTCAGCTTTTTGCTAGTTGAATAAAATATATCATATCAAATATGCATATTTTGACGACACGCGTGGCGCAGTTTGTAGTGACCCTACTTGCTGCGCCAGCGGTCGCGGGTTCGAGTCCCGCTGGGGGCATACATTTGTTGAACACGAATGTTTGTACTCCAGTCATGGATGTTTATATTTATAATATGTATGTATTTAAACTTATATATGTGTAGTATATCAACCATCTAGTATCCATAACACAAGGCTCGTACCTTACTGTGGAACTAGATAGTGCTGTGTGTAAATGTCCCAACATATTTATTTATTTATTTATTTATATAATTTTACTGTTTATGAGATTTTCCTCTACATACATACAAACAGACAGCCTGATCTAGGAAGAGCATTCGTATTTCACATATCTACGCAAATAGGCCTATATTATAGGGTAATGCACCATAAAAAGTTAAACGGCGTATTTTCCATAAATATCACGTTACATTGCGGAAGAACGCAAATCTGTCTATTTACTTCGTAACATTTATTTTTAATTATATCAATTATCTACAAGTTTAAGACCATGTTAAAAGCGCGTTAGCTATTTAATTTGTATGTATGCATGTGTGTGTATGTATGTATGTATGTATGTATGTATGTATGTATGTATGTATGTATGTATGTATGTATGTATGTATGTATGTATGTATGTATGTATGTATGTATGTATGTATGTATGTATGTATGTATGTGTGTATGTATGTATGTATGTATGTATTATGTATGTATGTATGTATATATGTATGTATGTATATACCATTTAATTATTTAGTAAAAGTCTGAGCAAAAAAGATACTTATGTATTATATATAAGAGTACGTTCATACACCCTCTAGTAGTGCTAAGTCATCGAGAGCTTCTGTTGTATAGAAAATATTGATTTCAACGTATTTAAGATACAAAATGCGTGTCTATAAATAAAATGCAATTTAAAGTTAATTAATTTTAAATAGGTTAAATAATAAATAAACAATAATCTTTTGACGTTAACCGACAAACGATTTACGTTATCAAATCGACAGATATCGTCATTTTTAGAACCATTTCAGCTAATTGTACTGACTTTTGATCGATTTATCTCTTATCCGGTTTTAAAATTACCGTTCTGAATGACTATGTGCCTTGGGTATTTATATTAGTTACTAGCGACTCACCCTCGGTTGTAACATTGGTTACTGTAACGTAACATTAATTACAAACTGTAGTAATTTTATTAAAAAATGCGTTTATATTATATTAGAATTTCCCGCGGCTCCGCTTGCGTTCTAAAGGCTGAAAATCAAAAGAAATATTTTTCTTCCGTTTTTGCAACATTTTTCATTGATGAACCGCCCCAATTGGTCGTAGCGTGATATAATATAGCCCTTAGCCTTCCTCGACGGACTATTCAACCCAAAAATATTTTTTCAAATCGAACCAGTTGCAGTAGTTCCTGAGATAAGCGCGTTCAACCAAACAAACAAACTCTTCAGCTTTATAATATTAGTATAGATTATTTAATTGATTCAAATTTTGTTCCCGGAACAACATACGGTTGGTACAAATTGATATCAAACCAGTTAATAAATTAATAATGGTCAGTAACGAGTGGAAAATTTATGTTACAAAGTCCGTTGTTATATTAAATACAGCCTATATATATTAAATATGTACATTTATTTATTTATTTATTTATTTATTCCATAGGTTGCTAACAGAGCATACATCCATACAAAAGTAGATAACATACAATAAAAAAGACAAATACTAGACTAAATGATGCCCTAATTAAAAGCAACACTGCATTCCTATGACATGACAACATAAAAAAAACTTATAGAATAAAATATGTACGTATGTACGGATATCAGTACATATAAATAAAATTGAAGTGTCTGTTTTTAATTTTAAATTAACAGCTTTTCACTAAATGCGTATGAAAGTATATACGGTACTTTCATGAAAAATCAATTTTTAAAATTTTTGTCTGTCTGTTTGTACCGGCTAATCTCTGAAACGGCTGGACCGATTTCGATGGGACTTTCACTCGCAGATAGCTAATGTTATAAGGATTAACTTAGGCTACTTTTTTCCATAAAAAAATATATAAACCGTTTAATTTATTTTAACTTACGCCGTGATTGCTAGTTACTTAATAAAAAAGGATGTATTTTAATGAGAGGATGTATTTAGAAAATTAAAATATATAAATATTTTAAATTACGCCCAGCACAGCGGATTTGCTAGTTGTACTATATAAAATTGTTTTTAATTTCAATCATTATCTATATAAAAAACGACTTTGTTTTATACTGTATAGTGATTATTTTTCTAATAATCGGGCTATTTAATGCAATAGGAAGTTTTCAAATTTGATTTTTAGTTACTGCGATAAGTGCATTCAAACAAACTCCACCTCTTTAAATAGTATAAATTTTTGATTTACCCTCATTACTTAAATTGAGTAGTCTACTTTTTTAATATACTTTATTAAAATAGTACTTTTACAAGTGCTTTTGTCTCAGACAGTGATAGCCCAGCGGTAACGCGCTCGCTTGGATAACCGAGTGATGCGAGTTCGAATCGGGTCTCGTACCTATAATATTTTCATGTGTGAATCATTTCTATCATGATGACCACTTGTCTTACGGTGAAGGAAAACATCGTGAGGAAACCTCCATGTCTGAGAGAACATAGCAAGTTTTCTAAAGACATGTGAAGTCCGCCAACACGCACTAGGCCAGTGCGGCGGACTATGGCCTAATCCTCTTCGTACTGAGGAAGGCCCACCCCCAGCAGTGGGACGTTAAAAAGGGCTGATGATGATGATGATGAAAAAAAGCTGTCATTTAGACATTACAAACAGACACTTCATTTTTTATTTATATAAATTTTTAGACTATATTATTATAAATAGGGTTTTTGTACATGTGGTATGTGCTATAACTATAATTGTATATAAGTCCGTGAAATATCTATGTGTAACTCCAGTTTATAACCGATTTGTATACTAGATACGTTTTAATAGATTTCTCAGAAATAAAATATTTTCTCGCAAAAAAGTATCTTATAAATGTTAATCCGGATAACCAGCTATCATTATACCAAACATCAAAATCTAGTAATTTTATCCGCGAGTCTTTCACTTTGCAAAACTACTATAATTTATAGTGTGTCAGAGATTGTTTACAAACACGACTATCGATAGCCATTATAAATTTATTCTAAGTTTTCAAGGATAATCTTATACCATTCATAGAGTCATTATTATTTTATATTTACGATGCATAATTTAAAGCGTTGTTGTATTTTTGTTTATTGAACAGATTTGGATGAAATGTCATAAATAATCACCAGTTCCATACCAAAATTATTATGTTAGAGATGTAAAGTAATTAATCTATACAAATAATAACATTTTTAATCTACAGTATATATATATTTTTAAGATGTTTATTTTTTAAAGGTATTTTGCATAGAGTTTCGGTATCGGATTAAACATTATATCCTAGAATAGGATGAATGATGATATCCAACATCCAGACTTTTACCCTCAAGTGGAAGAAGAAAGCTTATGGAACTTACACTTTTATTTTCTTTCAAGCCCACTATTTTCCTGAATCAAGGGAACTCTTGGGATTGAAACAGGCAATCACTTCACTACATAGTATAAAACAAAGTCGCTTTTTCTGTCCCTATATCCCTATGTATGCTTAAATCTTTAAAAATACCCAACGGATTTTGATGCGATTTGCTTGTGCTAAATCTAGGGAAGAGCACGAGCGAAGCGAGGGCGAGTCGCTAGTAATCAATAAATAATCCGAATCTATCTTCAAATTCTATCGAGTAGTTTTCTCTCACGAGAAAACTACTGGATAGCTTTTGAGGAAATTTGGTATGATAATAGCTGGTTATTTGGGTAACCATATAAGATACTTTTTACTGCGGAAAAAATCAAATTTCCGTGAAATCTATACTTACCGTTAAAACGTATCTAGGGACGAAACAGAGCAGAACTAAGGGTCGCTTGTTTTTAAATATTTTTATAGGCAAATGATAACTTTAAATTGAAAAACAGTTTTGAGGATGGATTTCTTTTAGAAAAAATATCGCTTAAATGTAGGTACTTCATTTAAATGTTTTCTTTAGCCCTTATTTTAACGTCCCACTGCTGGGCACGGGCCTCCCTTCACTACATGGGGATCAGGCCTTGGGCCACTAGGATGGCCAAACATGTCTTTCGAAAACTTGCTAGGTTCTCTCAGACATGCAGGTTTCCTCACGATGTTTTCCTTCACCGTAATACAAGTGGTAATCATGATAGAAATGATTCGAACTTTATTTAAATAGATTTTACAAAAACTTTTGAGTCGTTAATTCCACATTTTAATATGTTGTGCTCTAGAGTTTTGTACACAAAAATCATTCGCTTATAAAATCGCGACTTAATATTTTGCTCACTTTGTACTTGCTGTGCGGTCACGGTTTCAAGTCCCGCTGGGGGCATTAATTTGTGATAAGCACGATTGCTTGTACTACAGTTATAGGTATTACAATTTTAATATCTATGTATTGAAAGTTATATATTTGTAGTCAACTATCTGGTATCCGTAACACAAGCATCGTAGCTTACCACGGAAGTAGATGGCATTGTATGTTAATGTTTCAATATTTATTCATTTGAATAAACAACAGTTTAGTTTTTATTCTTTGTTTGTAAACGTATTTTCTTTTTTGTTTTGTAGTTATTCATATTATTTATTGTTATTAATAATAAAAATATTCAAGGCCGAATATCGACCAGTGGGCGACACTAGTTATGTATAATAATCGTTTATAGTTTGTACGCCTGTTAATGGCATGTAAATTCAGAATAACTTAGCAAAATTCGCTTTTTTCTTCGGTAGGTACATCTCGAGACGTGTTTTTGTTATTTTTATTGTTTTTACTTCATACTTTAAACGAAGGATTTTCCGATAAAGTAATTATTATTTCTAAGATAAAATACTTCTATCAATTGCACTTTTTTGTTTATTATAATTAGTGACAAAATATGCTGGGACATTATTACACACAGCGCCATCTAGTTCCGTGGTAAGCTACGAAGCTTGTGTAACGGTTACCAGATAGTCGGTATACTATATATAATATAAGTTTAAATATATACATCCATGACTGGAGTACAAACATCCGAGTTTAACAAATGAATGCCCCCAGCGGGACTTGAACCCGCTACCGCTGGCGCAAGAAAGTAGGGTCACTACAAACTGCGCCTAACGTGTCGTCAGATGAAAATGGAATCAGATTAGTAGTTCCAGTAGTTTTTATTGTCTACACACCTTATAATCCTTATAGATTTTAGCTATATACAGAATGGAACTTAAATGAATAACACGACACGATTGGCTTACCCTACTTGTTGCAGCGGTCCCGGGTTTGAGACCCGCTGGGGGCATTCATTTGTGGAGAACGAATGTTTGTACTCCAGTCATAGGTGTTTATATTTATAATATGTATGTATTTAAAGTTATATATGTGTAGTATATAAACTATCTGGTAACCGTAACACAAGCCTCGTAGCTCACCACGGAACTAGATGGCCCTGTGTGTAATAATGTCCCAACACATTTATTTATTCGAGAATATAGTGAATATAGTTATAAAATGATATCAATTTCGCTTTGCTTCAAGTTCGTCTCTAATATGAAACAATAACATATCTAACAGGAACCGTAAATTTTTTCTTACTTTTCGGGATATAAGTCTATGAGCTAGTCCAAAATTTAAGCCATTGCTGTATCAATTTTCATTAGTATTGAGTAACAAACAAACAAACATCCTAACAAACTTTCTTTATAATATTAGTATGATATTAAGTTTAAATCAAAGAAAACATTCTTTTATTTTTTAAATATTAATGATTTATTTTAAATATTAATTTAAAAGGCTTACCTGAGTTTTTTATATTAATGATTTTATTTAAATATTATTATAAAAGGCTCACCTAAGCCAGTCTTCGATAACGATTGGCGGCCAGACAAAAAAAGAAAAAAGTAGAATGTCAGTATCGAATTAATTAATGTAAGGCTGTAGTTTATATAGTATATCACTATATAGTATAAAACAAAGTCGATTCCGGCTGTCTGTCCCTATGTATGCTTAGATCTTTAAAACTACGCAACGGATTTTGATGCGGTTTTTTTAATAGATAGAGTGATTCAAAAGGAAGGTTTATATGTATTATACACTAGCGGTACCCGCGGCTTCGCTTGCGCTAAATATAGGGATGAGCTCAAACGAAGCGAGGGCGAGTCGCTAGTCTATATATAATAAAACACTTCTGTGCGTGTATATGTAATTGAACTCCTCCGGCTGGAACAATTTTGATGAAATATTTTGTGTTGGAGTGTATTCGAGAATGGTTTAGATTCACAATTCGGTCCACTACAAAATGTATTTTTTGAATTAATTAGTTATTTATATATTTAGACAATAAATGACATCATCATCATCATCATCAGCCCTTTTTTCAACGTCCCACTGCTGGGCACGGGCCTCCCTCAGTACGAGGGGGATCAGGCCATAGTCCATCGCGCTGGCCTAGTACGTGTTGGCGGATTTCACATGTCTTTCGAAAACTTGTTAGGTTTTCTCAGACATGCAGGTTTCCTCACGATGTTTTCTTTCACCGTATGACAAGTGGTAATCATGATAGAGACAGTGGTAGCCCAGCGGTAACGCGGTCGCTTGGATAACCGAGTGATGCGGGTTCAAATCCTGGTTTCGCACCTCTTATATTTCATGTGCGAATTATTTCTATAAATGACATATTCAATTATAAATAAGTCGTTGCTAGGCAACGTCTGTCAGGTCCGGTTGTGTGTATATATGTGTATTATTTTCGGCCACAGCATTCAATCTTAGTGAGATTAAATCTGCGTGGGAGATACATAGCCGTTCAAACTTGTTACATTTTATAGGATACTAGCGACTCGCCCTCGCTTCGCTCGGGCTCTTCCCTAGATTTAGCACAGGCAAAGCCGCGGGTTCCACTAGTTATGCATATAAACCTTCCTCTTGAATCACTCTATCTGTTAAAAAAACCGCATCAAAATCCGTTGCGTAGTTTTAAAGATTTAAGCGTACATAGGGATATAGGGACAGAGAAAACGACTTTGTTTTATACTATGTAGTGATAGTGATAGTTAAAAATCTCTACATTAGTAGTAAAAAAGTCTCTTCCCGCGTCTGTAGGCTTAGATCTTTAAAACTGCGCAACGGATTTTTATGCGGTTTTTTTAATAGATAGAGTGATTCAAGAGGAAGGTTTATATGTATAATACATGCACATTATAATAAAAAAATAAGAAATATGTAATTTCTAAGGAAATCAATACATAACGTATCTGCGTTAACTTTATATTTAACTTGTTAGTTTTCTGATGAATCATTATTCCTTATAATCTTTAAGAACAACTAATTAGAACAGGTCGGTTTAGTATGATAATTGACAGTATAAATGTCAGAGCTTCTCAAAGTAAGGCTCATGAATAATGTATATTAATAATATTTTATTTTATTAAAAGTATATTATTTTCTGTCATTATAACTATAAATATTGTTATTTGTATTATTTAGATTAGTAAATTTGTTTTTTATTTGCTAAAAATTAGAATTTTCCTTAAATATAATGCTAATATTTACACTTAAGGTATTTATAATAGAGTTTCAGTGTCGGATAAAGGATTAGATCCTAGGATAGGATGAAAATCCACTATTTTTACGCTTATTATTCTCAAGTCGAATAAGAAAACTAGTGAAACTTACTTTCAATTTCTTTTCAAGCTCGCTATATTCTAGAGTAATCAAGGGGGTCAATCATCACTCTTGGGGTACGTAATCCAAGTTTGAGAAACACTGACCTAACAAACATTTAAATAGTAAATCAGCAATACCCTTTCTTGATTGAACGTGACAATTTTAATGTGGTTGCAATTTCTGAACAAAGTTAGAGGGATTTTAGTAAAAACATCACGTAGTGACACTCAACTGTGTTTTATGAATATTTATAGTGAATAGGTAATTACCAGACAGTTAGGTATATAAAATTCCTGGAGATCGTGAGTTCGAATCCCGTGAGCGACATTACATCATAAAATTAAGTACCAGTCATTTATTTTCACCTAGCAATGATTATAATATTATTACTAAAAAAACGAAACTTCTTATTAAAGAAATAATGAATGTGTTGAGACATGAACAAACAGCACCGTAAGTTTAGTAAGCTACGAGGTTTGTGTTATGGATATGATAGTTGATACTCTATTTATAAGTTACTTTAAATTAGCAAGTATATGCCACCAGCGGGATTTGAACTCGCTACCACTGGCTCAGCAAGTAGAGCCACAAACTGAACCAAAATCGTCAAAAGCGATAGCTAGAACCTAATAGTGTATCTAGAACCATTGACCCCAGAGTAATTGCACTGTTTTGGCTATCATATAATTTAGTGTATAATATTTATAGAACGATAAGACATTTATTGCAAAATTACATTCAACTATAATTTATGCATTCTAATAATTCATTGATAACGTTCTTATAATAAACTTATTATATAAATTATAAAAGCACACTAAAAGAAAATGGTAGAGGTAGAGCGTGTTGGATAACCGAGTGATGCGGGTTCGAATCTGGGTCTCGCACCTGTAATAATTTCATGTGTGAATCATTTCTATTTGTTTTTTGGTCTTATATTATATATATTACCATTATGGTGAAGGAAAATATCGTAAGGAAACCTGCATATCTAAGAGAAGCGGAAATTTTTTTTGAAAGCCATGTGAAGTTCACCAACCCGCACTAGCCCACTGGTAGACTATGGCCTGATCCCCCTCGTACTGAGGGAGGCCCACCCCCAGCAGTGGGACGTTACAAAGGGTTGAGTACACTATTTATAGCATAACTAACTATCGCTAATTAATTTGTATAATTACATATTTCTCCGCAACAAAAACTACCCAAAAGTTTCATCCAGATTACCAGCTATCATCATACCAAATACATCCAAATCTTTCCATTACTTTTTCGTGATGCACAAACAGACTGACAAAATTCCAACAACTATAGATTTGGCCTTACATGGTAGTAATTGTAAATTGGTATAGTTCTTAACATTATTGACCAGTAAAGATCATTCAACTTTGTTAAAAGATAATAAATATATACTTACGCTTATAATAAGTAAAGAAAAGATGATGTAATTTAAATAATTTTATTATTTTCGTCACTTCGTATTTAATGGACGACGACACGTTTGTCGCAGTGTATCGTGACCCGATATGCTGCGCCAGCGGTCGCGGGTTCGAGTCCCGCTGGGGGCTTTCATTTGTTCAGCACGAATGTTTGTACTCCAGTCATGGATGTTTGTATTTATAATATGTATGTATTTAAACTTATATAAGTGTGTGTTGTGTATCAACCATCTGGTATCCGTAACACAAGGCTCGTAGCTTACCACGGAACTAGATGGCGCTGTGAGTAAATGTTGGAACATATTTATTTAGAAGTGGATTTCTTCTCAAAGAATTTACTATAATTGCTAGAAAATTACTTGTGTTTGCGTAAAGAATGGTATGAAATAAAATCAACTTTCTAAGATTTACGCAAATATTAAAATTTTGGTTAAAATTCTTCTCGCATTTGCAATTTTGGAAAAAAAAAACAAAAAATCTACGCAAAATATCGAAAATAACTAACGTTTATAAACGACGTTAACAGCGTTATTTTTTTATCTTATCCAGAGCCTTATTGTTAACCTATTCGATATGTTGTTAGGACATTATTACAACAGCGCCATCTAGTTCCGTGGTAAGCTACGAAGCTTGTGTTACGGATACTAGGTTGTTGATATACTACATAATATATAAGTTTAAATACATACATACATATTATAAATATAAACACCCATGAACGGAGTACAAACATCCAAATTAACAAAAGTATACCCCCAGCGGGACTCGTACCCGCGTTCGCTGGCGCAAGAAAGTAGGATTACTACAGACTACGCCAAACGTATAGTCAAATCCATAAATCCTAAACATCCTTTTTGAATCCAAAAACGAGGAACATCACTATGTATCTTTATAATCTGTGGGAAAATAGTGATGTTATAAATAAAATAGGTATGATCTGGTTAAAATAACAGATTTAATTAATTGTAGCACGTTTATTAAACAAATTAAAATAATATTCGAACGACATAACAATAATCGATAAAGTAACTGGTTTGATGGAAATTTTTACATTTAATCGGTTTAAGACTTAAAGTTTTTTTGTATGTATATGTATATTAATGTAATAATCTATATAAGCAAAATAACATGTGTTGATTAGCGCAAAATTGGCAAACAACTGGACTAATTCGTGTTTTTTGTGCAAATACTGGCTTTCCCACATTCTAACATGCTCTCTTGTATAACCGATTGATACGGGTTCAAATCCGGGTCTCACACCTCTGATGTTTTCATGTGCGAATCTTTTCCAACATAATTGCCACTTGTCTTACGGTGAAGGAAAACATCGTGAGGAAACCTGTCTGAGAAAACCTAGCAAGTTTTCGAAAGGCAAGTTTTGACAAGACATGTGAAGTCTGCTATTCGAACTAGGCCAACGTAGACCATAGCCTGATCCTCCTCATATTGAAGGAAGGAGCGTGCCAGTGGGACGTTACAAAACGGCTGAATACATGTACTTCAATTTTGTATCTGGGCGACCAAGCTTTGCTCGGTATTTTGTTAGGAAAAAATAAGAAAAAAGGGGGGATAATCGGACTAGAAACATCTGGACTCGAACCGGGGTCTTCTGGTCGGGACCGCCCGATGTCCCACATGAGAGAATATAACCTTGTAGATCGCGGCGAAATTTACCATCGTATTTACATTTCATAGCTTAAAAACAACCTGTTTTCTAAAAATGAAACCTAGCTAGAGTTAGAATCGAGTTATCGCCCCCAAAACCCTCTGCATACTAAATTTATTGAACATCGTTAGATACGTTTCCGACATTCAGATTATATATAAAATATATGTATATACTAGAATTTCTGATTAAAGGTATTGGATATACCTACGAATATGTGTAATAACACAAGCCTTGTAGCTTACCACAGAGCTAGATGGCGTTGTGTTTAATAATGTCCCAACATATTATTATTTATTTACTGGCGACTCCGGAATCCTCGCTTCGCTCGGGTTTGTCCCTTGGTTTAGCGCGTGTAAGGTCACGGGTACTACTAGTAAAAAAATTAAAATATAACCTTCTCCTTTTTTGAAGTCGGTTAAAAAGTAGTTTATATGTAGTAGTCACGCCTTATTACATTAGCTATCTGCAAGTGAAAATCCCGTTAAAATACAGCCGTTTCAGAGATTAGCCGGAACAAACAGAGAGACAGACAAAAAATTATAAATTTGTTTTTTGTTGTTAGTATCGTATATACTTTCATATGCATTTAATGTAAAGCTGTTAATTTAAAATTAAAACAGATATTCCAATTTTATTTATAAGTAAGGATGTATAGATTGCGATGGTATGGAAACCTTGGCCTGATGCTGCATCTGGGAATGCCAAATCCTATCTCAACCAAATTATTGAATATCTATACTAATATTATAAAGCTGAAGACTTTGTTTGTTTGTTTGTTTGTTTGTTTGTTTGTTTGTTTGTTTGTTTGTTTGTTTGTTTGTTTGTTTGTTTGTTTGTTTGTTTATTTGTTTGTTTGTTTATTTGAACACTTTAATCTCAGGAACTAATGGTCCGAATTGAAAAATTCTTTTTGTGTTGGACAATCCGTTTATCGAGGAAGGCTATAGGCTATATTACAACACGCTACGACTAATAGAGCGGAAGATCAATGAAAAATGTTGCAAAAACAGGAAAAAAATATTTCTTTTGATTTTCAACGCGAGCGGAGCCGCGGGAAAGTCTAGTATTAAATAAAATCAAACTTAATCTCGGTCTTGAGCGAGACTTATTATTATTAATTATGCCAAACATTAATTTATGCACGTAAACTCGTAAAATCAATAATTTAGTTTTATACCGGTTCCGACTTAAAAGGCCATGTGTCATTTAAAAAAATGGTTGCTCAGTATTTTTATATGAATTCCGTCAAGTTTTAATCATTATTGTATGATTTTTACTTGTAACTTTAGAGTTTGTAGCACAAAAATTGAAGGAGTCATACAAACTTAGACGAGCCCTTACACTTCCTTAATCCGGCCCTGTCGATCCTATATAAACTACCCCCTATTCGATATTTGATGATGAGTGAGTGAGTAAGTTACCTTTCACTTTTATATATTTAGATTGGGCGTTTGTTGTATTTGCGAGTGCATATTTAATTCTCTTAAATGTAAGTGAGATTAGAAGCCCCATAGGTCATGGCTTTACAAGTATATTAAATGGCTTTACAAGTTCATAATAAAATCTGAATAAATCAAAGATACCAACATACATTAATTAAAAGGCGATTAAAATTATTAAGAAAAACTATCAAATCTGGCTCGCTTCGCTGGGAATAAAATTAAATTAAAAGGTATTTACAATTTTCTAATAAAATAAAAGTAGCTTAAGTTACTCCTTATAACATTAGCTATCTGCGAGTGGAAGTCCCGTCAAAATCGGTCCAGTCGTTTCAGAGATTAAAACAGACAGACAGACCTTAAAAGTTGATTTTTGATGTAAGTACCGTATATACTTTCATATGCATTTAGTGAAAAGCTGTTAATTAGTTACAAACAGACACTTCAATTTTATTTATATGTACTGATGTACTTATTTAAACAACGCGTCAAAACTTTGCTAATATTTTGCCAACGTGACTTTAATTTCCATTACTTGAATTTTATTATAGTTTTAGATTTGATTATTTCTAATTATTTAATTTCAGATATATATTACGATCTACAAAAAAAGGAGACTCGTATTTTATATCGAAATAAAATATTAATGATGTTTTTATGAATTTGTACGCGAGAGCCTATTTATTTTACTTTAAAGTTAAAATTCTTTACGAATAAGTTACTATAATATTACTATACTAGTATATACTTAAGCCTTCCTCAAGAACAACCTCTATCCGTTGGTGAAAATAGTATGAAAATCGGTGCAGTAGTTTTTGACTTTATCGCGAACAGACAGACAGATTTTTAAAATGAAAAAAATATATAAAATGAATGCCTCCAGCGGGATTCGAACTCACGATCGCTGGTGTAGCAAGTAAGGCCACAAATACAGCCAAATAAGACGTCATATGAAAAAAATTTCTATGAGTCACAACCGAAGTGAATTCTGCTAACTGTTGGCTCTTAAAAGAATTTAACAAAAAAATAATTGGTTTAAATTAATATCGATAAACATATTCCTAAAACCGGAAAGCAAAATCGGTTAGACCGATTTAAATTAAACTTTTTTATTAGTACAGGTTCATTAATCGGATCCAAATTCCAAACAGCTTGACCTCGTACAACGAAAAGCAGGTGTTTTATTTGAACGAGATATAATGGGTTCGACGTTGGGCACGGGCCTCCCTTCAATGGGGGTATCAGGCCATAGTCCACCGCGCTGGCCTAGTGCGTGTTGGCGTTCTTCACATGTCTTTCGAAAACTTGCTAGGTTCTCTCAGACAAGCAGGTTTCCTCACGATCTTTCCCTTCACCGTAAGACAAGTGGTAATCATGATAGAAGTGATTCGCACATGAAAATATCAGAGGTGCGAAACACGGATTTGAACCCGCATTATTCGGTTATTCAAGCTACCAAGTCTTCTTTGACTGAGTTCAAGAAGAGTCAGTTAAACTAACAGATTTTTTAACTACTTTTTGCGTTTGTTCATTTCTACATAGTATAAAACAAAGTCGCGTCCCTTTGTATGCTTAAATCTTTAAAACTGCGCAACGGATTTTGATGCGGTTTTTTTTAATAAATAGAGTGATTCAAGATGCAGGTTTATAATATTGTGTATAATTCATACATATTATAGTAGAAAAAAGCTGATAAAATATCTAATTTCTGAGAAATCGTAATATATAAAAATGTCAATGATATACTACGTGTAAGCATTTAACTTTGAGTATTATCATTTATCATTATGTACTTTTTATCTTTGATGCACTTAAAAAATATAACTATTATTAAGTATTTCTTATGTACGTCCATTTTCCATTTAATGTTTATTAAAAAAATTAAAAGTAGTAAAAATTGAAATTTTGCTTAAAAAAACTTTATTTTTCATTATTAATCGATTATAATCCAAGGCAAGATTACCAAGGGATTCCCTAAAACATTTAAAAATGATGTTTCCCTTGGTTCTTCCCTGAAGCTGCGCCAGCGGTCACGAGTTCGAGTCCCGCTGGTGGCATTCATTCTGTAAGGAGTACGAATATTTGTACTATAGTCATGAGTTTTTATATTTATTATACGTATGTATTTAAAATGTATGTATGTAGAATATGTCGAGTCAACGTGGGTTACTCGTTAACCTTGGTACTAAGCTTTTTAAGACTTCCATTAAGGATCAAACTTCAAATGTTGGTAAATAAAAAATTTAAAAAAAAATCTAGAAAAAAATGTTCACGAAGGTATATATATATTTGGTGGTGATAAAGTCCAACTCACGCTTGACCGATTTCTTATCAACACTTAATGTTATCAGTCACTTAATGACGTAACGTGATCGTAATAAATTAAGGGTAATTGATTGCAATAATGATATTTACCAGGATTTAACTTAAATGGTCATTTCAATAAGAAAATGACGTGCGGTCTCACTCTAATTAAATAAATATTTTTGGACAATAACACAGCGCCATCTAGTTCCGTGGTAAGCTACTAGGCTTGTGTTACGAATACCAGATAGTTGATACACTACACATATATAACTTTAAATGCATAAATATACTAGCGATTCGCCATCGCTTGGCTCGGGCTGTCCCTTTACCGCGATCGAAACCGCGGGTTCTGCTAATGCATTATACACAAAAACCTTCCTTTTGAATTATTCTATCTATTAACAAAAACCGCATCAAAATCCGTTGCGTAGTTTTAAAGATCTAAGCATACATAGGGACAGACTGACAGCGGGAAGCGACTTTGTTTTAAATACTATATAGTGATAGTGATAGAGATAGTGATAGTGATAGTGATAGTGATAGTGAAACACCCATCACTGGAGAACGCAAATTCATGCTCATCACACAAACGAATGCCTCCAACGGGACTCGAACCCGCGACATACGCAATAATAATCACGATTTTCCTTCACCGTATGTCAAGTGAGTTATTAGAAAATGATTCGCATATGTTAATATAAGTGCGATGTGTAATATTAAAAAAAAACACATAATATTAAAAAAAAAGAAAAAAAAAAACTGTGTCGGACCACGTCATAGAATTTAAGCATGTATCGTTAGTTTTAAGTTGTAAAAATAAAAATGTAAAACGCCAAACAAATAATAGAAAAACAAATACACAAAAGGCACGAGCGCCTAACGCCTGTGGATGAGTAAATTAAAAAAAAAAATATAAGTGCGATACGGGATTGAACCTATTTCCCTTGGTTTCCCAAGCGCTACCACTGCGTTACATTGCCTCACGACAAATACTTTAAATAAATTTAATTAAACAGAATCCGCCATTTTAAATATTTTAGAATTTTAATTGTTAAATAAATAACCGTAAGTTGGTTTATGTTAATTTTGTTTGAACAGGATATCGTTTAATTGAATGGAGATTCTTGATCTTGGTTTCATCGCAATATAGAGTTCCGTGTAATTTAAAAAAAAAACTCGGAAATGACATTTTCTAAGCATTTTTCTACTATATTATGCATATTAAATCAAATCAATATATTCTTTATTCAAATAGACTTTTACAAGCTCTTTTGAATCGTAATTTTTACATTATTAAAATTAAATGTCAGTCTGTAAGTCTGTGAGTAAACTACCACCGGCTCGGAAAGCTGTTCTGCTGAGAAGAACCGGCGAGAAACTCAACAGTTGCTCTTTTCAAAAAAAATATTTGGTTACAATATTGTATTACAATATTTATCTATTTATCCTACGTGAGACACAACCAGACATTAATCCCACACATTTAATACATATAAATAAAATTGAACAGTCTGTTTTTAATTTCAAATTAACAGCTTTTCACTAAATGCATATTAAAGCATATACGGTACTAACATGAACAAAATCATTTTTTTGGCTGTCTGTTTGTTCCGACTAATCTCTGAAACGGCTGTACCGATTAATAGTTAATGTTATAAGAAGTAACTTAGGCTACTTTAATTTAACTAGCGGTACCTGCGGCTTTACTCGTGCTAAATCTTATGTATTATTATGTTTTAAGTACATAAGAATATGTTTAAGTATATTATCTATACTATAATAATATTATAAAGAAGTAAAGTTTGTCTGTTTGTTAAATTGTAAGGGGTATATAAAATTCTTTCACCAATAGAAAGCCACATTATTGCTGAGTGTCATAGGTTATATAAAAAAACGAAAAATAAAAAGGCTTTTACGTGGTAGTCCGTTTTGCAAAGTGAATCGGAGAAAAAACGGTCGAATGAAAGCGTTTCTTACGAACGCTGCCTTAACTATGAAAGATATATTTTTAAATTCTAGAGAAAACATGTGGAGCTTGAAAATGTTTACAAAAAAGTCAACGACAGCATATGTCTAACTTTTATATTTAAGTTACAAAAAGTAGTTTTTTTTAATATTAGTATAGATAATTTAATTTTTAATTTTTAATATTAATAAAATAATTTAGTCTAGCGAAACTCACGGCTTTACTCATGTTAAATCTGATGTATTATATGTTCTAAGTACATAAGAATATGTTTAAGTATATTATTTATTATATTTTAAGTTCAAGAATAGGATAGCTATTATCCCGATTAGTCCCTTTTTCTTTAAAAAATCAACCTTTATATTGTTAAAATGACTATTTTAATATAATTTTCCAAAAAAAGCTAATGTATAGATTCAACTCAGAATTAAATGATATGTACCTATAGATTTAAATATAATTTTTCATACATAATTAAATTACGAAGTTATGTGCCACAGTAACGCATGACTGTGTCTTCTACTTTGTATGTACATCGTAAAATAATTTTTATTACAGGCATTTGCGATACTTTTCATAACAACTACTTGAATTTCGAGGATTTTCACTAGATATATTCTGTAATTATAATTACAGTGAAAAATTTAGTTATTGACCTCATTTTTAAATCACGATTATTTCATAGTCGAATCGCTATTAAATTTGAATGTTTGTTTTGTTAGTACATTTATTCGCTTAGTACTTCGCTCGGACTCGTTCCTTGCTTTAGCGAGCGAGCGAAGCCGCGGGTTCCGCTAGTTATACATATAAACCTTCCTCTTGAATCACTCTATCTATTAAAAAAACCGCAAGAAAATCCGTTGCAAATTTTTAAGATCTAAGCATACATCGTGATAAACAAACAAAGGGAAGTGACTTTGTTTTTACTATGTAGTAATAACTTGACTGTTTTGATTGGAATTTAGTGTATAGATGAGCTAAGACCCCTATAATATATAGGCTACTGTTAGGCGTTAAGAAGGTAAGATGGGCGTCTAGATTTCTATTTCATATAATACCCTCTTACCCACGATTCGTTTGGGTTGATTGCGTCCTCGGCGAAAATGGTTTTTTCTTCCTTAGACTGACAACTTGGTGGTGTTTCACTATCGTGTCTCGGAGAGCACGTAAATCCGTCTATTCTACACCTTAACTCTCGTTTGTTATGTCGAGTAGTCGTCCCACTGGAGTATGAGAGTGATAGGAACAGAGAGTGCACTTGTGTTTGCAATATAATATCTCCTGCAGTTGGCAAGTCTCAATGAGATTTACCGCCATGACCAGAATCGGTCGAGAGGACATTATAAATATTTAGACAAGAATCGCTTTGCTCATGCTTAATCTAATAATCTAAAAATAAAAGCGAAAGGTCACTCACTAACTCACTCACTCATCACGAAATATCAAAACCGCTCTACCTATAAAGATGAAACATCAAGATCTGTCCAGTCGTTATATCGTGATATCGAAACAGACAAACAAAAATTCAGAAAACTATAGATTGGGCATCTGTATCTATAATATTGACTATTTCAATATTTTTTTCCAAAAAGTATTTAATGTTTAAAACTTCACATGTAATAAAATTCGACAAAATTCTAATTTTATTGCACGTAAAGTTTGACATTTTAACGCGTTTTAAAGTAAAAAAGCATTTTTTAGCATTATTATATTTTTTTTATTGATAACACTAAAACTCGTTAATTGTAAAAAGTATAAGGAAAAAAAATAGTTGTCATACTCTATAATAGGACTCTGAACTGCTTTATCTCAGTCTATTTATATATAAATTATGTTAAGCATCTAATTATCATAAACTTGTATTTTCCTTTAAAAATCCAATTCAAATATATGTGACTAGCGATATTTCCTGCTAAATTTAAAATGGTTGCACAAAAAAGGACTTTCTTAATCCGGCCCTGTCATCTGATCTTAGAGATCGTCTACTAAGAGTAAACTATCTTCCTGCCTTTGGTATGATATATGATACTTTTCCTGCGAGAAAATATCTTATCTCTATGAAATGTATACAAACAAACACGAGTGAAGCAAGGAGGAGTAGCTAGTTATCTATACTAATATTATAAAGCACAAGAGTTTGTTTGTTTGTTTGTTTGTTTGTTTGTTTGTTTGTTTGTTTGTTTGTTTGTTTGTTTGTTTGTTTGTTTGTTTGTTGTTCTTTTGGTTGGATTTCAAAAATTCTTTTTGTCTTGAATAGTCCGTTTATCGAGGAAGGCTATAGGCTATATTATATTACGCTACGACCAATAGGAGCGGAGCTTCAATGAAAAATGATGCAAAAACGGGAAGGGCGGGCGTTAGTTCTGCGAGGATCATACCGCGCGGCTCAGAAATTAATTGGTTTCTGGTGTTTAGAACGCGTGCGAAGCCGCGGGAAATGCTAGTAATCAATATAATTAATATAATTTATCAACAATACAATATAAGCTTTTGCGCTAGAAAAATTATCCGGTTCCTTTGTAGGTCGGTTAAAATACATCTTTCACTTCTGACATATTCATAATTTATAGTAAGTTCATACATAAATTATTTTTGTATATCCAGTACTCTAGGTCAGTAATCAATTATGAAGTTTCTATCCACAATATCGAACATATTCCTATTCTACATACTTAAACGATATGCCAGTGCGTTATTTAAATGTAAAAGATAAAAAAAAAGACAAAGGCAAATAAGAAATGAAGCTATCTTTACGGATTTTGTCGCGGATTTATATTGATTTTTGGTTCCCGACGTTTCAAATGCTTTACAGCAATCACAAAGATCAAATTAAATTCGCGACAAAATCCGAACAGATAGCTTCATTTATAATGTCAAATATTCGCGTAAACCTGAGAAAGTATTATATGTATATAAAATACTATCACGTCAGACCGTTTTCGTTCCCCCCAACGTGCGTTCATCTTAACTGGTTGGTTTCGTGTGTGTTGTCTGTGTCAGACAGGGTCAGTGTCCGGCAATTCGGTTGACCGCGAAGCTAAGAATCGAGCGGGTAGGGCCAATTTCCATGCCCTGGCCCATGCACTTGCTCCTGGTACTTCTCTGATGCAGAGTAGACTGTGGAGTACTTGGGGCTATGTGGTCTGCTTCAGCAGCTGCCAGGCTGCGACTCCCCATTAAGATGGGGGAGGTCTATTAGGATTTAGTGGGTAGTACTGGCTTTACATTTTGTTATCATTGACAGTGCCTGGTCGAAGCGAAGCGAAAGTTAAGAAGTCATTATTTATTTTTATTTATTTATTTAACTTTTTATTGTACACCAATGATACAACACAAAGAATAGACAAAAAGAAAAGATGTACAGAAGGCGGCCTTATCGCTTAAAGCGATCTCTTTTAGGCAACCCTTGAGGTAGAGGAGTAAGTTTTTGTAAGTGAGGTAGGTGGTGTACGCGAAGACTTCTATAGATATACTAGCGACTCGCGACTCGCCCTCGCTTCGTTTGGGCTCTTCCCTAGGGATTTAGCACAGGCAAAGCCGCGGGATCTGCTAGTTAAGCATATAAACCTTCCTCTTAAATCACTCTATCTATTAAAAAAACCGCATTAAAATCCGTTGCGTAGTTTTAAAGATTTAAGCATTCATAGGGACAGAGAAAGCGACTTTGTTTTATACTATGTAGTGACAATACACATACATACATACATACATACATACATACATAGATACATACATATATAGATACATACATTACCTTATTTTTACCATAGAAATAGTTAAATGAGTGAAAGTGAGCGGTTCTTACTATTGCGTTGTTACAGTTGCCAAAGTCGTAACGATATTGATTCGACCTTTCTGCTTTAACTTTATGAGGTTTAGCACACTCGATTAATTTTAATAACCTTATTTACAGCTCTTGTACATTTTTAATATCTTAAGTCTAGTTTTTTCTCAAATGATATACGATTTTAAACTTACTTGACTACACGTTTGGCTCAGTTGGTAGTGACTCTACTTTCTGCGCCAACAGTCGCGGGTTCGAGTCCTGCTGGGGGTTTTCATTTGTTGAGCACGAATGTTTGTACTCCAGTTATGGGTATGTACAATATGTAGTATATCAACTATCTGGTATCCGTAACACAAGCCTCATAGCTTATCACGGAGATGGCGCTGTTATAATAATGTCCCAACATATTTATTTATATATTTGTTTATTTTTTTAAATTTCGCGTTTCATAACTAGATCAAATATCGTACAACGGGACTTAAGGCGTGTATTAGTTAAAGGTACCTTATTCACGACTTTTCGGCCGAGTTGCTTCAGCTGTAGTCACGGGATTAACTTAATATATTAACGAAAGTTTCTCGCCGGTTCTTTTCAGCAGAACAGCTTTCCGAGCCGGTGGTAATTTAATTTAAATAATGTAAAAATGACGATGCCCAGCGGTAACGCGCTCGCTTGAATAACTGAGTAATGCGAGTTCAAATCCGGGTTTCGCACCTCTGATATTTTCATGTGCAATCATTTCTATCATGTTTACCACTTGTCTTACGGTGAAGGAAAACATCGTGAGGAAACCTGCATGTCTGAGAAAACCTAGCAAGTTTTCGAAAGACATGTGAAGTCTGCCAACACGCACTAGTTGGACTATGGCCTGATCCCCTCGTACTGAGGGAGGCCTGTGCCCAGCAGTGAGATGTTAAAAAGGACTGAAGACATTGAATTTGAAAATATTATTATAAACTAGCGACTCATCCTCGTTCCGAGTGGTTCCACTTTAGTTCGTGTCTATGTACACTTACAATTTAGATAGAATTTTCTGAATTAAATATTTTTCCGCAGTAAAAGTATCCTATGTACTATATACCAGGATAACCAGCTACCATAATAACCAGCTAACATCATACCAAATTTCACCTAAATCTGCCTTCTGGTTATTTCGTGGTGCATTCACAGACGGACAAAAGTTCTCAAAACTATAGATTCGGTCTCTGTTTTGATAATAACGACTATTTCAATAAGATTTTCCATAAAATATTCAATGTATCGACTAAGTTAGAGTTTTATAATGTGTTCTCTCCTACCGATTCTGGCCACGGCGGCCAATCTCATCAAGAGTAGCCAACTGCGCAGGAGATATTATAGTGCAGACACAAGTACACTCTCTGTTCCTATCACTCTCATACTCCGGTGGGACGACTGTTCGACACGACCAGTGAGAGCTAAGGCGCAGGACCGACGGCTTTACGTGCTCTCCGAGGCACGGAGGTGACACACCGCCAACTTCCCAACTCCGGGCTGTTACTGAGGCTTACTAAACAGAAAGACTCAATAATTAAACTTGTCCCGACACGGGACTCGAACCCAGGACCTCTCGAAGTATAAACATGCTAGCCACACTACCACCGTTATTATATGTGCCTACTATATAAAAAAAATTGACGTATGAGCTATAAGAATTTATTGACATTTACTACGCAAGTGAACCCGAGGGCAAGAACTAATGGTTAAATATAACCGATAGTTAAGACAAAGTGATTTAAAATTTAATTGCAAAAAATTTACATAATGTAACTTTTAATGTATGTTTTGATCCATGATTATTTGCAGGTTGTAAAAAAAATGACGGATTGAGAGTTAATTATGTTTGATGAATATTTTTTAAAAAGAATTGTTTATACTAACATTTTTTCACGACTTCACCCGCATTTTTATATGTATCTAGATACCTATAAATAGTCAAATACAAAAGCAGTACGATGTTCTCCTATGAAAAACAGATTTTTTTCGTTTTGCTTACTAAAAAAAGATATCCCAACATATTATCTTTTATTATACACAGCGCCATCTAGTTCCCTGGTAAGCTACGAGATTTGAGGCTCTAATTACGGATACCAGATAGTTGATACACTTCACATATTATATATCTTTTAAATACATACATAATATTATAAATATAAACACCCATGACTGGAGTACAAACATTCGCGCTTAACAAATGAATGCCCCTAGACCTCGAACCCAGGATATCTGGCGCAGAAAGTCGGGTCACTACAAAAGCCAATCGCCTCGTCAATGTAGGTTTAGTGTTGCAAATTAAAAAAAGCAGTTTTACATATTATTCAGTCTATAATTAAATATAACAAACTACTGAGTAGAATCAGTCCATTAAATATTTTTTTTACAATCTTATTGAAATAGTCTTTATCTTTTTTTTTTACAGTTTTTTTTGTGATAAGAACTTGATATCCGGGTACTTAAACACAACAAATCAACGTCATATAGGTTACTTATTATTTCGGGAAATAGCTAATTTCTGCTGCGGTCTCGGGTTCGAGTCCCGCTGGGGGTATTCATTTGTTGAACTCGGATGTTTGTACTCCAGTCATGGGTTAAACACCCATATTTATTATATGTTTCTATTTAAACTTATATTATATATATCGACTATCTGGTATCCGTTACACAAGCCTCGTAGCTTAAACCAACCGACCGTAAACCAAATTCTTTCTGAGTCGCAGAACTAACGCCCGCCCTTGCTGTTTTTAAAATATTTTTCGTTGATGCTCCGCTTCTATTGGTCGTAGCGTGATGTAATATAGCCTATAGCCTTCCTCGATAAACGGACTATCCATCACTAAAAGAATTTTTCAAATTGAACCAGTAGTTTTTGAGATTAGCGCGTTCAACCAAACAAACAAAGAAACAAACAAACAAACTCTACAGCTTTATAATATTAGTATAGATTTAATAACTCGTTACATGTACTGTAACAGAAATATACACTACTAGCGACTCGCCCTCGCTTCGCTCGGGCTCTTCCCTAGATTTAGCACAGGCAAAGCCGCGGGATCCGCTAGTTATACATATAAACCTTCCTCTTGAATCACTCTATCTATTGGAAAAAACCGCATCAAAATCCGTTGCGTAGTTTTAAAGATTTAAGCGCACATAGGGATATAGGGATATAGGGACAGAAAAGGCGACTTTGTTTTATACTATGTAGTGATGTAATATCTTATTGCTAATCTAACGGTGTTTAACAAGTACAATATGTTTGTTGGTGTGTATGTTTAATCCGGACACACATTGACCCAGCCCTCTACCTAATTTCTTTCGTCAGTTATACGGTTTTATTGTATAGGTTGGTCTAATTTTAATATTCTATACTAAGTCATAGGTTCGATTATTGGTTTAAGTAAATTAATCTTATTAAAAAATACTTGCTTTCGCTCTTATCAGATCCAGCTGTAGCCGGTAATATAAAAAAAAATTGTAGAGGATCATACTAAATCTATGCACAAAATTACCGTCGTATATTTTTTAGTATGTATTTGTAAGGACATTAACACACAGCGCCATCTAGTTCCGTGGTAAGCTATGAGGCTTGTGTTACGGATACCAGATAGTTGATACGCTATATAAATTTAAATACATACATAATCGACTCGTATTATAAATATAAACACCCATGACTGGAGTACAAACATGAATCTCCAGCGGGACTCGAACCCACGAACGCTAGTACAGTTAAAATTAAAATAAATTTTTTAAGTAATTTGACACCAAAAATCTTATAACTTTATTGAAGTCGGTTAAAATTATTTTCAGTTACATATAATCAGTGTTCAAATAAAAAGTTATGGCTAAATTTTTTATATACATGTAGATTGAAAGATTAATTCTTTATACTCGTAAATCTAACGCGAGCGAAGCCGCGGGTTCCGCTAGTGTATTATAGAAGTAAACCTGCATCTTGATTTATTTTATCTATTAAAAAACCGCATCAAAATCCGTTGTGTAGTTTTAAAGATCTAAGCATACGTAGGGACAGACAGACAGCAGGAAGCGACTTTGTTTTATACTATGTAGTGATATTCTATTAGACAAAAACTTGGGTTTTTCCATTAACGGTTCAAAGATCTTCAAAGCTATGTAACTTTAATTTAATTGGCACTTAATGTTTTAGTTTTTACCCGACTGCGCCAGAAGGAGGAATATGTTTTTCGACTGTATGTTTGGGACGCTCTGCGAACTGGACCGGTCGATGGATTTTAGATCGATTAGTGTGATTAGATCTATGAGAGTGACAATGGGTATATCAAAATAAAAAATGGCAGATTTTTGGCGCCAAATTCGAATGTTTGTCACGCTCTGCAGCCTGAAGCTCGATGGATTTTAGCTTCAAAGGTGTCGTTAGATTAGTATTAATTGTGAAAGTGACACCGGGTATAAATTTTGAATCAGAACACAACATATTTTAGGTTTTTTTTCATTTCCAAATTACATAGAAACGCCGACTGCGTTTTTTAGTTTTTTATTTGCACTGATTTGTTGAATAACTAACATTTAACAACTATCCTGCTTAATATTTTCTCTCATTTATTTAATTTATTTAATTTATTTTTTTATTTTTACATTATTACACACAGCGTCTTCTAGTTCCGTAGTAAGCTACGAGGCTTGTGTTACGGATACCAGATAGTTGATATACTACACATATAACTTTAAATACATATTATAAACATAAAACCCATGAATATCCCCAGCGGGACTCGAACCCGCGACCGCTGACGCAGCAAGTAGACATAGAAAGACGAACCTTTGGCTGAATTTGTAACCTTGCTCTGCCAGTGGTCGCGGGTTCGAGTACGCGTGGGTGTAGAAAGCATTTACCAGTATGATCGTAGTATAGTAATTTACTCATGGAAAATTTCTATGACTTTGTTTGTTTCTATTTCCATTTATTTACTCGTTTAATGGTTTTTTAATGTGTAACCGATTTTGTGATCTCGTAAGCAATTTTATAATTATTAAAATCTATATAAGACCAATTAAAAATTAATTTAAAATATCGGTCTAGTGTTATCTATACATTTAATAAAAGTCTAACTGAGTCGCATCTTTATATTAAACTAGCTGATACCCGCGACTTCGTCCGCGTTGCTTGAAATATTAACAAAGTTTTCCGCATGCGCGCTACGCCGCTTGCCCCACTACTCCGCGAGAAGGAAACATACATCACTGAACACGCAGTGCATATACAAATCGTTGTTTCTTGAAACTTTAATAACTTTTTATTAAATGAAGATATCGCAATCATTTTTTTTGATAAGGGCCAAGTGTCTAAGAAATAAAACTTAGAAAGTTTCATTGAAGTCTATCCAGTAGTTTTTCCGTGATGCGCACACAACTGCAGACCTCTATCATTTTATTTATATACATATAGATACTTATTAAGCAAGCGAAGCCGCAGGCTTAGGCTTAATATAATATCCAAAATTAAAGTAGCCTAAGTTACTCCTTATAACATTAGCTGACTGCAACTGAAAGTTCCATCAAAATCGGTCCACTCGTTTCAAAGATTAGCCGGAATGAACCGACACATAAACACAAAAATTTAAATTGATTTTTTGATGTTAGTACCGTATCATATGCATTTAGTGAAAAGCCGTTAATTTGAAATTAAAAACAGACACTTCAATTTTATTTATATGTATAGATAATATATCATCTTTGTATTTACTTCAATTTGCTATGTTTTTGGCAGTTCTCGTAAATAATTTACTTTGTAATAAAATTGAAGTGAAACTTCTTTAGAATCGTTGTGATTTCAAACTCGATGAAACGAAAAATAAATCCATAGTACCAGGCGCTCAGAGACGGGGAAGAGTTAGCCTTAGTTAGATCTCGCCCACCGCGAGTCAGTGACATTTCTAACTCTGTCTAACTCGTGGGTGTGACCGTAGCGCCATCTCCCTCTCTCAACGAGCTTAGACGGGGTTATTTAGTTTAAATATAAACGAGATTTAAAAATTAGTTTGCCAAAGAAGTTTTACTTCTGACATGTGTACTTTGTACACACACGCACTTTTTTATTTGTAGCATAGTACATAGGACAGACAGTGCGAAGCGACTTTGTTTTATACTTTGTAGTGATAAAAAATCTAAATTTTAGAATTATTAAACCTAATTTTAAAGTTATAAATTAATATTGTATGTATTTAAAAATATATATGTGTAGTATATCAATTATCTGATACCCGTAACACAAGCCGCGTAGCTTACCACGGAACTAGATAGTGCTGTTGTAAAAATGTCCGAACATATTTATTTATTTATTTATTATATAAAGTTCTAGTCTTCAACCGAAATAAAAAAATATTTCATATCGCATAATATTTCATTAATTCTGTCACGTGTACATTATGTATACAAATGGTCGATTAAAGAGATATAAAATAAGAGTAAGCATTAAAATGAAGTCTTTAAACCTGCTTGTATCTGTTTCAATTTCGATGTAATTTTCAGATTTTTACTGTCATTTTTATTAAAAAAACATTAAACTTCTATAAATAATTTCCTTGAAAAAACCCTTTTTTCATTTCTGTTGCAATAAGGGTTTAAGCTATATAGGCTTCCAAACAGGTAGAAAAATCAAGGATTGATGGACTCACGAAAACTAGGTAGGTTTTTCAGACATGAGCATAACTTAAAAATTTCCTACTCTAGAGGTTCAGGATCTAAGTTTGAACCCAATGAGGACTATCATTTTTTGGCTCACCAGGTGGCGCTACTGTAGAGTGAGGTCCTAAAGTACGGCTGTTAAAGTTAGTTTTTACGGGCGCAAAAAGAATAATTTACATTTAAATCATATTTAATACAAAAGAAACGTAGAGTAAACGTATTGTCCATGCTACAGTGTAGCGCAGTCCCGTTTTGCTCGGAAAAAAAGCGAACATAAGTTTCCGAAAGCTAAAACTGTCTCAAAGCAGTGTTAAGTAGCGATTCGCAACTTCTATTTGCCATAATTAATGTAACGTATTGCTAAATATTCGTAACAGTAATCTTAATAGAAATAAACCGCGTAACCAACCGGCAAACAGTGACATTTGACATTTCGGAGACCTCACGCTACACAAGCGCCCCTAGCGGCAAATTCATACGCGATAGCCCTCATTCACTTGGGTTTTACTGCGAAATAACTTAAATACTACTTTATTCTATGATTTTTCATAAAATATTTCAAGAATATACATAAAAAATAATTTATTTCATTATTTGAAATACAAACTCGTAATGTTGCTATTATCATAATTACGTAAAGATAACGTCTCATTTTTATATAGAAAAAGCGAGATTAAAATCAAAAAACACATGAATAGTTTTTTCAGTTACAAAAAAATTATGAGTTGCAATTAATTTTTAACTATATAATATAAAGCTGAAGAGTTTGTTGGTTTAAAAGTGCTCTTCTCAGTCGTGTCAAGTAAGTACTATAAAATCTACCATCTGTGAGGTATTCTGGCGTGCGCTGCCAAAACCGCTAGAGTTAAACATATGTAATATATGATGGAAATGTTTATCTTAAACAAGCGACTCATCCTCACTTCGCTAGGGTTCGTCCCTAGATTTGCACAGGCAAAGCCGCGGGTTCCACTAGTTATACATATAAACCTTCCTCTCGAATCACTCTATCTATTGAAAGAAACCGCATCAAAATCCGTTGCGTAGTTTTAAAGATCTAAGCATACATAGGGACAGACAGACAACGGTAGTGTAGTGAAACACGTTTTGCTTCATTATTTATTATCGCTGTCACTATTGTTACTTTGTCAACATACTTTATAAATGTCATGTAAAAATATAAATAACTGTAACCTATGGCCTTAATTAGATGTTTTTATGCACAAAATGACACCTACGCTCTATAATGGACTTTATATCAACGTTCTATCAGTATCAGTCTAGTTGTAACGCGCGCTAGGGAAATCGAGTGAAGCAGGTTCAAATCCGGGTTTCCACTTGTTTTATGGTGGTTTTATTCGCATTTGACCAGCTTGGCCAGACTTGGCCAGAATTGGCTAGAATTGGCCAGACTTGGCCGGACTTGGCCAGACTTGACATATGTTCTGATCTTATTTGGGAGGCCAGTGCCGAATAGTGGGATGTTAAAAAAAAGCTCAATACGATTGAGCAATTAAGGGTTCTGTATCTTCATGAATCATATCTGAGAGAATTTTAAATAGGTCAGTAGTTCTTGATATTACCTTTGCTAAATGCGCAGGGTATAGTGTAGTGCATAAGTGTTCGCACGAACTTCAGTGCATATTATTTTATTCGGTGGTACATGCTTTCTGAGTATCATAGTTTACAAAATCAAATAAATCCGCGACAAAATCCGAGAAGTCACTTTTAAACGGTATTACGGGAATATTTTATCAGAACAACTGACTAATGAAAGTTTATCCGTCTTGAGACTCGAACCCAAGACGAAGCCTGCAGCGGCTCATGCCAGGTTTTGGAAAGCGAGGCAGTTCATATAAACATTGTTAGAAGCAAAGCCGTAGTAGAAGTGTAATATATAATGTATGTTCTTTTTTATATTCTAATGCATTAAGAATATAAATTGCTTCTAGGTAAAAATAACTTGTTATTGTACAATATGGTTATATTTATTATCAGAGTTGGGTAGTGGCAAATTCCAAATATTCAATTACGTATCTTAATCTCAATACTACCTACACTAGTTTTTAGTCTTACTAGTGTTAGCTGCCTCGGTGGTGTAGTAACGTATAGAGTCCTGGATCGGGCCAAGTTTAGAAGTCTTTCTGCTTCGTTAGCCTCAGTAACAGCCCTGAGCTGGGAAGTTAGCCGTGTTTTGCCCTCATGCCTCGGAGAGCACGTAAAGCCTTTTGTCCTGTGAGTCGTATCGAGCAGTCGTTTCACCGGAATATGTGGTAAGAGAGTAAAAAGGAATAGAGAGTGCACTTGTGTCTGCGCGTAGACTTGTGCAATATAGTATCTCTTGCGCAGATGGCTAGTCTCAATGAAATTGGCCACCGAAGTCGTAATCGGTCGGGCGGACATTCGTTTTTATTAGCGATTTCATTCAGTAGTAAATGAATAAATCTAAGGCTGTATTATCCAAAATATTGGCTTCATTATGAATTTTATCAAAAACCGTTCAGCCCTTCCAATACGCATTCACAGTGTAACGCGCTCGCTTGGATAAGAATCATTTTCCAACATGATTACCACTTGACTTACAGTTAAGGAAAATATCATGAGAAAACCTGCATGTTAAGAGAACCTAGCAAGTTTTCGAAAGACATGTGAAGTCCGCCAACACGTACTTGTGCAGCGTGGTGGACTGTTGCCTGATAACCCTCGTATTGAAGGAAGGCAGTTAAACCTAAAAAAGGGCAAGTGGCAAATATATGTATATTGATTAATTGTGACACTTGGGGCCATTCATTTATTACGTAAGAAAATTTAGGGGGGAGTGGGGTCGACCATGTCTTATGTTTTCTTACAAGGGGATGGGAGGGAGTCTCGATAGTTCTTACGTGAGATCAAAAAATGCGCAAAGTTAAAAGTATACTTTGAAAATCGCGGACAACCGAGCGAAAGGTATTGTACCTTTAAAATTACAAATAAACAGTTCAAAAAACTGTTAGTACATACTTTTGAAAAATAAACATTAAAATAAACCAAACATGTATTCATTTTTTCTTTTAGACTCTTACGTAATAAATATTAAGCAGGGGGGAGGGGGTCGGCCTATTCTTATTTTTTCTTATAATAGGGGGGAGGGGATCAAAAACTAGCGAAAATAGTCTTACATAATAAAGGAATAGTCCCTTTGACTTATTTGACTTGATTAATCGTAATTGGCCTTGTGTTAAAATTATGCCAATATTTGTCAGATAAGTGACCCAATAAGCTAATTCAATAGTAATTTATTGTTACCTAAATTATGATTATTATCTTTGTAAAGGTCTCTTAAAATTTAGAATACAAAGATAACCTATGTTTTGTGAATGTTTATTGATCGACTTCAAAACAAAAGGGGACATTATTACACACAGCGCCATCTAGTTTCGTGGACCTACGAGGCTTGTGTTACGGATACCAGATAGTTCATATACTACACATATATAAATTTTAAATACATACATATTATAAATATAAACACCCATGACTGGAGAACAAACATACATGCTGAACAAATGAAGGGTCTCGAACCTGCTCTCACTACCAACTGAGCCAAACGTGTCCTCAATAAAAAAGGAGTTAAAAATACCGACAAAAAGCGAGTCCAGTTAATGATTAAACCACAGTTTTCAAACCCAACGGTGAATTTCCATGATATCTTCCCACAATCGCGGTCGTTTAGTAATTTACTTGTTATAACGGTGCTCCAAATAAACTGCGGTTAAAGCTGAGTTGATTCACCTTACCTGTAAGATTTAATCATATACATATTATGTATTTATTAAGTAATTTCTTCTTTTTTACGTCATTTGTAATCTAAAATTAAAAACAAAATTACATCAATATATATGTATAAAACAAAACATAAAAAACAAAGGTTGTAAAAAACTTATACGGGTACCTAGGGAGTAGGGACGAACCCAAGCTAGGGGTAGTTACACATAAAAATTATTATATAATTTAAATTCAAATTGTACGTCAGTTTGTCAGTCCGTAAGAAAGGAAGCAATTCTGTTGAGAATATCAGGTGAGAAACTCGACAGTTGCTCAATCCGGGACTTAAACCTCAAACATACAGGAAGTCTTGAATAGCAGTCAAACATAAATGAATATCGAATATAATATAATAATAATAAAACTTTTTTTGATAAACACACTGAATCTAACATAGATATATATTTATACTAGCGACTCGCCCTCGCTTCGCTCGGGCTCTTCCCTAGATTTAGCACAGGCAAAGCCGCGGGTTCTACTAGTTATGCATATAAACCTTCCTCTTGAATCACTCTATCTGTTAAAAAAAACCGCATCAAAATCCGTTGCGTAGTTTTAAAGATTTAAGCATACATAGGGATATAGGGACAGAGAAAGCGACTTTGTTTTATACTATGTAGTGATTAGATATACATATAATATCTGAGGAAAGTATTACATTTAGGGCCAGTTTCACCAGTTTCTGATAAAGTTCCTGATAGCGTATCCGGAACTTATCTGACGGATGAACTACAAATTTCGGTTTCACAAGTCTTGAATAGTGGTATCTGGCAGTTAAAGTGGCCGGTAATTTATCAGCCGAATCAAGTGGCCGTTAAAGGTGGTATCTGGTAGATAACTAAAATGATTCGAATGGAGGGCGCGAATAAAAATATCTGTCATTTATTTTTGGTAACAAATAATAATAATACTCTTTATAGTAGTCTGCAGCCACAAGATAGATTTGTTTGAATTTTAAGAAGACGAATTTGATGAATATTATGAACATATTTCGCGACCTCATAGAAATAGAGTAATCCGCCCTAGACCAAATTATTTTATATTGCTTGATGATGAAGATTTTAGAATTCGATTCCGTCTTACCAAAAGGTCTGTACAAAATATTCATACGTTAATAGAAAGTGATATAAAGACTACAACCGACGGGTAAGTAGATATGTAGTAGTAAATAAGCTCAGTTTCAATTTGAGCGAAATTCACACTTCTTTCACGCTTTTATTTATTCATTTTTAAATAACGATTTTCGTTTGCTTTGATTTTGTGTGAAACCAAATTCTAAGTTCTAATCAAGCGTCTATTAAATATAACATACAACAAAAAAGCGCGAATGTCGAAATAATTATGACATCCGTGGGTTCATTTTACGCTACATTTGGAACGCAAACTTGTAATCATAATAACATTTACCATCGATTTAATTACTTTTCATCACATTATAACAAAATTATATTCAAGAACATTAAAAAGTAAAATGTATCTTATTTAAAATAATAAAATAATTAAAATATTTTAGTTTTAAATAGCGATCATATGCGTCTGTGTAATGAAATGCAAAAAAGCGACGTTGCCGTTCTGTAAAATAGCAAATGGCTTGTAATATATCTGCCGGTTAGTTTATCAGGTAGTTTAATGGTGAAACAGAAAAAATATATCAGCAACCGTTATCTCTTAGTTAGTGTTAAGTGGCAGATTACTAACTGAAACTTTATCAGAAACTTGTGAAACTGGCCCTTAAAGTTTTGATGTTAAAAAATATAAACGTTAAAATAAGATAGTAGTGTAGTCATGGCACCAATAGAGATAAAGTGAGGATGAGGGAGATAAAAATGGAGGCTTCTAATGCATTCGAAGAAAAGGAAACAATGCTAAAAATTGTGAAATCTTGCTGGTTTTTTACACAACTATTCTGTTTAATCTTTCAGCGAGACAAAAAAAAATTAATATTTTCAAGTCTTACTTTAGGGAACAAACGAAATATTATCTACATATAAATAAAATTGGAGTGTCTATTTTTAATTTAAAATTAACAGCTTTTCACTAAATGCATATTTATTTATTTATTTATTTAAATGCATATGAAAGTATATATACTTAAAAAGTAGCCTAAGTTACGCCTCTTCTCTCGCAGATAGCTTATAACATAAGCTATCTGCGAGTGAAGAGCCGGAACAAACAGACAGACAAAAGTTTAAAAAACGTTTTATTATTGCTAGTATCGTATTTCACTCGCAGATACAGTTCTTGAGGTATAAGCTCAGCTTTGAATTTGTGTGAGTGCAGTGTACGGATAGGCGACCGAAGGCGTAGCGCGTTGCGAGTTGGTTTAAACCTGTTTTAACTGGTTTTTGATGCGCTGCTATTGGCTATTAGCTATCACTCACACAAATGCAAAGCTGAGCTTACGCCTCGAGAACTGTAGCTTATGTTATAAGGCGTAACTTAGGCTACTTTTTAACTGACTTCAAAAAAGGAGGAGATAGACATTTTATTTATTTTAACTAGCGGACGCCGTGGCTTCGCTGACGCTAAAGCCAGGGACGAATCCGAGCGATGCAAGGGTGATTCGCTAGTATTAAACATTATTACAATACCCAGAACTTAAGATCAATTTATTTTTTATCTATCGCGCTTTAAAAAGTATCTTAAGTAAGGTTTCAATAATTGATTTATCATCTTCAGGATATTGGTTTTTTGTGATCATTTCTCATCATTAATATTAAATGACGTCAGCATATTGACGTAAAAGGATGTAAGGTATAATTAGGTAGCACGCCTGAAAAAAGTTCGAACGAACGAATTGGTTTATCCAGAATTTAAGCTTTTAATTATTATAAATGAAACTTTAATTTAATATAATTTTAAATATAAAATGTTCAGGATTAAAATATATAATAAGGTACTTTGGTGCCATTTTGGATTTTTTGTAAATTGTGGGTAGGCACTGTCTGTAACAAGTATATAAACCCCTGAGACGTCAAATACCTTAGTCTCTCCCGTGACAATAATTGCTGTAAAGCATTCGAAACGTCGGAAACCATAAATAATAATAAATCCGCGACAAAATCCGAAAACATAGTTTCAATTGAATTTATTTACTGAGTTCATTATTTTTGTTATATTAAAAATTTGAATAAATAAACTTCCTCAATTCTTCAATGCAAAAAGTGATAGTTTATATGCAATTAAAGTGATATATGCTCTAAGCAGATAGCCTTCAAAGTTATGTCCAAAATATGTAATACGTTTGAGATGTCACTGTGTGGGATTTTATAGACAGCCTATATTACTAGTGATTCAGCTTGGCTCCACTTGAGTTTGTTCCCTAGGTACATTGTAACGGTTAGTAAATATTAACGAAAATTACATTTTCACAGTAAAAAGTATCTTATATGTTGACTCGGATAACCAGCTATATATGATATGATATGATATGATATGATATGATATGATATGATATGATATGATATGATATGATATGATATGATATGATATGATATGATATAATATGATATGATATGATATGATATGATATGATATGATATGATATGATATGATATGATATGATATGATATGATATGATATGATATGATATGATATGATATGATATGATATGATATGATATGATATGATATGATATGATATGATATCATATCATATCATATCATATATAGCAAATTTCATAAAAATCTATCAAATGGTTTTCTCGTGATGCAGCCACAGACAGACAGACAGACAAAAAATCTATTTCAATAAGAATTTTTCAAACTTGAATTTAAATTAAGGCTAACTCTTTCCCGTCTCTGAGCGCCTGGTACTATTGACTTATTTTTTCGTTTCATCGAGTTTGAAATCACAACGATTCGAAAGAAGTTTCACTTCAAAAAATATTTCATGTGTAAATTACATTCATCAATCAGGTCACGGGAGAGGAATCCGAAACGTCGGGAACCAAAAATCAAAATAAATCCGCAACAAAATCCGAAAAGGTAGTTTCATTTATAATGTCAAAAATTCGCGTAAACCTATGAAAGTATTAAATTCAATTGAATAAATAAGGACTAAAATTATTATTTACTAGTAACTGATCCTCGCTTCGCTCGGGCTCTTCCCTAGATTTAGCACAGGCAAAGCCGCGGGATCCGCTAGTTATGCATATAAACCTTCCTCTTGAATCACTGTATTTATTAAACAAAACCGCATCAAAATCCGTTGCGTAGTTTTAAAGATTTAAGCATACATAGGGATATAGAAAAAGCGACTTTGTTTTATACTATGCAGTGACAAGTAAATGATCCTCGCTTCGCTCGGGTTCGCCCCTAAATCTAGCGCGAGCGAAGCCGCGGGTTCTGCTAGTAATAAATATAGCCTCTTACTCAGTGATAATGTAGGTTTCTTATGGCAAAAGAATTTTTGAAATCGGTCCAGTAGTTTTTGAGTTTATTCGTTACATACAAAAATACAAATCTTTCCTCTTTATTATATTAATATTATAGTACACATGATGATATTAGTTTATAGTTTTCCTCAATAATTGGACTACTATAATGATAAAAAAATCAAATCGTAATAGTAGTTCTTGAGATTACCGCGTTCAAAGTTCAAACAAACAAATTGTGCTTTTTTAGAATATTAAGTACTATAAGAACACTCTTAATTAAATAATAATTTATATTAGCATAACGGTTGCGGGTTCGAGTCCCGCTGGAGGATTCATTTGTTAAGCACGAATGTTTGTACTCCAGACATGGGTTTATAATAAGTATTTATTTAAAAGTTATATATGTGTAGGATATCAACTATCTGGTATCCGTAACAAAAGCCTCGTAGGTTACCACGGAACTACATGATGTCCCAACGTATTTATTTAGAAGAATAAAATTCTAAAAAAATCAAATTGCCAAAATGAACATCGAATATAACAAAACTACGCTTCTTTAAAGTCGGTTTAAAGTAATGTAGGCGATTATTAGTATAATACCAAAAGCGTTTTTCAATATTTGCAAAGCGGCCTTTAAAATTATCAATACCAAGGTTTTAATTGCGGATATGTTGAGATCTAGACGAGGTTACCAAAATTATAAATTCCCCAATGTCGAATTAGACATGCTTATATTGAAAAAAATAAGACAGTGGTAGCCCAGCGGTAACACGGTCGCTTGGATAACCGAGTGATGCGGGTTCAAATCCGGGTCTCGCACCTCTGATATTTTCATGTGCGAATCATTTATATCATGATCACCAATTGTCTTACGGTGAAGGAAAACATCGTGAGGAAACCTGCATGTCTGAGAAAACCTAGCAAGTTTTCGAAAGACATGTGAAGTCCGCCAACACGCACTAGGCCAGAGCGGTGGACTTTGGCCTGATCCCCCTCGTTCTGAAGGAGGCCCGTGCCCAGTAGCGGGACGTAAATAAGGGCTGATGATGATGATGATAATGATATTGAAAAAAATTAGTCACTCTACCCTTGCTTGGATTCGATTTAATGATCATTGCCAAAATTATCAAACTAATACTTTCTTAGATTTACGCGAATATTTGACACCAGCCTTTCCCGCGGCTTTGCTCGCGTATTGGTTAAGGCTGGAAACCAAATACCTCGCATAGCTAAAAGCGAAAAGAAATATTTTCCTCCCGTTTTTGCAACATTTTTCATTGCTGCTCCGCTCCTCTTGGTCGTAGCGTGATGTAATATAACTTATAGCCTTTCTCGATAAACGGACTATCCAACAAAAAAAGAATTTTTCAATTCGGATCTGTAGTTCCTGAGATTAGCGCATTCAAACAAACCTATCTGTCTTAAGTTATTCTACAAAAATTCCGCATACATATTTCATGTGTCAGCTGTTATTGCTATAACAGTGAGACATAAAGACTATAAAATTCAATACTTTATTTCTAATGCACATTTTGCTGTCAAATATATCTTTATGATTTCATCTATAGGACGAACCCAGTAAAAAGCGAAGGTGAATCGCTAGTTGAATTTTATTAAAAAAATTAGCGACTCGCCCTCGCTTCGCTCGGGCTCTTCCCTACATTTAGCACAGGCAAAGCCGCGGGATCCGCTAGTTATGCATATAAACCTCCATCTGGAATCACTCTATCTATTAAAAAACCGCTTCAAAATCCGTTGCGTAGTTTTAAAGATCTAAGCATACATAGGGATATAGCGACAGAGAAAGCGACTTTGTTTTATACTATGTAGTGATAGTGATGATACTATTATTAAGATTGTAGTCTGTCTGTCTATTTTGTTACGGATAGTTTTAGAAACGGCTACACCGATTTTGATGGAACTGTCATTGGAATATAGATATAAATTATGACTTAGACTACATTTATTTAAAAAAAACACCCAAACGAAGCATGTAAGTTGCCAGTATTTAAATAACAACTAGGATATAGGTAAAAACCTGTGATTTTATTTAAGTTTTTACCAAACTTAAATAAAATAATTAATGGCTGATATGCCCTTGTCTGAATTCGCTTGAATAACAATATAAATATAATAAAGAATGCTAATTTATATCTGCATATAGATTACATTTTTTATATTTTCATACATTTTTATTCTTGATTGATTTATATAATGGTTATATAATAAAAAGAATAAAAGTTTTACTTACAAGAGTGGAATTTATTTAAAAAATATTAATTAATATATACAATAAAGATAAAAAAAAAAGGATTTTTTCACCATTGATGGTGGAATTGAAAGCTTTCTAACGCTAGTCTATATAGAAAAAAAAAATTAAAGTGTCTATTTGTAATGTCAAGATAACAGTTTTTTAATAAATGCATATTATGAAGTATATAAAACTTTTGTCAGTCTGTTTGTTCCAACAAATCTCCAAAACGGCTGGGCCGATTTTGACGAGACTTTCACTAGCAGATAGCTTATTTTATAGCAAGTAATTAAGTTACTTATACATTAGAAAAATAATTAAGGTTTCGTTCAAAAAATAACTTATAAAGACGAATCTGGGTTAAGCGAGAGTAATCCGCTAGTTTTACAAAATTAAAAATATGCATCACAATTAGAGGATTTTGACTAAAACTTACAAAAAATAGATACATGTTTTTTGAAATACTATAAAAACTTTAGAATATACAAAATTTGGCCTCACGTTTTATATTTTAGCAAATGCATTTCAGTATGTATAATATCATTTTTTACTACTCGGCAGCGCTTGAAGCCAAGTTCCGTGAATAAATTGATTATTTTACAAGATCCTACCTACCATAGATAAACCATACCTACTTCATAATATGTTAATTCAATCAAATTTTTATGCAAATAAACTTTAACAAGCAAGTTTATATCGTTATTAAAATTATACGATCGAACGAGTAAGTGAATAAAACCACAAAAAATAAATGTCATCAATAAAGATTTAAAAAGTGAAGAGCTTTGATATAATTAAAAGTTTTCCATTAGATATGACGTGAGAAAGGGTAGTGTTAGCTTAGTGGTAATGCGCTCGCTTGGATAACCTAGTGAAGCGGGTTCAAATTCGGGTTATGCACCTCTGATATTTTCATATACGAATCATTTCTATCATGATCACCACTTGTCTTACGGTGAAGAAAAACATCGTGAGGAAACCTGCATGTGTGAGAAAACCTAGCAAGTTTTCGAATGATATGTGAAGTCCAGGATGGTGGACTATGCCCTGATTCATATTGAAGGGAGTTACCTCCAGCAGTGGGATGTTAAAATCTGAATACTTACATAACTTGAGTTTTTTTGCGTAGACTAATATTCGAGCTTATCTATGTAATTAATAATAATATTAATAATAAATATGTTGGGACATTTACACACAGCACTATCTAGTTCCACGATAAAGTACGAGCCTTGTGTTATGGATACTAGATGGTTGATATACTACACATATATAAGTTTAAATACATACATATTATAAATATAAACATCAATGACTGGAGTACAAACATTCGTGCTCAACAAATGAATGCCCCCAGCGGGACTCGAACCCACGACCGCTGGCGTAGGAAGCAGGGTCACTACCCACTGAGCCAAACGTGTCGTCAAATTTTACATTGGTTTCTAAGATTAATATACTTACGATAGGGTCAAGATCTGACCTTACTTTTTGTATCAACATATTATTTGATTGCGAACAACTAATAAGAATTACATATGCAAAAAACTTGTTCAAAATATTTTTTTGATGTCTGATATGGTAACTCACATCCGCACAAGTTATTTTGCGTAATAATAATTATCTATATTAAAAAAATAAATGATATCAGACTGTTACCAATGCGATAGTGGGTATTTGTTATTTCATCACGCTAAAATGGCTGGTTAGATTTTGATGAGATTTAGTGAACAGATAGGCTATTTTATTTTATTTTTATTGAGGAAACAAAGTGTTTACAAATATTTATACAATAGTTTGAAATTAATGGTACTAATCTATACTAATATTATAAAGAAGTAAAGTTTGTTTATTTGTTAAATTGTAAGGGGTAATCTCGGGATCTACTGAACCGATTTTAAAAATTCTTTCACCAATAGAAAGCCACATTATTGCTGAGTGTCATAGGCTATATAAAACACCGAAAAATAAAAAGGCTTTTACGTCCGTTTTGCTAAGTGAATCGGAGAAACGGTCGAATGAAAGCGTTTCTACGAACGCTGCCTTAACTATGAAAGATATATTTTTGAGTTCTAGAGAAAAGATGTGGAGCTTGAAAATGCCTAAAAAAAAGTCAACGACAGCATATGTCTAACTTAAAAACACTATGTACTAAAAAGGATTATTAAAATTATGCCCAACGAAGTGGGCACGGGTCAGCTAGTAAAGTATAAAACGGACCAATAAAGATTCTATGGAAGTGTATTTAGGTTAACTTACAAGTGTATTGTTACTGCTATGCGATTCGTATATGAATAAAAACTTAAATTGAGATTTCTTTACCTTTAGTTGACTTTTAAAATTTAATTATCCTTACTACTTCTTTTTCTTTTAATCTGTGCTACTATTATAAATGCGTCATGAATCGCTACTTTCATGTATTAGGCGATAATTAAGCTAAAATTCTAAATAAGCGAATACATATATATATATATATATATATATATATATATATATATATATATATATATATATATATGGGATCGTTAAATTGATTCAAGCGGGATTATAATTGTAAATCTTTATTAATCTTAAATAACACGTCTTTATATTATTTTCATCGTCTGTCACAATCTTCTATATGACATCTTACTACATTCTTTATTAATTTAAAAGTAAAAAGAGGTTTACTATCTCTTAAATAAAAATAAACTAATTAATTATTAATCATATTCCCACACGGCCATCCTGTTCATTCATCTGCCTCAGATGAACTCTACCAAGTCGAAACCAAGTTCGCCTCTTTCTTTTTTCTTTTCTTATAATTCCTTACGTTTTCATTCTTTAGCGTCTGTATTGATCGTCTTGTTTTAACATCTAAATTTCTAGTCTCTGCTTCCGTTATCTGCTTAAATTCGTCATTTTTAACATTTCTCTTGAGTCTTTGTTTTCTGTGTGTCTTAGTCTTATGATAGTCTTTATCTAGTAGTCTCATGAGTCGTGCAATAACTTCTTTTATTATAAAACATGGTTCCTTAATAATTACCTTCTCATTAAGTGGTTTATAGTCTGTATGTAATCTTGGGGTTCCATCTTTTTTATTAACTATATTGAAATCAGAATTACTGGGTGTTACTGTCTCTTCATCAATCGGTACTCTTACTTGTTCTGTTACAATATCATAATCATTCATTTTTAAAACTTTCTCTGTGTATTTATTTTCACCTTCATCACATTCATCGTGGAAATCTTTCTCGTCAACTGACACTATATTGTCTTCATTCATTTTCTGAATTTCCTTATACTTAATCAAATTGATATCGCCTTCTGTGTCTACCTCTGTCATATTCTCCAACTCACCAATACTTATATTCTTCAAAGAAGCTTTATCTTCATGCTTTATCTGTATATTACGAGACTTCTTCGGAATTACAGCAGTGCAGTCGTTGGATTTGTGACCGTCAGTTTCGCCGCAGCAGTAACATCTTTTTATATGCTTGACATTAGTTTTTGTGTAACTAGTATCAATAGATCTTGTTGACATCTTTCTCCGAAAATCACTATAAATATCTAACTTCTTACGAAAATCTTTAATGTCGTTAGCTCCATATAAAATGATTTTATTTATAATTCGCGTCATGTAAAAAGAACGCTGGCTGTCAAGTTGCGCAGAGGCGATTTATCGGCCAATTTGGTGGTAAGACGCGGGGCGCGGGACGTCAAGGCACGCGCCGCATGCTTTCCGGCTCGCTATTGGTTCGTCAGTTCAAAATACCATTTTGAACTGACGCACACAAAAGTTATTAATTACGAAAGGATTTTATATAAAAAATTGAGAAAAAATATTTATGACATATATAGTTTTATAAAGAGATAGTCTGATAATAATGCAGTTAATAATATAAAAAATACATATTAAAATAATTAATTATTTTTTTTATAAGTAGATTAAACATTATACGCTGAATCAAACATATTTTATTAATTAATAGAACATTCGCGTAAACCTAAGAAATTATTAATAGAATACTGTTTAATAAAATTCTATCTAATATATTTTTAAATGTACCTTCCAATAACCAATATACTTCGCAAGCGAAAGACTAGTTCAAAAAAAAAAGAATAGGCTTAGTAATTTCGTATGCGAATGTACCCATGCGCAAACACACCCCCCACCACCTTCTTCCAGCGTTCTTTTTACGTGACGCGAACTGTACCTCGGTATCACGAATACCATCTATAACATACTCAATTAGAGCCGCGTCTTCAATATTACCATGTAATGCTAGTTCTTTCATAGTCAGAAAATATTGTTGATAAGTCTCATCTCTCTTCATTTTACGTGATGCTAACTTCTTATGAATTACAGCGCTGTTGAGCTTAGGGCCAAATTCTTCTTTCAATCCTTCCTTTAACGTGGCATAGTCTTTTACTCTTCCTAAAGATCGTAAAAATAGCTTGGCAGTACCACTTAAAAGTCTTTTAGCATAAACCAACTTCTCGATGCTACTCCAATTCATAATACTTGCAGTATCTTCAAATTCATCGAGAAATGAGTTTACTGGGTAGGTGCCATCTCCGGTAAAAATATTCATTGACTTCTCTAAATCTCCAAAAGAAATATTTACGTCAAATCTTTGACCGTCATTTTCACGTAGCGAATCTTTTTTCGGTGGCATCTTGAATATGTTTCTCGTGTTAAAATGTAAGTCTTCAAGTCTTAGCTTCTTTTAAAATCGTTGTACAAACATCTTTAAGTAAATTATAATTTATAACAATCTTTAATAATCTTCAAAAATCTTTAATTGCATCTTCGTCGTTACAGCAATGGCGTCATCATATTGCGTCTTCAAAATTATGAATCCGTTTCAAACCAATATTATTTACGATCCCGGACGAGCCCCCAAAAAAGTTGTGGGATCGTTAAATTGATTCAAGCGGGATTATAATTGTAAATCTTTATTAATCTTAAATAACACGTCTTTATATTATTTTCATCGTCTGTCACAATCTTCTATATGACATCTTACTACATTCTTTATTAATTTAAAAGTAAAAAGAGGTTTACTATCTCTTAAATAAAAATAAACTAATTAATTATTAATCATATTCCCACATATATATATATACCTAAGTTACATAGACAAAAAAAGGAGCAAATCGGACATTTTTTGTTTATTATTTAATACGTACCTTTGGTTTTCAAGAATAATGTTCTACAAGAACCTGTTTGTACAATTATATCGGAATTGCTAAATTTATTATGTAACTTATACACTTAAGTTCATTAAAACCAATGATTATGAAACCATTTGTCCACTGATCTGTTGGATATATAGCGCGATATCGCGAGGTAACAGTGAAGAAGTTTTCTAGTTAACAGCCTACTTATGTCATGGTGTGTGAATGTTTGTTACTTTTTTTAAATTCAATACATATATTTTATTCAGCTTAAAATTATTATATTTTTATACTGAACGTCATGAGTCTACTACCAGTTAGGAAAGACGAAACCTCTGACCTGAGAAGAACTGGCGAAAGAAACTCAGCGGGACTAATAATATTTTTTGTATTAATCAATTATTTTTCAAATTAAATTGAAATCAACAATAATACTATATGTTGAAATATCCTGGATTCGATCACACCATTCCCAAGGCGTACTGTCTTATAAAAAATCGTGAATCGAATAATATACTTTAGTTCATAAACGTTCTTTCACTATTCGTAGGTATATAAACATTAAAACACTTTAATAATTATGATGAAACTTTACATTATTTATAGCTTATGCATTATACTGGTAGTATTTTTAGTGGTAGTGCCATGCTTGTTACCTTCGGGTAGCAACCGAATGGGCCGGCACGCCCCGTATAGTTCATTAGTACCACTCTCTCACAAAAGACCGGCGTGAAGTGGCAGCTATGCTGTCGCGTTTCGTCCGGTGAGTGAGAGTCCGGGAGGCCCACTCTCCTTCCCCCCTCCCTCTTCTTTTCATCCTCCGCCTTCGTTCCCCCCTTCCTACCACTTCCCTCCCACCTCCATCCCTCCCTTTCCTGAAAGGCCGGCAACGCATCTGCAAGCCTGGCTTGCAGATGTCCATGGGCGGAGGTGATCACTTCCCATCATGTGAGCCTCCTGCCCGTTTGCCTTTTTTTACCATAAAAAAAAAAAAAAACTAACACATAGGCTACAATTGATTAAGATATTCGCCGCGGTTCGTCTCTGTACCTGTTAGACATGCGAAGTTAAAAAAGTCGTATTTTTCTGTTGCAAAAACATATTTTCTGCGCAATTTTTTTTTTTTTTATGTTAAAAAGAGGGCAAACGGGCAGAAGGCTCACCTGATGGAAAGTGATCACCTCCGCCCATGGACATCTGCAACCTAGGCTTGCAGACGCGTTGCCGGCCTTTCAGGAAAAGAGAGGGATGGAGGAGGGAGGGAAGTGGGAGGGAGGGGGGAACGAAGGCGGAGGATGAAGGGAAGAGGGAGGGGGGAAGGAGAGTGGGCCTCCCGGACTCTCACTCACCGGACGAAACGCGACAGCATAGCTGCCACTTCACGCCGGTATTCTGTGAGAGAGTGGTACTAATGAACTATACGGGGCGTGCCGGCCAATTCGGCTGCTACCCGAAGGTAGAAGCATGGCACTACCACTTTAAATTTTTCTTTCCGTAAAAATCTTCTACGAAGTATTAATAACTTGAAAAAATTGAATAAAATCAGTAAATATATATTATAAGATATTAATGTATGCGCACAGATGGGCAAGTTAATGCCAACGCTAATGGATTTTAAGCAAGCTTTTGAACAATCTATTTTTACAATGCTACGTAATATTTAGAAGTTACATCACTAAATAGTATAAAACAAAGTCGCGTCCCGCTGTCTGTCTGTCCCTATGTATACTTAGATCTTTAAAACTACACAACCGATTTTGATGCGGTTTTTTAATAGATAGTGTGATTCAAGAGAAAGGTATATATTATGTATAAGAGGAACCCGTTTCTTCGCTCGCGCTAAATTGTAGTATAGTCTTATATATAAAAATCTCGTGTCACAGTGTTTGTTATCGTACTCCTCCGAAACGTCTTAAACGAATTTTTTTTAGACCAAATTTTTTTTTTTATTATTTGTCAACGATCATTCTACCGCAAATATCTATTTTTAATAGTGATAAGAACGTGAGTGAAGCCGCGGGAATTGCTAGCATATAATAAAAATGCCGATTATGACTAAATAAGTTCTGGATCAAATTTGAATATTCAATGTGTTTGAATAATAATTTGTGTACAAACTTATAACTTGTATTTATGATTTTCTTACTATTCTACGACTCTTTTTTAGTCATCACTACATAGTATAAAACAAAGTCGCTTTCTCTGTCCCTATATCCCTATGTACGCTTAAATCTTTAAAACTACGCAACGGATTTTGATGCGGTTTTTTTAATAGATAGAGTGATTCAAGAGGAAGGTTTTTATGCAAAACTAACGGAAGCAAAGCGAAGGCGAGTCGCTAGTTTATTATAAAAAGTCTACATTATATATGGCTACGAACGTTTGTTGTCTTGGGTGTTTATATTTATAATATATGTATATATTTAAACTAGATGGCAATATCCCAACCAAAAAAAGCGCCGGGAACTTGGCGGTATGCACATCTAGATGCAATTTTTCTTCATTCTTACGTTATCTGATCAAAAAAGTTTCATGGATATTGTCAATGAAATTAATCTATACTAATATTATAAAGCTGAAGAGTTTGTTTGTTTGTTTGGTTCTTTTTGTGTTGGATAGTCCGTTTATCGAGGAAGGCTATAGGCTATATTACATCACGCTAAGACAAATAGGATTGGAGCATCAATGAAAACAGGTGCAGCCCAATAACGCGCTTGGGAAACCAAGTTAAGCGGGTTCAAATCTCATGTCTCGCACCTCTGATATTTTCATGTTTGAAATTTCTATCATGATAACCACTTGTCTTATGATGAAGGAAAATGGATATAACGTATAACCATCAGTTTTGCACTTAATACATAGAAAAAGTGACGAACAAACTAACTTATACATATTAATAATATTAGCTCGATATATATTTCACTACCTTTCTACCAGCATGTCTGAGAAAAGGGCTGATGATGATATCTTTTAATATTTGGTGGTTGATCACCCTGTAATGAACCGTCATAGTGTTATCGATTACTACATCTATACTTAATCATGCCGTCAAATTATATGTTATTCTAGTCATTACTGTACCTTGACTTGTGATGCTGCGACCTCATACATCCTGTTTATTATTGGCCGGCCAATTTTTTTTAACTATACTAATCTATCCATCTATACATATATAAGTGAAATAGAATGTCTGTCTTTAATTTTTTTTAACAGTTTTTAACTTAGCGCAAGCGAAGCCACGGGTTCGACTAGATAAATAAATAAAATTTCTAAACTGAAAGTAGCCTAAGTTACTCCTTATAACATTAGCTATCTGCTAGTAAAAGTCCCGGCAAAATCGGTCCAGTCGTTTCAAAGATTAGTTGGAACAAACAGACAGACATTTAAAAAAATAACCATTTGACGTAAGTACCGTATATAATTTTATATACATTTAGTGAAAAGCTGTTAATTTGAAATTAAAAACAGACACTTCAATTTTATTTATATGTATAGATGAATAGATAATGGGATTGCTACTATGAAGTTTAATTATTTTTTATGGCTAATCAGTGAGAGTGGCCGCCGTGACTGAAATATTGCAACCCAGTTAGTAGAGGAGACCGTGGAAGATCGACCTTCACCGATCTGATAACCAGATGAGACATATTTTTTATCGAGTATAATTTATAAACAAATATGCCTATAATTAATTGCCTATCTGAAAGTGCTCATGGCTATTTTTAGCTGGGCAACAGTGCTTTAAGTATGATTTTTTGCAGGCAAGTCTATATGACTGATTTTGTAATAAAATAATATAAAATTTGATATAACTTTCGATAAGTTAGCAGAACGATGGAGTCACCTATATTGACTTACCTGTTCACATCGGCTTTGGTAGCTATACACAAAAATGGCAGTAGGCTAGCCTACTGAGGCATATTCTGTGTGTTAAAAACTAACAGTGAAATAAAATTCATTTGGTTATCAAAAGAATGAAAGTGATGAAAAACAAAAATCGATTAAAGTTAATTTAATTAAAAATAGCCATGAACACTTTCAGATAGGCAAGTAATTATAGGCATATTTGTTTATAAATTATATTTAATAAAAAATATGTCTCATCTGGTTATCAGGTCGGTGAAGGTCGATCTTCCACCGGCTCTTAGACCAGTATGGCAGTTACCTCGACGATTATAATAACTTGCAAAAACATTTATTTTCTCACTTTGCAATAAAATTTATTACTCTCAAACTTTACTAAATACTTTGCAAAGGTTAAATGCATACAGTAAATCTAGATGCACTTATTCTTACGCTATCTGATGAAAAAAGTTAAATGGATATTTTTTAAATGAAATTTATATTCATATAAAGACACTTTTAATGCAGTGCTAGCCTACTGATAACGCGCTTGGGGAACTAGCGGGTTCAAATCTCAGGTCGAGCACGTCTGATATTCTGCTGTGTAAAAAAATTCTACTACATTATTACCACTTGTCTTACGTTAAAGAAAAACGGTATCCACCATTTTCCTTTAGCCACCTATTTAGTATCACTGTCTTATAAAAGAAGTTCTGCGAGTATGTTTGTTCCAGTTAATCTCTGAAACGGCTGGACCGATTTTGACGAGACAATCACTAGCAGATAGCTAATGGAGCTAATAAGGAGTAACTAAGTTTATTTTTGTTTTATTAAAAAACTACACTTAGCGTCAGCAAAGCGACGGATTCCGGTAGTATAAATAAAATTTCTATCTCCTCCTTTTTTGAAGTTAGTTAAAAAGTAGCCTAAGTTACGCCGTATAACTTTAGCTATCTGCGAGTGAAAGTCCCGTTAAAATCGGTCCAGCCGTTTCTGAGATTAGCTGGAACAAACAGACAGACATACAAAAATAAAAAAAATGATTTTTTGTTGCTAGTATCGTGTATACTTTCATATGCATTTAGTGAAAAGCTGTTAATTTGAAATTAAAAACACACACTCCAATTTTATTTATATGTATAAATATTAAAGATGGTTTAATTTATTTTAACTTACGCCCAGCGATGCGGTATGGTTTTACTAGTAATATATTAAAAAAGGAGATATTTTTACTAGGTATGAAAGCTTCAAGACCATTAATATATAAAATAAAAACATGAAAAAAATATTTGGTTTATCGGAATATTTTATTACATATAAGATCAATCTGGAACATGTAAACTTAATCGTTAAAGGTCAAGCAAATGCTGAAGCGAAGGCTACATTATTATGAAATGTATATATGAAGATAAAAATACATTCATATTTATTTTTATCTTTTTTAACAAGATATTTATTAATCATAAGTAAATCGCAGGAAGTAATAATATTTAGGTATAAAAGCTTTTAACGAGCTTTATCATAACAAATTAAAAGCTTTATCGACTGCAATAAATTGAAATAACAATAAGCCCTTACAGGTTGAATTTTTTATAGGATAAGTATGTAAATAATTACAAAAAATATAAGACTGTAGTAGTCCATTGAACTACTAGCTTGCTTGGATAATTAAGTGTAGCGGGTTCAAATCCCGAGTCTCGTTTCAGATATTTTATTTGCGTATCATTTCTAAAATGGTTGCCACTTGTCTTACGGTGAAGGAAAACATCGTGAGGAAACCTGCATTTCTGAGAGAACCTAACAAGTTTTCGAAAGACATGTGAAGTCCGCCAACTCGCACTAGGCCAGCGCGGTGGACTATGTCCTGATCCCCCTCGTACTGAGGGAGGCCCACCCCCAGCAGTGGGACGTAAAAAGGTCTGAAGATGAAGAAATACTGTCCATTCTTATTCTTGTGGTACGGTCAAAGACCGACTGACAAAAATTCTACAACTAACGATTCGGTCTTTGCATCGGTAATAATGTCTATTTCAATAATTTTTTTGTAACATGTATTTAAAGTATACAGATACGACTTAATAAGAGTTTTATTATTGTATAGATTTGTCAACAGATTTTCTTTTTTATTGTTTTTTGTCAAGGTTTATTGCTAGTAATAAAAATGATTACTGAATAATGGCGAATACAAGAGTAATTAATTATAAATATAATTAAAGGAAATGACTAAGATATTGTGTAACAAATACACAAATAAAATTATATTTTGATTAAAGCTTTTTCTACCACTAGCGACTCGCCCTCGCTTCGCTTCAGCTCGTCCCTAAATTTAGCGCGAGCGAAGCCGCGGGTCCTGCTAGTTATACATACAAACCTTCCTCTTGAATCACTCTATCTATTAAAAAAACGCATCAAAATCCGTTGCGTAGTTTTAAAGATCTAAGCATACATAGGGACAGACAGACAGCGGGAAGCGACTTTGTTTTATAGTGAATACTTTGAATATGTAAATGTGTGGGATTAGTCTCTAGTTGTCTCACGTTGGATAAATAGATGATTATTGCTTTGCAATATTCTCATCCTGTATTAGTTTAAAAAGAGCAACTATATGCTTTCTCGCCGGCTCTTTTCAGCAGAACTGTCTTCCAAGCCGGTTGTAGCTTCCTCACAGACTTACGCACTGACATTTAATTTAAATTCTATATGTATCATCATCATCATCAGCCCTTTTTTAACGTCCCACTGTTGGACAAGGGCCTCCCTCAGTACGAGGGGATCAGGCCATAGTCCATCGCGCTGGCCTAGTGCGAGTTGGCGGACTTCACTTGCCTTTCGAAAATTTGTTAGGTTTTCTCAGACATGCAGGTTTCCTCACGATGTTTTCCTTCACCGTAGGACAAGTGGTAATCATGATAGGAATGATTCGCACATGAAAATAGGTGCGAGACACGGATTTGAACCCGCATCACTCGGTTATCCAAGCGACGCGTTACCGCTGGGCTATTCGCGTAAATGTATAACTTATTACAATTTTGTTATTTACACAAGTTTTTTTTGTTACAGGTTTATTTATCTACTTCCTACTCGGATTTATTTCGTTAGGCATCGGCTTCGGCATATTGTTCCTTGATCCATATAACATCATATTTCGATGGGTAAGATTTTTTTTATTAACTAGTATATTAACCTTACTTCGCGTGAGTACGTCTTGAGATGCCTTTTATGGAAGGAACTGCATTTACGACGTACCACTTACAGGTTATGTGGGACTTTTCAGCTCGGTGGTGTAGTGGCTAGCATGTACGGTCATACATCGAGAGGTCCTGGGTTCGACTCCCAGGTCGGGTCAAGTTTAATTATTGAGTCTTTCTGTTTAGTAAGCCTCAGTAATAGCCCGGAGTTGGGAAGTTGGCGGTGAGTCACCCCCGTGCCTCGGAGAGCACGTTAAGCGATCGGTCCTGCCTCTCACTGGTCGTGTCGAGTAGTCATCTCACCGGAGTATGAGAGTGATAGGAACAGAGAGTGCACTTGTGTCTGCGCGTACAGTTGTGCACTATAATATCTCCTGCGCAGTTGGCCAGTCTCAATGAGATTGACCGCCATGGCCGGAATCGGTCGGAGAACATTATTATTATATGTGGGACTTTTCAGCTACAAAAGCCATTAAAATCCAATAGAACCTCCCCCATCTTAATGGGTTGTCCCAACTCCCAAGATCACCATCATTCTCTTGACGTTGACGGCACGTTTGGCGCAGTTTGTAGTGACCCTACTTTCTTGCGCCAGCGGTCGCGGGTTCGAGTCCCGCTGGGGGCATTCATTTGTTAAACTCGGATGTTTGTACTCCAGTGATGGGTGCTTATGTTTATAATATGTATGTAATTAAACTTATATATGTAGTATATCAACTATCTGGTATCCGTGACACAAGCCTCGTAGCTTACCACGGAACTAGATGGCGCTGTTGTAAAAATGTCCCAACATATTTATTTATTTATTATTATTTATATATAGTAGTAAATTTCATCCAAACACTTGAGCCGTTTAAGTGCAAGAATGTAACAAACTTACAAACAAAAAGTTACGTCGAGATAAAGCAGCAGTGTAATATTAGTAATTAGTACATATATATAATTAAACAAGAATTATGTTATCAATTTTTTATTATATCTGATATAACTTGTATTTAATTACATGGCGTTAAAATTTTATTCAAAACCAACAAAAAATCGAAGACGGAACTAAATACGAGTATTTTGGGGCAATTACAAGATGGATTCTTCCATGCACACGATTTCATTTGCAATTATCTTAATGAAAATTCAAAAATAAATAAATATGTTTGGACATAATTACAACAGCGCCATCTAGTTCCGTGGTAATCTATGTGGCTTGTGTTACAGATAGGGGGCGTTGAAGTATTACGTTTGAAGATTTTTGACCCCTCCTCCCCTCTATGTAACGCGCCGTAACGTTTTCATGTACCCACCCCAAACGTTACGTATCAACTGAAAATTTTTACCCAATTTTCACAACTAGGTATGTTGTGCAAACTACCGGAAAGTCGCTAAATTACTTTTGTCATTGTTTTAATCGCGTTTGCGGTAGTCATCATCATCATCATCATCACTATCATCACTACATAGTATAAAACAAAGTCGCCTTTTCTGTCCCTATATCCCTATATCCCTATGTGCGCTTAAATCTTTAAAACTACGCAACGGATTTTGATGCGGTTTTTTTTAATAGATAGAGTGATTCAAGAGGAAGGTTTATATGCATAACTAGCAGATCCCGCGGCTTTACCTGTGCTAAATCTAGGGAAGAGCCCGAGCGAAGCGAGGGCGAGTCGCTAGTAATTAATAAATAAAACAATAGAATTCTGATTCGAAATACATGCTTATTTTATTTATTTAATAAATAATCACACATAATTTAATAAGCATTTGCTTAAGTTTCAAATATTACATTACATGGGCTCAAAGTCCTAATAAACATTTTCTTAAGATTAGTACTTTTTTTTTAAATAAAAAAACAATGTTACTTAATGCGTTGCTCGAAGCCCCCTCCCGCCCTTGTAACGCATCGTAACGTTTTACAAGACCCCCTCTCCCCCCAAATTGCGTTACGTAATGCTTGAACGCTCCCATACCAGATAGTTGATACACCACACATATATAACTTTAAATATATATAAACATTCGTGCTTAATAAATGAATGCCCCCAGCGGGACTCGAACCCGCGACCGCTGGCGCAGAAAGTAGGGTCACTACCAACTGTGCTAAACGTGTCGTCAAAAGTGGCATCTTCTATTTCAAATTTGAAAAAAATTCATCAAAATCGCTTCATTCCTTTTGTACTCTATACCAAAGATACAAACACATCGATTTTTATATATAGACTAGCATTTCCCGTGACTTCGCACGCGTTCTAAGGACCGGAAACCAAATTCTTTCTGAGACGTACTGTATGGCACCTCGCAGAACTAACGCCCGCCCTTCCCGTTTTTGTAACATTTTTCATTGATGCTCCGTTCCTATTGGTCACAGCGTGATGTAATATAGACTTTAACCTTCCTCGATAAACGGACTATCCAACACAAAAATAATTTTTCAATTCGGACCAGTAGTTCCTGAGATTAGCGCGTTCAACCAAACAAACAAACTCTTCAGCTTTATAATATTAGTATAGATATGTTAGTCAGCTGTATGAGCTTTAACACTGTAACGTTTCATCAAAATCCATTCAGTCGTTTTTGCGTTTAAAAGTAACCATCCAATCCATCTTTGTAGAATGTAATAGTATTCCTTGCCCCTGTCATTTCTAATGTCCCATTGCTGGGCACATGTTTTACAAGTCTGTCGAAAACTTACTAGGTGTTTTCTTTCACCGTAAGACAAGTGGTAATCATGTTAGAAATGATTCGCACATGAAAATATCAGAGGTGCGAAACCCGGATTCGAACCCGCTTCACTCGATTTCCCAAGCGACCGCGTCACCACTGAGCTGCCACGGCTTTATTACAGAATCGGATAAACGAAATCTGTACCTAAAAATACTATAATTCATAACAATTTTTGGTGTTTCTAAATAACGTTTCAATTTTTATATGAATAATTTATTTATTGCTGGAAAATTTAGAAAAACTAAAACGACTTTTGACGGTACTTTTGCTTAAACTAGAAGTGAATAAACAAACTAATTAAAATGTATATGTAACTACAATGCGCGAGCGTAGTCTTATTATATACTAGTTAATATAGCAATTTCATCACAACATAGTAAAAACCAAAGTCGCTTCCTGCTGTCTGTCCATATGTATGCTTAGATCTTTAAAACTACGCAACGGATTTTGATGCGGTTTTTGTAATAGATAGAGTGATTCAAGAGGAAGGTTTATATGTATAACTAGCGGAACCTACGGCTTCGCTCGCGCTAAATCTAGTTAATATTATAAAAATGCGAAAGTTTGGATGGATGTTTGTCAATCAATTACTCCATAACAGCTGAACGGATCTAGATGAAATTTGGGCCTGATATAGTTTGTACTTTGGAATACTATATATATAAAAGATGCCGTCTGAGATGTTTCTCTTTAATTTTCACTATCAAGCGAAGCGAAAGCTAGTAATAGCATAAATATTCCAAGCTGTGTAAAATATTTTAGATAGTTAATTATTTAAGAAAGTTAACTTATAGTTATCACGAACAATATTAAAAAAATTAGAAAAGTGATTGTTAGAAAATGATTAGATGTGACAATATTTGACGACCGCGGTCGCCGGTTTGAGTCCCGCTGGGGGCATTCATTTGTCGAACACGAATATTTGTACTCCAGTCATGTATTTATATTTCTAATATGTATTTAAAGGTATGTGTTGTGTATCAACTATCTGGTATCCGTAACCAAGCCACGTAACTTACCACGGAACTAGATGGCGCTGTGTGTAATAATGTACCAACAGATAAATATATATAATGTATTAGTTAGATAAAAATGATAGTTTCTATCAATTACCGCTTGAGGTACCTAACAGCAGCCTCTACTCTAATTCATAGTATATTCGCTTATGGACTTTCATCGAAATATGTCCAACCGTTTCAGATAGCATAACAAACAAACAAATTTGCGAATTTAAAACAGTAGACCGATTATTATAACATTATAATATAACAATAAAAAACCGGTCAAGTGCGAATCGGACTCGCGCACGAAGGGTTCTGTACCATTATCTATTAAAACGAACATAAAATCACTTTTGTTGTATGGGAACCCCCTTAAATATTTATTTTATTTAGTTTTTTATTATTTGTTGTTAAAGTGGCAACAGAAATACATTATCTGTGATAATTTCAACTGTCTAACTATCACGGTTCATGAGATACAGTCTGGCGAGACAGACGGGCAGTGGAGTTTTAGTAATAGCGTTCCGTTTTACCCTTAGGGACGGAAACTAAAAGATGTTCTGGAATGTTCTCTAAACCATCAATTTTCGCGAATCTTAAAAAATAACTTATACAGTATTATTTAGTACTCACACAGAGATCTAGAGATTAGACTATTAGAGAAAATTGTTATTTTTGATGACGTTAAACCTGCAAAGGGGGTATCAGAAAAAAATACGTTGGGACATTACTACACACAGCGCCATCTAGTTCCGTGGTAAGCTACGAAGAAAGCTTATGTTACGGATATCAAATAGTTGATATACTTATATAAGTTTCAAATGCAACCTATTACATATATAACACCCATGACTGGAGTAACAGTATTCATGAGCTACAGCCTGGTGAGAGACGGGCAGATAGACGGACGGACAGCGGAGTCTTAGTAATAGCGTTTTACCCTTTGGGTACGGAACTCTAAAAAAACGTTCTGGAATGTTCTCTATAGCTTCATTTACGCGAATCTTAAAAAATGACTTATACAGTGTTATTTAGTTCTAGAGATTAGACTATTAAAGAAAATTGTGACGGTAGCAAAAAATACGTGTAATAGGTAGTTTATTTTGCTGCAGTATCGCTTAAAGATTAGTGTTGATAAAATGGGCGTCCAGCAGTCAAATTCTAGAAGACTTTCCAGATTTGGATGTAATACATATACATATATAGGTAATATTTAAATTTGTGATATGCTTTTATATAAAAGAACCAGAGGTCTTAGGTTTGACCCCAGGTAGAGTCAGAATATTTCTTGCGATTTTACGTCCCGATTAACTCAGAAGACGCTTCGAGTGGAGCAGTGGGAATATCTTAATTCATTGGAGAGTATTTTAAGATGAAGAGTGTGGAATGGAGTTTCGAGGTATCCTAGCGTGGAAATATGAGAGTGACAGGAACAGAGAGTGCATTTGTGTCTGCACTATAATATCTCCTGCGCAGATGGCTAGGCTCAATGAGATTGGCTGCCGTGGCCGGAATCAGCTAGACCTTATAAATAAATATAAATGCTCTGAAAACAACCTAATAAGTTATTTACACTGCAACGAATATTACGAAAAATCGTTCTGAAGATAGATAAGTCGATTATTACATAAGTTTTCCATACGCAAAACCAATAGTCTCACTGAAATTGGCTATAACTATGTGAAATATACCATTTTTTTATATAAAAACGTTATTTTCTTACAGAAAGTGATACTGTCGAACCAAGGCGAAATCTACGATATGTGGAGGAAGCCAGAAGTTAAGCTTTACACCAGGGTCTACCTGTTCAACGTTACCAATGCTGAAGCATACATGGCTGGGAACGATACTAAGATCAAATTGCAAGAAATCGGTCCTTATGTTTACCGGTAAGTATCAAACTGCACATATATACAGATATTTTTCTAAAATACTGACTTTAAAATAACTTTATTACTTAACTAGATTTAGCGCGAGCAAAGCCGCGGGTTCCACTAGCATATATATACATAAACTTGACGACTTATAATCTATACCAAAACCTTCCTCTTGAATCACTCTATCTATTAAAAAAAACGCATCAAAATCCGTTGCGTAGTTTTAAAGATCTATGACATAGGGACAGACAGACAGCGGGTAGCGACTTTGTTTTATACTATGTAGTGACTTTAGGAGTGTTAGTAGTAAGTATACCACTTTTAAGGGTGGAATTTTGTTGAACAATCTATTTCGACTTTTTTTAATGAAAATCGGCTTAAAATTGGCAATTATAGAGATAAATATGTATAAAAATCTTTTTCCTTTATAATGTCGGTTAAAAATTATAAATTTCTTCAATATTGCAAAATACGATCTTGCAGCGGAAAAACCTACCTAATTTCATCAAAGACTCAAATAAACAGAAAAACATTCTAAAAACTATAGATTTGAACTCTGTTTTAATAATAATGACTATCTAAATATTTTAATGTGTTTTTGTATTGTTGTTTGTTTTCTTCATATTTGCGTCGAAGTCCATACATAATAACTATGTTCTACTAATTATATATTTCTTATTTTTTATTAAAACGTATAAGAATAAAGGCAAAGACCTAATTAATTTAAGTATAGACCTTATGAGGAAAACTCTAAATAGAATAAAAAAGAAGAAAAAATAGATCTTATCTGAATGTTACTATATTCATCTATACTTCTATTGCTTCGTGACTTTGCCTGCATTAAAAGTATTTTTTGTCTTTAATAAAATATTTCAAAATTTAAAAACTCAGTCTTTATATAGTATAAAAAAGTCGCTTCCCGCCGTCTGTTAGATGTTTAAAACTACGCAACGGATTTTAATGCAGTTTTCATCTATAGATAGTGTGATTCAAGAGAAAGGTTCTTAGATTTAGCGAGAGCGAATCCATGGGTTCCGCTATTTATACATATCAACCTTCCTCTTGAATGACTATATCTATTAAATAAAACCGCATCAAAATCCGTTGCGTAGTTTCAAAGATCTAAGCATACATAGGGACAGACAGACAGCGGGTGATGTAGCACTCTAAGTTCTAACTACATACGTAAATTATTTAATTCAATATATTTTGTTAACTAGAAAATGAATTAAGTTATGCGGCCCTGAGATCTCGGTCCACACGATCCATAGTTCCATAGTTTCCATTGTACAGAATTTCATTCAAATACGTTCAACCGTTTAAGAGTGAAGAGTCACAAATCGTTACATAATATTATAAATGCGAAAGTAACTGTCTGTCTGTCGCGCTTTCACACCAAAACTACTAAACCGTTTTAAATGAAATTTGGTACATCCATAGTCTAGAGCCTGAGAAAGGACACAGGCTACTTTTAATGCGAAGAAATGGTTGTAAGGGGTTGAAAGGGGGGGGGGGGGGGGGGTGAAAAGTTGTATAGAAGTATCGTCATTTTTAAGTTAGAAGCTTGAAACTTATTATTTAGGCTGTTGATTCGATATAAACAAACTAGCGAAACCCGCGTCTTCACTTGCGCTAAAGCTAGGAACGAAGTGAGTCGCTCGTACAATTTTGTAACAGTATTGCGATTAATGTGAATAAAAATAAAATAAAATAAAAAAAGCCTTTTATTTCTTGCTATATAGTTATTTAGAAATTTGATATTTTAGCATTTTAAGAGTTACAATGTTACAAATCTTTACTAGCCTATTAAATATACAACTGCAAGAACCCTTCTCAACGGAAAGTAAAGGCCTTCTCTAGAGGTGACCATTGTTTTCTACTATTATATATACTCGCATCCAGTTTGTACCTGCAATTTTTGTTAATAATATTATTAATAAATATGTGTAGAATAATTAATAAATATTCTAGTTCCGTGGTAAGCTACGAAGAAAGCTTGTGTTACGGATACCAGATAGTTGATATACTACATACATAAGTTTAAATACATACATATTATAAATATAAACACCCATGACTGGAGTACAAACATCCGAGTTTAACAAATGAATGCCCCCAGCGGGACTCGAACCCGCGACCGCTGGTGCAAGAAAGTAGGGTCACTACAAAATGCGCCAAACGTGTCGTCAAAAGTTAGTAACATTTTATTTAATTTTAATTTAATTTTATTAATTAAAACTAAATCATTTTCAGTGAGGCTCTAGAACACAGTAACGTGACATTCAATGATAACGGCACGTTATCAACTATTCCAAGGCATCCGCTCATATGGGAAGAAGAGCTTTCTATGGGGAACAAAGAAGATGATATGGTGTATTTACCCCACATTGCTTTATTGGTAAGTTATTTTTTCTATCTCGTGGATCGCTTCAGAAAATGTGGTTCTTCAGTTCTTCAGCGGTGCAGGTTCGAACCCGGGTCTAGCACATATTTTTTGCGATTCATTTCCAACTTGTTTTACGGTGAAGGTAAACATCGTCGGGAACTTGTATCTCTGAGAGAACGTAGCTGACTTACTTGACACTTATTGTCATATTTTGAACAATTCACACAATATCTTTATAAATTGTAGCCTATGTGTTATTCTGATGTACAAGCTATATTATTGTAAAGTTTCATTAAAATCCATTCAGTAGTTTATACGTGAAAGAGTAATAAACATCCATCCATCCATACTTACAAACTTTTGCGTTTATAATATTTGTATTAATCATAACATACTATCTTCCTCTAGGCCTCCCTTCAATTCATGGGTTATGACTGCTGTTCTACAGCTGTTCACTAAACTGGCCCAGTTGGGTGTTGTCGGACTTCAAATGCCTTTCAAAAACTTGTTAGGTTTTCTCAGACATGCAGGTTTCCTCACGATGTTTTCCTTCACCGTAAGACAAGTGGTAATCATGATAGAAATGATTCGCACATGAAAATATCAGAGGTGCGAGACCCGGATTTGAACCCGCATCACTCGGTTATCCAAGCGACGCGTTACCGCTGGGCTACCACTGTCCTATAATAAAATTCAAAATTCAAAAAAATTCAAAATTCAATACTTCAATAAAAATTTTCCAAAATGAATTTTGGGCATAGATTGTTTGTTTGTCATGGTGAAATTAATCGATGCATTTGGCTTTTTTTTTTAAAAAAATTTAGTTTAAAATTTACTAAAAGGCACCTATGATCGTATTTGGATTTTACATCTTTCGAAAACTTGCAAGAATCTCTCAGACATCCATTTTTTTCCATATCTTCCTGCCACATAAAAATATTGTACGTGAACCGGGATTTGAACCCGTTTCATTTGGTTTCCCACAAAGTACGCTACCACTAGACCATTATTACTTTTAAGTCTTAACTATCTCTCGAGCTTTGTATAAGTTAGATTTTGTATATAAATATTTCGTAACAAATAAGTAATTAATGTCCCTGCAATCGACAATCGTACGCGTCCTAGTAACCCTTTAGTACATACATTACTACACAGTTCCAAAGTTCAAGTATGGGTCATTCTATAAACTATCGGAAATATGTCAGTCATACACAAAATCATTTATTTTATCGATACATTACATTAGAACACTCGTTTGGCTCAGTTGGTAGTGACCCTACTTTCTGCGCCAGCGGTCGCGGGTTCGAGTCCCGCTGGGAGCATTCATTTGTTGAGCACAAACTTTTTACTTCAGTCATGGGTGTTTATATTTATAATATGTATGTATTAAAACTTATATATGTAGTGTATCAACTATCTGGTACCCGTAACACAAGCATCGTAGCTTACCACGGAACTGGATGGCGCTGTTGTAAGAATGTCCCAACATATTTTATATACTAGCAAACCCAGCCGGGTTTGCTTTGTGTAAGTTAGCTATATGCAAGTATCATATAACATTGCAATAGCGCAAGCGAAGCGGGTTCCGCTAGTTATGCATATAAACCTTCCTCTTGAATCACTCTATCTATTAAAAAAACCGCATCAAAATTCGTTGCGTAGTTTTAAAGATTTAAGCGTACAAAGGGATATAGGGACAGAGAAAGCGACTTTGTTTTATACTATACTAGCTGACCCGGCGAACTCTGTTCCGCCAGAATACAAATAACTGATTATTGATTTCTGTCAAAATTTATAAAAATCATACTTAACCATAGACAAATTTAACGTTTAGCTGTCATTTTCGTTATTCCATGTCAGATGCTGACGTTTCATGTCAAGTCACACGGGAATGCTGTCGAACGGGATGAAAAGTATCCTATGTCCTTTTCCTGGCTCTAAACTACCTCCTTGCCAATTTTCAGCTAAATCGGTTCAGCCGTTCTTGAGTTATAAGTGGAGTAACTAACACGACTTTCTTTTATATATATATATATATAGATATAGATAATAGTGATGTATTTAAAGTTATATATGTATAGTGTATCAACTATCTGGTATGCATATGCCAAGCAAATTTCCTAAGGCTAATCGGATTTACATATGGCTTTGACTAATTAGCATTTTAGCAACATTAAACATTTAAAGCAATTTACCGTTTAAAGGCATTTACAAGGTTGTAACGTTTATTTCCGGGAATCGAAACGGAAGTGAGTTATTTAGATATGGTAAATTAAGACATACTTACATACATACATTTATTTATTTATATAAGTACAAAGAAAAGCTTGGTAAAAATATACAGCACTTTAAAAAATAAATAAATCAATAATTAATAAGATGATCTAATTATAAATCTTTCTTTCACAGTCCATTGCAAATGTCGTCTCTCAACAAAGTTTCGTAACACGCTTCGGTCTCAACAACCTCATAGGGCTAACTGATTCTCAGCCTCTGGCCAAGATGACTGCCAAGGAGTTCATGATGGGATACAAATCAGAGCTGATGACACTTGGCAATACCTTCTTGCCTGGGTGGATCTACTTTGACAAACTTGGCCTTATTGATCGGGTAAGTTAAAAATTTAACTAGCGGGAAATGTGTAATTATAACCAATTTGTCCAATTTTTGAAGTTAATAAAAAAATTGTAGCTACTAAGATTACTAATAATGTAAAGACACTCGCAAACAATCGATATTGCTATTAAATATATACAGGATATAAGTAAATTATATATATATATATATATATATATATATATATCATTAAAACTCACAAATGCAGTTTTCTATACATCATCATCATCATCATCATCAGCCCTTATTAAAGTCCCACTGCTGGGCACGGGCCTCCCTCAGTACGAGGGGGATCAGGCCATAGTCCACCGCGCTGGCCTAGTGCGAGTTGGCGGACTTCACATGTCTTTCGAAAACTTGTTAGGTTTTCTCAGACGTGCAGGTTTCCTCACGATGTTTTCCTTCACCGTATGACAAGTGGTAATCATGATATTTAAATGATTCGCACATGAAAATATCAGAGGTGCGAGACCCGGATTCGAACCCGCATCACTCGGATAACCAAGCGACCGCGTTACCGCTAGGCTACCACTGTCTCGGCTACCACTGTTTCTATACATACTAATATTATAAGGCTAAAGAATTTGTTTGTTTGTTCGTTTCGCTGGAAGCGTTCATTTGTTTAGCAATAATGTTTGTTCTCCATTCGTGGGTGTTTATAATTATAATATGTAATTATTTCAAATTTATATTTGGGTAGTATATCAACTATCTGGTATCCGTAGCACAAGCCTCGTAGCTTACTACGGAACTAGATGGCGCTGTTGTAATAATGTCCCAACATATATTTTTATGTCGTTTTTCAGATGTACGATTTCAACGGTGATTACGAGACTATTTTTACCGGAGAACATGACATCTCCCTCGCTGGTCTCATAGATACGTACAGAGGGTCCACTGACCTCCCCCAATGGGACGGCAAACATTGCTCTAACGTCCAATACGCCTCTGATGCGACGAAGTTTAAAGGACAAATAAAAAGAAATGAAACAATTAGCTTCTATAGAAAGAGTCTCTGTCGTGCTGCGCCTTTGGTAAGTCACTTTTTTTGTAAACTAGCGACCCGCCTTCGCTTCGCTCAGGTTCGTCGACCCGCCTTCGCTTCGCTCGGCCGATCAAGTGCGAGCGAAACCGTGGGTTCCGCTAGTGTATTATAAATGTTAACCTTTCCGTCAATTCTGTATCAAACGTCAGGTTACATTAAAAAAGTTTATATTGACTAAAGCGCTAAGGTTAGATTTAAAATTATTTTATATGGTGGTTAGTTGTTGTTTTTTTTATTCTCCACGCAATTTACTTATTTTTTTCTTTCATTAGAACCTTCTTCTGACAATAACAAACACAACAAAAAATAATTAGCGAAATCTTTCCAGCAAGTCATGCGTGATGACGTGATCAAGGGAGATAGGGATTCATTTTTATATATATAGATTGAAGCAAATATCAAAGGGTTTTAGAAATCTATGGGATTAAGTTAAATTTAAAATTCAAAAGTTCAAAGTGTAATTCATTCAAAATGTAAGCACTTTTGAATTTTCAATTATATTACACTGTCTAGAATTTTCGCGAACGAAGCCACGGGTTCCTCTAGTAATTGCATATAAAAACTTAATAAATTATATACTAAAACCTTCTTCGAGAACTGCTGAAACTGCCAGTCCGAATTGAAAAATTCTTTTTGTGTTGGATAGTCCGTTTATTGAGGAAGGCTATAGACTATATTAGTACATCACGCTACGACCAATAGGAGCGGAGTATTAATGAAAAATGTTACAAAAACGGGCATAAAGCATTATGCATTTGTGAAAAAAACATGAATATCGGTGCAGTAGTTCTTGAGTTTATTACGTACAAACAGACAGACGCAGCGGAGGACTTTGTTTTATAATATTATATTATACTTTATTTATATAGTATTTTTAAAAGCACTTTTAAAGAACATCTGTTATATATTAAACCTATAGCCATATTAAGTCTATCATTTACATTGTTTCTAGATTCCAGTAGGTGAAGGCGTGAAAAATGGAATGAATGGATATAGATATACGTTTCCAGAACATATGTTGGATAATGGAAAAATTATTAAAGAAAACAAATGTTTTTGTAGAGGTGGTAAGTTGTCAAAATACTAAAATTAGATGACAATGGCTTAGGTTATGTTGTTTTTAAATATTAATTTTTATACTTTTTAATCTATGATTATATTGTACTAATATATGTATGTATGTAAAATATGTAAATGTGTAAGTTTGAATGAATAGTTTCACGCCAGAACGGTTGAACGGATTTTGATGAAAGCACCGATATAATAGTCTATACTCTAGAATACCAGATAGATTTTTTATCCTGAGAAATATTAGTTTCTGTGGGATAGATTTTTTTTGTTTCGTACAAGGATTTGGACTTGGACTTAAACCTTTGCATATTTTATTATTAGATGATAGATTTTGCTAGAACGTTAACTTTGACAAGTGTAGAAGGAATCAGTCTAGTTAAAAATTAAACCTATGTTATTAGTATAACACCATATTAGAATATATATTTAAAGGTACATAGATTCAGAGATGAATTTGAAATTTTTCAGGTAAATGTCTTCCTGAAGGTCTGATAGATGTAGCGGATTGTTACTACGGATTTCCCATTGCACTTTCCTATCCTCATTTCTACAAAGGAGACCCGATCCTGTTCAGCAAAGTTGAGGGCTTAAAACCTAGTAAAGAGGAACATGAGACCAAGTAAGATTATTATAAAAAATATGACATCAGCACCATCTAGTACCATGATAGGCTACGAGGCTTATGTTATAGATGTCGCAAATGAATTCCCCAGCGGTCCTCGAACCTAAGACCACGGGCACATCAAGTAGGATTACAACAAACTGACTCAACGTTAAGCTATCATATTAGTATTTTGATTAGGAGTGCTCTTATTATCGGTCGTCAGTTTTCGCAAGATGCTTTATAAAAAAATGTTATTTTTACCACCCAGTGAGACTTAGTGAGATTGGTTGCCATGACCGAAACCAGTTAATGTCCCACTGATAGGCTCGGTCCTCTGTTCAATACGAGGGGATCGCACATGACATTCGAAAACTTGCTATGTTTTGCTTACCGTAAGACAATTAGTGGTAATCATGTTAGAAATGATTCGCGCATTCAAATATCAGAGGTGTGAGACCCGAAGTTGGACCCACTTCACTCAGTTACTCAAGCAAGCGTGTTACCATTGTTTCAAAAAAAAGTAATAATAAATATATTACTATTTACTACAAGCAACAAGTTCGACCCTTGTGCATCTTACGCTTACGAGAGATTATGTATATTTTATAATTCGTACATTTATTTTTCAGTTTTTGGATAGAGCCGTTTTCTGGTCTTCCCTTGGACGTCAGCTCAAAGTTTCAAATCAACATGGCTTTGGGTGATATATCTGCTATTAGAAACACTGAACGCTTCGCCAACATGTATCTACCTCTGCTTTGGTTTGATATTGTAAGCACTTTCGTATTTTTCTATATCTATGGTAGTTGTTATTGTCTATAATATTTATTTTAAGTAACTAAAATCTAAATTTAATAAATCTAGTAATAATGAAACACTACCACTCAATCTCGCTCCGCACAGATTTGTCCTAAGAGTTCTGTTAGTATTAACAGTTAAAACGTACCTCGGAAATCTACACTAATTTTTCGGGGATGATGTATATCATCATATCAAATTTAATCCAAATCTTTCCAGTGGTTTTTTCGTGATATAGTCACAGGCAGGCAGACAGGCAAAGATTTTATAAACTTTAGATTCGGCCTCTGTGTATCATTAAGAAGACTTAATAACAGAAATCTTATTGGAATAGGTAATAAGATTACGTAAAAAATATTTCAATGAACAGATTCGATTCAGTTACAATTTTATTATAATATGTTTAGATTATAATTATATTTATTGGTGTTGAATAAAGCTTATTACACTATAGCGGAATACCTGGTGGATGTAAATGTGTGGAATTAGTGACTGGTTGTGTCTCACGTAGGATAAATAGATAAATTGTAATACAATATTGTTACCAAATATTTTTTTGAAAAGAGCAACTGTTGAGTTTCTCGCCGGTTCTTCTCAGCAGAACAGCTTTCCAAGCCGGTGGTAGTTTACTCACAGACTTACAGACTGACTTTTAATTTTGATAATGTAAAAATGACGATTCAAAAGAGCTTGTAAAAGTCTATTTGAATAAAGAATATTTTGATTGATTGATTGATTGAATGAAAACATATTTATTTACTTTATATACCTACTAATTTATCAATTTTTTTACTTTACAGAGAATGTATACTCTGCCAAAATCAATGGAAATAAAGTTTAGATTCTACTTAAATGTGTTGCCTGTGGTTGAAAAAGGGCTCATGTACCTGAGTTTTATTGCGGGCGCCGTTTTGATCCTAGTCACATCATACATTTTAACATTCAAAGTCATGTTTAAAAACTATAATAAAAATAATTACAAATCTAATGTATGGCTAGATAAGGGTAAACATGGAAACAAACCCATGATAAACAAAGATGGTGTGTATGCCCCATGTGAAATGCCAATGTCATCTGATACGGAGAACGAGAAAGCTGACGAAAGACTGATAGAGAGTGAAAATGATGAAAGTAATAATGAGAGAGAAATGGAGAATGGAAAGGAGAGTTTCTTCAACACTGACAAAATTAAGGAGTTCACACACAAACTGTTTGATGTGGATAGAAGAGATTCGCTTATAAACACTCAAGAGACTAACGACGAAACCAATGAAGCTTACAAAAGCGACTCAAGTGAGAGCAGTAAAATGGTAAAGTCAGAATATTTAGAAGTTCTAGACGATGGTAGCGACTTCGATTGTTATGATGATAGACCTAAACACAAAGATATGTATATAGATGTTGAATGATCAACGTGATCCTTAAAAGTACCTGAGCATTCCAAGAAGTTATTTGACATGTTGTGATATGTTTTGTCTCTTTTACACGTATTTGTTTTCACAATCCATCTATGAAATAATTGTATTTCCTATAATGTACTAACTTTTTAATATTTGAGCCCAATTTTGTGAATTTTACCATTTCTATTATGACAGTCAAACGTAAAGCAAGGAGCTCTAATGTTTATTCGAGGATATGCTCTTCTTAGTCAGATAATTTGCAAACAAGTAGGAAATTTGATTTACAGTACTACTTGTTTCAACAGTGGTGCCAAAAGCTACTTTTTCTTGCCTATATTTAGTTTGTATAACACTTTCTTAGGTATTATCAGTAAACAAATCTATAAGATCTAGAAGATCTAGGATTAAAAAGTTTCCAAAATCTAATATATGTTTGGCATTGATACAAAAGTAATTATTCAATCTGAGATTAAAATTTAATTTATTAACTTCAATGTATATTTAAATAGGTTTGTTTGTTCTTATAGATTAAAGGAAACCAGCGAATTTATTTAATTTGAATAATACTTATATATATTATACTGTATTCATATGCCGACATCTACCTGTTAAGCTAGCTTCATTAGTAATATTGTAATGATACATTTGCAAATGCAAAAATGTGCTCAACTATATGAATGTTTGAAATGAGTGATATATCGACATGTGCAATTAAATTAGATGTATTAGTTAGATTTTTACATTATATAATTATTGTTTTATAATTTGATACTATTTTGTATAAAAAAGGGCTTATGTTCGGTTTCTGAGGTTTACACGGTTTTGAATAAGCTACGTTATGAATAAGATGAAATTAATACTTTCTTAGGTTTTGTTAGGGTCAAATTGAGAAAGTGAAGGTAATTTAAAAACGAATTCTAAATAAGTAATACTCTGAATGAAGAATAGATTTTTTTAAAAGAAGTAGTATCTTCGCTTAGTCCAAGTATAACGATACAAATCGAACGCTAATATATTATAATCCAAATTCTAGTTTCCTTAATAGAATATCTATTTTTAAACTGTCACCTCAGAATTCGAACATAAGAAAATAAAATCGAATTTATTTCTAAGGAAATCAAATCAAGTTGTGATATAAGATTATTTGTATTTTTATAACAAAATTTTCAATGTATAGTAAGTAAGTGAACTGAATTATCTAGTGGTACTTGGTATTCTACTTACTGTTTATTGGAAATGAAATAAAAAAATTAATTAAAATATATTTTTTTTTAATTTTACCCCTATAACCTTATAATTTCTCCTCTACTCACTTCAAGGTGGATCGATAGTCCACGTAGGTCATAAGAGTTGATGGACATAACATCTATCTATCTATCTATCTATCTATCTATCTATCTATCTATCTATCTATCTATCTATCTATCTATCTATCTATCTATCTATCTATCTATCTATCTATCTATCTATCTATCTATCTATCTATCTATCTATCTATCTATCTATCTATCTATCTATCTATCTATCTATCTATCTATCTATCTATCTATCTATCTATCTATCTATCTATCTATCTATCTATCTATCTATCTATCTATCTATCTATCTATCTATCTATCTATCTATCTATCTATCTATCTATCTATCTATCTATCTATCTATCTATCTATCTATCTATCTATCTATCTATCTATCTATCTATCTATCTATCTATCTATCTATCTATCTATCTATCTATCTATCTATCTATCTATCTATCTATCTATCTATCTATCTATCTATCTATCTATCTATCTATCTATCTATCTATCTATCTATCTATCTATCTATCTATCTATCTATCTATCTATCTATCTATCTATCTATCTATCTATCTATCTATCTATCTATCTATCTATCTATCTATCTATCTATCTATCTATCTATCTATCTATCTATCTATCTATCTATCTATCTATCTATCTATCTATCTATCTATCTATCTATCTATCTATCTATCTATCTATCTATATATCTATCTATCTATCTATCTATCTATCTATCTATCTATCTATCTATCTATCTATCTATCTATCTATCTATCTATCTATCTATCTATCTATCTATCTATCTATCTATCTATCTATCTATCTATCTATCTATCTATCTATCTATCTATCTATCTATCTATCTATCTATTATACATATATAAGAATTTCGTGTCACGATGTATGTTATCGATAAATATTATATACTGACCCAATTTTTATCAAATTTTGTAAGCATCTGTAATTTAACCCAACTTGGGAGATAGAGTAGTTATTATCTCAATTATTGATCTCAATATTTTTTATTGCAAATTAAATGTTTATTATACGACTTTAGTGTGTATCTATCGGTCAGTTCTATAAAATACTAATAGATGGTGAATTGGCATCTAAGTTGCACAGATATCCGGTAGATGGCGCCGTATATCTATTTTTAGATTATAGATGGCGTTGAAGTATCTCTTTGCAAATTAACAGCTTTTTAATAAATGCATATGAAAGTATGCAAGCAAGTCATATACGGTACTTTAATAAAAAAAACAAATCTCTAAATTTTTGTCTATCAATATATCTGTTTTTTCCGACTCATCTGTGAAACGGATGGACCAATTTAAACGGGACTTTCACTTGCAGATAGCCAATGTTATAAGGAGTAACTTAGATTACTTTTATTTTATTAGAAAATTCTAAAAACCGTTTAATTTATTGTAACTGACGCCCAGTGAAGCGGGCATGGTTCTTTAGTATCTTTATAAATTGTGCGAACATATTTTAATATCAGACATATAAAATTTTAATTTTCAAGCTAGAAATTTTGACTAAAATAGTATCTTAATTGCATTTGTAATAAAATAAGATGAGAGAGAGAGAGATGCAAGTTTTCGAAAGACATGTGAAGTCCTCCAACACGCACTAGGCCAGCGCGGACTATGGGAGGCCCGTGCCCAGCAGTGGGACGTTAAAAAGGGCCGAAGATGAACCAGTATTGGAAATTTCAGGAGATATTACCAGACATTTTTTTTAACTTGCGTAAGACCTCATAATATTGTCAAAGGGGAAAAAAGGTTACTAGAATTTTGGTATATAATAATATGTACTGTGAGCCTAACTTATTGTTGGTAGTGGTGGTACGCACTACATATATACGACGCCTGATGAAAATAAAAGGCAATACGGTGGTACATTATTATGTATCTTAAATCTATACTAATATTATAAAGCTGAAGAGTTTGTTTGTTTGGTTGAACGCGCTAATCTCGGAAACTACTGGTCCGAATTGAAATATTCTTTTTGTGTTTGATAGTCCGTTTATTGTGGAAGGCTATAGGCTATATTACATTACGCTACGACCAATAGGAGCGGAGCATTAATAATAACTTATATAAATAAAATAGTTAAGCAAAATGATGCTTAACTCCACCCATTAATATAGAAACGAGTACTCGCTATTAACCTGGTCATTTGCTGCTCAGTTGTCGGACAGTAAGGGGAACTGGTTGTTGGTACATAATATGGTACCTTGCAATAAGTTAAGTTTTTTACCATATTTTTTTTGTATTTTTCTTAATGTTGAATATTAAAAAGTTAATATTATAATTAAAGTTAAGCCTATTCTAAAATAAAGTACCTTTAGATTGTTTGAAAGTGTTTTTTTTCCTTTTTCCCTTCTGATCGCCAAAATTACAATAACACATTTTTTATTATTACACAAGTATTTATTTTGCATTACATAGTTAGATTTGAATTACAAATAGAAATATCACAAAATTAAAAAAATATTATTCCCAAATAAGAAGGCTTTGAACGAACTCCGTCCTCATCATCCACCAGAATACAAAGCCGTAGAATAAACATTTAAGTAGCTTGTTCAGGGTCTTGAGTCTGTAAGAAAATAACAACATTTCTATTTTTTTTATTTTATTTTGAAGTGAAAACTTCTTTAGAATCGTTGTGATTTCAAACTCGATGAAACGAAAAAATAAGTCCATAGTACCAGGCGCTCAGAGACGGGGAAGAGTTAGCCTTAATTTAAATTCAAGTTTTACTTCTGACATTGTGTACTTTGTACAGACGCACTTTTTTTATATTATTAGACCACCAACAAAATATTTACAAAACACATGAAAACATTTGTACATGGAAAATAAAACATAAAAAGTAGTACCTTAATTATTGGTGATAACGACATTAAATATACCTAGTAGGTAAAACAACAATATTTCAACATAATAGTTTAAAAATTAAAAACCAAATACTTAACTAATATTATTAATATTTTAAGAATATTCTAAGATTAAATAAACATAAGTTAAGACTGTATCTCTATAGATATTTACTTATAGTTAATGTAAAAAGACGCTATAGAGACAACGGTCTTTTTTTAAACTAAATAATTTATCATTAAAATGTCCTTAGACAGTGGTAGCCTAGCGGTAACGCGTCGCTCGGATAACCGAGTGATGTGGGGTCAAATTCGGGTCTCGCACCTCTGATATTTTCATGTGCGAATCATTTCTATCATGATTACCACTTGTCTTACGGTGAAGGGAAACATCGTGAGGAAACCTGCATGTCTGAGTAAACCTAGCAAGTTTTCGAAAGACATGTGAAGTCCGCCAACACGCACTAGGCCAGCGCGGTGGACTGTGGCCTGATCCCCCTCGTACTGAGGGAGGCCCGTGCCCAGCAGTGGGACGTTAAAATAAATGGCAGATGATAATATCTATGTCCTTATTCCTGCTAATTATTATTATATTCTTTATTGCACATAGAAATATAAACAGTAATGCAAGTACAAATTTAGTTTGCAACGGTGGACTTAATTCGCTGGCCCCGGGCAATAAAGCGGTAATCGGCGATTACGCCCTTTTTAATTTTATTTGATTTTTGGCTTCCCTGTCTTTCAATCTATACCTCTTATTTTTTTCAGATTTGTTTATCACCATTTAAATATATTTAATGACATTAACAGCTTTATTGTACGGTAAATTATTAAACGATTAAGTTATGTGATGTGGTCTTACATCATGAAACATAAAATAAAAAATCAGCGAGCATCTTTACTCTATTTTTCTTTAAAAAACTTAACAATAAAACCGTTAACCGCTTTTCCCGAAACAAATATTTATAAACATGGATATGTAAATACTTAATACGAAGTAATCATTCAATCACTTATTTAGTAAAAGCTATTACGCCTTTTTTCTCGTAAATTTGTTGTAGCTCTAGCGACGTAAGCCATGCCAGTACAACACTAAGTGCGATACAAGTAGGAGAAACGAGCGACAAAAATACATTTCAAGAAGAAAATAAATCATATGCAATACTAGATACCGTATGTCAAGATCTTCAAATAAACGAATTTATACCATATAGTACACCGTTCGATATCGGTAGCGCCAATGTTTTGAATTTACAAAAAAAATACTTTGAATTTAATAACTGCAATAATATTATAACCACAGATTCGGGTTCCTCAACTGAAAATCAAACTGCAAGGGCAGCTAATTTAGATGTAGAGTCAAATAATTGCAATAATATTATCACTTTATTAGATTATTTATCTCAAAATAATGATGCATCGAAAGAAAATATCGACATGCTTAATAGTTGCAATGATATTGTAGCTGATGATATTGATCAGGATGAAAATGTTCCGTCAGTATCTAACATACCACCACTTCAAAGCCAATCTACAACAACTGAAACTGTTTCGTCTGTATCTAATATACTACCATTTCGAAACCAATCTACAACGATTGAAAATATTCCATCCATATCTGATTTCCCACAAACTACTAAAGAACTTACAAGAAAGAGAAAACGACATGTTGAAAATTGGGAAAAAGTTAAGAATAAAAAACTAAAAAAATCAGGGCAAAAGTATATTAAGGTTGCTGTTCAAAGAAAAAGTTTGATTCCAAAAAGATGGGAGATGTCTGTACATGTAAGAAGAAATGCGATGATAAAATATCCGAAGAAAAACGACAGGCCATTTTTCAACGCCTTTTGGAAACTTGAAAAAAATGCAATTAGTTAGAACCAAAAACAGGATTCAAACTATTAAATATTATTTCAAGGATGGGTTATAAAAAATTGACGTTTGAAAAAAAATTTTTTTAATACCCTTAGCATAACTGAAAAAACAGTTTACACTGCAATAGAGAAATAAAAATGTGAAGAAGTCAAAAATAGCAGGGGTCTTCATGATAATAGGCCACGAAAAATGAGTGTTTCAACTGAACAAAGTATTATCGCACACATAAAACTATTTCTATTTAAAATATAGAGTAACATAATTCATAGATATTTTGAGACTGGCCATAGCCAGTCCGAAGGAAATTCTATGCATTCTCTTATTGAAAGAGCAAAAAGAATCATACAATTTTTACTCCTAATCAAATGTATGGTATAATTATGAATGCCAAGATCAACGGTGAAAAATTCCAGCTAATGGAAATGGAACAACACAATTTCTATGATTTAAAGGAGATCATGGGTAAACGATACTGGTTACGAGCAGACCAAACTAATGAAAAAGTAATGTGGTCAAAAGTTCACGAAATTAAAATCACTGCAGATCATCCAGATGTTATCTATTTCAAGTACAACTTTGACGATGAGTATAAATCATTAAATACTGCACCAACCACTAGATCCTCAAGAGGGAGGTGCAAAAAGACACCGACAACTGATGTTTCAGGAAATGAATTGACAAATCTTTACAGAGAGATAATTGCCTTACCAAAACCACTTGATGATTTGATGAGTCTCTGCAAAGTTGAAGCAATCCCGAAACATTATCACATATTTTATAATAATTTTCAGTGTGTTGGAGACACAGTAGAAGATTCGGATATTGTAACCGAACATTCAGACTAAATAAGCATTTTTTTAATAAAGCGAGTTTAATAATTAATAAAGATGTTATGATTGTAAATTCTAAAAGCGTTTTAATCATAAATAATAATTATTTTCATTATTCAATAGGCTAATATTTGAGGCGATAACTTTTACTTAATAAAATTTTAAATATTTGAAATTAAATTGATAGTATTTAAAGTAAATTATATAATGCTTTGGCTTCTCCCAGTTCCAAGGGAATTTTTACCAATAAATATAATTATTTTAATCAAACCATGCTTTCAGAACATGGTACCTAATTAAAAAAGCCTTTATTAGAGGTAATATTTTAAGAATAATAATATATATTATAAAATACTGCCTAAAATAATAAACAATAATAATATATTTAGCAATGTGATCAGTTTGTAATGATCGTCACATAAAAATTTAATTCATTGATAGGATTCCAAAATAGCGTTTAGTGGATAATACTTCCAAAATAGTATTACAAAATTACCCTGAAAAAGGTGGTAATAGGCTGATACGCTCTCGATTATAAATGGAAATTACGTTGTATTATTTACTTACATCCCGGGCTATTACTGGAAGGTCTATTTATAAAGCAGTTAATGGTATTGCAGTTAGAACTGCAACGTAAATAATTTGTATTATACATTTCTATCATTATCTCTTCAATTATTTATGTAAGATATATTTTTTTTAAAAGTATTAATAGGAAAAAAAATACCTTTCGATTGAGATATTAAACACCTATTTCAAATGACTGTACACTAAAATATAAATAAATTAGCTTTAATTGCTTCTCCTGTAAAATTTGTTTTTTTATATAACCGCTTTATTGCTCGGGGCCAGCGTTATCTCTATTAAGAAGGGAGTTGTATCCCAAAGTAGAGTTGGCAGCATTGGTTATGAAGAAGGTTCATTTATCTAAGCGTAAACTCTTAGAAGGCGCAGACATTACAACTTTGGCAAGTAGTTAGAATGCAACATACTAGAGATTCCGAGAGTCCGTCTTTAAATACCTTTGTATTGAAGTCCCGTGCCCAGCAATAAGACGTAATAAGGGGTTGAATCCAGTACAATACAGATTTCTCAGAATTGATATATTTTCCTCAGCAATGAATATTCCATATTTCATCATCAGCCCTTTTTAATGTCAAACTGCTGGGCATGGACCTTCTGTTAATACTGTGGGACCAGGCCTTAGTCCATCGCGCTGGCTTAGTCCGGCTTACAAACTTCACATGTCTTTCGAAAACTTTCTCAGTTTCCTCATGATGTTTTTCTTTACCGTAAGACAATTGGTAATCGTTTTCGTTATATTTCTTAAAGATACGATGGAAACGTTAATTTATAGTACCAATCAACTAAATTTCACGGGTTTGAGTCCTGTTGGATGACGTGGTGATGAGCATAAATGGAATAAAAACATGGGTTATTAAAAATATAGGTTAAATTGTTGGTTTTGTAGCTTCATCATCATCATCATCAGCCCTATTTAATGTCCCACTGCTGGGCACGGGCCTCCCTCAGTACGAGGGGGATCAGGCCATAGTCCACCGCGCTGGCCTAGTGCGAGTTGGTGGACTTCACATGTCTTTCGAAAACTTGTTAGGTTTTCTCAGACATGCAGGTTTCCTCACGATGTTTTCCTTCACCGTAAGACAAGTGGTAATCATGATATAAATGATTCGCACATGAAAATATCAGAGGTGCGAGACCCGGATTTGAACCCGCATCACTCGGTTATCCAAGCGACGCGTTACCGCTGGGCTACCACTGTCTCCTTACCATGTCCAAACATCTATACATAAATAAAATTGAAGTGTCCGTTTTTAATTTCAAGTTTACAGCTTTTCACTAAATGCATATATGAAAGAATATATGGTACTAACATTAAAAAACAATTTTTACAATTTTGTCTGTTTGCTCCGGCTAATCTTTGAAATGGCTGGACCGATTTTGACGGGAATTTCACTTGCAGATAGCTAATGTTATAAGGCGTAACTTACGCAACTTTTTAACCGACTTCAAAAAAGGAGGAGGTTATATTTTAGAAATTTTATTCTTTTTAACTAGCGGAACCCGTGGCTAGGGACAAACCCGAGCGAAGCGAGAGTGAGCGGTTAGTATTTAAATAAGGTTTGAAAGATCGGATCGGTTCATTTTTGCCTTTTACTCAATAAAAATTACCTTTCATAATGAGCTCTGTTCTTCGGTAAATCAGCATCAGATTCGTTTAATAAATATTTTCTTCCATTTACACAAGATATTCTTATGTACTCGTATCTGTCGATGTTTTCTAGGTCATAGTAAAAATCATCGTGATCTACGTCTTTAATTACCGATCGTAGAGAAACAAAGTTGGTATTACTAAACGTCCATTGGTGAGTCATATAGTATTGAACAGCTAAATTTCCTGCGTAGATGCGCCGTTGGATTTTGACAAGCCTGTAAAAATACAATATAATAATGCGGTGGCTAAATTCTTCTCATCTCTAATCTCAATAAGACTAGCCCACTGCAGGAGATAGTCAGGAGATTCTCTATTCAAGTCACTCTTATACTCCGGTGGAAAGACATTCGACACGTATACATACACACAGTGAAAGTAAAGGTGTAGGACGTTACGTTTAGATTTGCTGCCTTACATACAAACCATCACCGAGGCAGTCAAAATAAGTAATCAGAAAGAGAGAGAGAGAAAGAAAAAGAGAGAGGGAGAAAAAATCTGGTTGTAGTCAAAGCCTTCCTCGATAAACGGACTATCTAACATGAAAAGAATTTTTCAAATCGAACCTGTAGTTACTGAGATCAATGCATTCAATCAAACAAACAAACAAAAAAGTTTTCTGCTTTATAATATTAGTATAGATTAACCTGAAGATAAGAAGTTCAGGAGCCATACAAACTTCTGAAGTTATTAGAGCACAGCTGTTTTGGTGAATTAAGTTAGAGAGTATAACTACATAGTATAAAACAAAGTCGCTTTCTCTGTCCCTATATCCCTATGTACGTTTAAATCTTTAAAACTACGCAACGGATTTTGATGCGGTTTTTTTAGTAGATAGAATGATTCCAGAGGAAGGTTTATATGCATAACTAGCAGATCCCGCGACTTTGCCTGTGCTAAATCTAGGGAAGAGCCCGAGCGAAGCGAGGGCGAGTCGCTAGTAGTATAATAAATAGTAGGACATAGTAAAATAGTTCAACTCACATGGGTTTTTTGCCAAGCAGCCATAAAACTATGTCGATAAATACGGCGGGTAAAAGATGCAGCAGTAACACCTAATAATAAGCATTCATAATTCATTTTAAAGTAAGTGAAATTTAAAAATGAGACTATCTGAATATACTTGACGACACGTTTGGCTCAGTTGGTAGTGACCCTACTTTCTTGCGCCAGCGGTCGCAGGTTCGAGTCCCGCTCGCGACATTCATTTGTCAAACTCGGATGCTTGTACTCCAATCAGGGTATTTATATTTTTAATATGTATGTATTTAAACTTATATACGGATACCAGATAATTGATACACTACACTACACATTATATAAGTTTAAATAAACACATAATTAATATAAACATTAATCACCCATGTCTGGAGTACAAACATTCGTGCTTAACAAATGAATGCCCCCAGTGGGACTCGAACCCGCGACCGCTGGTGGAAAGTAGGGGCATTACTGCCAAACGTGTCGTCAAACTGGGTTACTAATAGTAGTAACTCACCTTAAGGTAAAATATAATTAAAGATGATGTTACATGTGCTCCACAAGTCCATATCGTATTGCTTAACGGCTCTATCTCTACCACAACTTTACCAATATCTATCATTTCCTGCATAGTTATTGAATTTAATTTTCCTGCACAGCTGTTATAAATAGGAATACTATCAGTTGGCTCGAACCTGTAAAAAATGTTTGTGTGAACCTTAGTTCTCATTCTAAAACAAAAATAATAACCGAGGCAGTTAACTATATTAATAATGGAATATGTCATTCGTGGTTATACTTACTTTTTAGTACCTCTAGCCCAGACGGCTGCGACGAAGCATTTTATTGCGGTGTCTACTGGTATAAAGTCGGATATGATATCAGGTTTTGAGTATATAGTTCTAAGAATTCCTGTAAATGGTAATAAATTAATTATTCAGTAATAAAAATAATAAATTATGTCATTACATATACATATCTCAAAATAAGCTTCTCAAAATCTTATTTCACATGGATTATCGTACACCTACAAAAATTGTTTATGGAAAGACAAAAATACTATCAATAAAACAAATGTATCAATATAAAACATGTATACTTGTCCGAAAAATAATTACAAGCACCTTGCACTCACAGCTCACATTTAAAATAAAATCTCACTCACATCGTACTAGAAGTAGAAACAAATTAGAGTTACCAAAAACTAGAACTAAATACGGGATTAAAACGATACTTTTTGAAGGAGCACAGCTATACAATTCGTTACCTAAAGATGTAGAAGATGCGGCATCGATTAATATATTTAAGAAAAAATTAAAGAAGCACATAATGTCTAAAGATCTGTTTTAGTAGCACTATTGTATGATTAGTTACATAAGTTTTTTTATTATATAATTTTCCCTATTTTAAGTGAACTATTGTTCTTTTTTGGGAAATAAATGTCTTTAAACCTATATGTAATAATGTCATTGTCATTACGCATCTTAATATGCGAAACGGAGAGATTAAATTGAAATATCTCAAAAACTACTAATTTTCTACACTCGCCCCTTTTAAGATAGGTCTATTAACGCCTCCTCTTCGTTCTCTACGCCTTTCTTTTCTCTAAAATCGGAAGTTTATATTGTACAGTTCAACCGTTTTTGAGACTTGTACTGATTCCGACTGAAGGATGTCAAAATTTAGCACAGAGAAAGATTATAGTCTGAAAAAGAACATTTTTACTTTTATGCTGGGTATCTAGGGTGAGGCGCTCGTAATTTTTGTTTAAGCTTTGTTACCTAAGTACGTTATTACGGTTAGTACAAATTTATCACAGATATATCACAGACCTTTTCCACAAGCAACTATGATCCCAACGGGTCCGTTGAAATTTTCTATGTACCCCGGCGCAGGTTCACTTATACTTGATATAACTAAAAAATAATTTAAAAGCATTATTGCAAGGAAAATTATAATAATATTGTGCCTCTTAATAATGTCCTCCCTACCAATTCTTGCCACAGTGATCAATCTCCTTGAGACTAGACAACTGCACAGGAGATATTATAGTGCACAAGTGTACGCACAGACTCAAGTGCACTCAAAAATAGGTAAAAATCATTTACAACTTACCTATAGATGGTCTGATTATGACGATAGGTAATTTACCCTTATATTCATAAACCACGTTTTCTGCTAATTGTTTCGTAAATACATAAGTGTTTGGCATTTCCCCCAAATATCTAAAACAATAAGAAACAATAAATATTGCACAAGTGTTTTTAAAGGAAGGGAAGTGATAATTAAAGTGCAAGTGCAAGTGCAATTTTTTAGCATTTGCTCCATAAGATATTTAAAAGGGATAAAAACAAGTGGTTATAATCATATAGTCACACAGAAACGAATATTATGAATTCTATTGTTATTTGTTCAAAAAATATAATTTCTATACTATTTAATAATTTTTGTTTGTCTGTCATCACGGATATTTCAACCCGAATACAAACGAGTATAATAAAACCCCAACTTAGTCGAATCAGTTCAAAAATTTATTTCTAATTTTACTTATCATCGATACAGGCCTAATCTATGGTTTTTAGGATTTCTGTCTGTCTGTGACCGAGAAAACTACACAACATATTTTGATGAAATTTGATAAAATAATAGCGGATTCTAAAAGTCACTTATAGAATACGTTAGGATAAATATTTTATTGAAAACAGCGACCGCAGAGTTTCTCGCGGGTTCTTCTCATCAGAACAGCTTTCCGAGCCGGTGGTAGTTTACTCACAGACTTACAGACTGACATTTAATTTTATTAATGTAAAAATGACGATTCAAAAGAGCTTGTAAAAGTCTATTTGAATAAAGAATATTTTGATTTGATTTGATTTGATAAATATTTTTTTAAAAACAGCGACCGCAGAGTTTCTCGCCGGTTCTTCTCAGCAGAACAGCTTTCCGAGCCGGTGGTAGTTTACTCACAGACTCACAGACTGACATTTAATTTTAATAATGTAAAAATGACGACTCAAAAGAGCTTGTAAAAGTCTATTTAAATTAAGTGATTGTTTCCAAAATGTGAATGTAAAACTTACTTAGCCGTCAAAACCTGAAGAGTCATATCGTCTAATTCCTCACACACTTTCATGGTATCTCGCCAGTCTGCGAGAGGTGGGTACATTATTTCTTCTATGGGATCTCGGTTGGTGTTGGCGTACGATGTCGAAATGTGGGCGAAACACTGGGAAAATATAGTATAATAATAAATTCGAATGTTTGTGTGTATATTTTCTGATTACTTTACGCTAATGTCTTAATAATAATAAAATTAATAATACATTAACAATATGAGAAATTCTGCATGTCTGAGAAAACCTAGCAAGTTTTCGAAAAACATGTGAAGTCCGCCAACACGCACTAGGCCAGCGTGGTGGTCTATGGCCTGATTCCCTTCGTACTGAGGCAGGCCCGTGCCCAGCAGTGGGGCGTTAAAAAAAGGGCTGATGATGACGATGGGACACTAACACTCAGCACTATTTAGTTCCACGATAAGCGAGGCTTGTGTTATGGATACCAGAGAGTTGACTATACAATATACATACCTATATGTATATCTTTAGCGCAAATACAAACATTCGTGCTCATCACCTGCCCACAATACCCCTAGCGGGACTCGAACCCGCGACCACTGGTATAGCAAGTAGGGTTACTACACCTACATACTGATCCAAACGTGTCGTCAAATGTCAATTTTAACTGGAGGAGTTTGGTTGAAAAGTGCTCAATTAGACCTAATGTGACGCCGTTAGACACCTATAGGACAAATACATGTGTCGAAGGCAAGCTGCTAGTACTGATAATGAATTTAAATTATTTAGAGTCTTAATTCACTAACTTCTAAATTTCGCACTTCTGTCGCCAATTCCAACATTTCTATGGTTCCGCGTAGATTCAACTTAACCGCTACTTTTAGTAAATCATCGAACCTATAAAAAAGAATATATCTTTAGTTTAGTGACATTAAAATAAACAATTTTGTAATACTTGATCGCTGAGCGATCAATTGTCTGCGATATTGCCCGACCAGTCCTATTATTGTTTCGGTCGCTTTTGTGTGTCCTTTTCTACGCTACTGAAGTTTGCTGTGAGTAACGCCGTGATTAATTGCTATATTCTGTGCAATTGTTGTTTTGTCAGTTGCTACGTTACCTTGACAACAAAATAATTATTCACATATTGCTCGGCCATTGTCGCAATATTTTTGTGATGGCCCTGCAATTAGTTGCCAATATTGCAGCCAAAAATATTGCCGGTTTAGGAGCACCTATATTACCTCACACTTGCAGCGACATGAAATATAATTTGCGTCCTGTTTATTATGAGAGCTCTATCCTCATCTGATATACCTGCAAGATAAATATTACGATTTAGATAAAGTACAAATACACAAGATAGATCATAATCTAGAATATTATTATTATTTATAACTGGGATTGGTGCCGAGGTCGGCCCTTGCTACGTCGACCAGTGTTGGTCCATTGTAGCATAATCTAGAGTAACATAAACTTATGTTTACATATATATAATACATAATATTATATTACACAATATCAAGCAATTTCAATCATCGATTATTAGCAAGCCCCAAAATCGCCTAAATAGATATAATTCATATGTAGATACATTAACACACAGCACTATCTAGTATGAGAGAAGGCTACGAGACTTGTGTAGATAGTTGATACACTACACATATAACTTTAAATACATACATATTATAAATACCTATATAAGCACAAATATTCACGCTCATTACATATATTATTATGAATGTCCCCAGCGGGACTCGAACCCAAAACCGCTGGCACAGCAAATATATAGAACCTTACCCAATCCAATTTCACTGCAATCTCCAGCTATAAAAAATACTTTTGATTCGAAAACACCTGGTTTTTCTGTTCGTAGTCGATCGAAACACTGGAAAATTGAAAATAATTAAAAAAATGTTTAACTCCAAACGTAAAAGTTGTAATTAGTCAGTCAGTTTAGATCACACTCTAATTTTCTTAAAGGAATTTAGTGAAATTCGAAATGAATGGAATATTTATTAACTTCAATTTTGCCTATTTATTAACTTAATTAAGTTAATAAATAGGCAAAATTGAAAGACGTATCTTGAGTTTCGAACACACTCGTCTTTTTTACAGCCTAAAAGGAAGATTGATGTATTGAGTACCTTCTTCTTATAATACGTTCTTAGGTTTACGCGAATCAAATCAAATCAAAATCCGCGACAAAATCCGAAAAGATAGTTTCATTTATAATACCTTTTCTTCTCAAAGTCGGTTAAAAACATACGTACCTTAGATTTATAAATTTCCCCCAATCTTTTTTCTGGTGCTACGCCCTTTTTGTTTCTTAACAACAAGTAGATTCGGTCCAGATCAGTGCAAGAGTATAGCAACTTCTCCAATAAAACTTTTCCCATGAAACCTGAAAGAAGGAAGAAGAATAATTTGTCGACACGTTTTAACTGGTTGTATAAATTTCTCAGAAATGAGATATTTTCTTACAGTAAATTGTATTTCATGTATTGACCCATACGAAATTTCATCAAGACCTGTGGTTTTCACAATTAACGGCCATATGTGCAATTCATCTGTGCAGAAGAAGAAGAAGAAGATATTTATAGTGCACAAGCTCAGTTGAAAGATTCAATATTTAAACCTGACCCGAGCCGGGACTCGAACCCGACACCACCCAGTTATATTCATACACAACGTAGAGTCCTAACCACTTGACGATCACGGCCATTTAACTGCCTCAGTGATGTAGTGGCTAGCGTGTACAATCATACATCGAGATGTCCTGAGTTCGAGTACCGGGTCGGGCCAAGTTTAACTATTGAGCCTTTCTGTTTAGTAAGCCTCAGTAACAGCCCGGAGTTGGGAAGTTGGCGGTGAGTCACCCCCGTGCCTCGGAGAGCACGTAAGGCCTTCGGTCCTGCGCCTTATCTCTCACTGGTCGTGTCGAAAAGTCGTCCCACCGGAGTATGAGAGTGATAGGAATAGAGAGTGCACTTGTTTCTGTGCGTACACTTGTGCACAATAATATCTCCTGCGCAAAAGGGCCGCCGTGCCAATCGGTTAGAGAGCATATTTTATTCATACAAACAGTACAACGTAAATAATTTAAATTCATTGGAATTGATCAAGCTGAAATACTGATAGTCATTATCATAAAATTAAAACAATCCCTACTAATATTATAAATGTGAATGTAAGTTTGTTTGTTACGCTTTCACGCAAAAACTACTCAACCGATCATCATGAAACTTTGTACACATATTCTTGGAGGTATTAGAAGTAGCATAGGATACTTTTTATAAAAAAAAATATTTTTTACGAAAAATTAAAAAATTGTTTGTATTAACAATGGGTTCTGAAATAGCTAGAGTAATTTTGAAGAAACTTTCAGGCATCCTACAGATCAACCCAATGAGGTTGATTAGCAATTAAAAAAATAAACGCGGGCAAAGCCGCGGGTAAAGCTAGTACTATAATAAAACATGAGCAAGTTAAAATATGTTTAAGTTATGCAGAATATCTACTTGTATGTAATTTAAAATCATTTGCGTATTTAATGTATCGATGATCCTCGTAATGAGGAAGGTTAAATGCATATATAAGTGTTAATGAAAACGAACCCAGAAGTATCATGTAATTCAATTCTAGTTCATTCCATTGTATACTGCTTATTATTGTGGCAGTTTAAAATATTTAAGTAGTGACTTTATCATGTTTATCAATTTATCATGAATGCCCAGCGGGACTCGAACCCGCGACCGCTGGCGCAGAAAGTAAGGTCACTACCAACTGCCAAACGGGTCGTCAGTTATAGTATAAATAACTAAATAAACCATATATGTAGTATATACTGTGTATACAGTGTACTACACTGTGTATACTGACTCGTTTGGCTCAGTTGGTAGTGACCCTACTTCTGCGCCAGCGGTCGCGGGTTCGAGTCCCGCTGGGGGCATTCATTTGTTGAGCACGAATGTTTGTTCTCAGTCATGGGTGTTTATATTTATAATATGTATGTATTTAAAGGTTGGAGGAGGCCTTTGCCGATTGGCAAACAGATCTGCAAAAGATCAAAAAACAGCAAATACTAGAATAAGATTTGATTTAATTTGAATTCGATTTTGCTTTAGGTTTAAGTTTGTTGCAAAATATTGTTATTAGGTTAAGTTGATCTGAAATAAAGGCTATTATTATTATTATTATTATTATTATGTATTTAAAACTTATATATGTAGTATATCAACTATCTGGTATCCGTAACACAAGCATCGTAGCTTACCACGGAACTGGATGGTGCTGTTGTAAGAATGTCCCAAGATATTTATTATTATTTATTTATTATTATTTATTTATTATTGTATATCTTTTATACATTCTATAGATTTAATAAAATTTTAACCGAGTCAAATCTGTAAATTAAATATTTTTTGGAAAATCTAATTGAAATAGACATTAATATGAATATAGAGGCTAAAACTATTGTTTTAGAATTTTTGTCTGTCTGTCTGTGACTATATCACGAGGAAACTACTGGACGGATTTGGATGAAATTTGGTATGACGATAGCTGGTTATCCGTGACAATACTGCCGTCCTTTGACTAAAAAGCGGTTAACCCTCATGAGATGGAATCTTACTTTTTACCATAAATCATTTTATTTCGCAATGAACTTCTTTTACCTCTGACTTCCAAACGTGTATCTTTATTAAATTTATTTATAGTGAAATTAGTTTCAAATATTATCATCATCATCATCATCATCAGCCCTTTTTAATGTCCCACTGCTGGGCACGGGCCTCCCTCAGTACGAGGGGGATCAGGCCATAGTCCACCGCGCTGGCCTAGTGCGTGTTGGCGGACTTCACATGCCTTTCGAAAACTTGTTAGGTTTTCTCAGACATGCAGGTTTCCTCACGATGTTTTCCTTCACCGTAAGACAAGTGGTAATCATGATAGAAATGATTCGCACATGAAAATATCAGAGGTGCGAGACCCGGATTTGAACCCGCATCACTCGGTTATCCAAGCGACGCGTTACCGCTGAGCTACCACTGTCTGAATTGTGTGTTTTTATATTCATTGTCAAATATTATAGTTCCGTAGAAATATTATTTCCCGCTTATTTTGCCAATAACTCCTACTTGTCTTTCTGGGTTTGCCGCCTTTTAATCAAAGGACGGCAGAATACATAAAATACTTTTTATTGCGGGAATATGTAATTGTATATTTATGTAGAAAAGACAGTGGTAGCCCAGCGGTAACGCGTCGCTCGGATAACCGAGTGATGCGGGTTCAAATCCGGGTCTCGCACCCCTGATATTTTCATGTGCGAATCATTTATATCATGATTACCACTTGTCTTACGGTGAAGGAAAACATCGTGAGGAAACCTGCATGTCTAAGAAAACCTAACAAGTTTTTCGAAAGGCATGTGAAGTCCGCCAACACGCACTAGGCCAGCGCGGTGGACTATGGCCTGATCCCCCTCGTACTGAGGGAGGCCCGTGCCCAGCAGTGGGACGATAAAAAGGGCTGATGATGATGATGATGATATTTATGTATGTTTTTATACTTATATACATATTTTCAATTTGTCTCTATGCACTTTCTCTTTTTGTCCCGATGTTAACTCTATTACACGCATGCAGGGTTGACTGGAAGACATCTCTCATAGAGATAAGTCTACCTTTGTTCACACCTTTTCAATATTTTTGTTTTCTATTTATTTGTTTATGCAATAAAGAATATAATAGTATATCTCATTTCTGAGATATCGCAACTAATCGTTAGAAACCGTCTATAAAACATCACACGGTATGTGAAATCTATTTTGTTTCCGGTCTTTAAAACGCAAACGGAGCCGCGGCAAATGCTAGTTATAAATATAATAACGTACATAATTTCACACACGCGCACACACACACACACACACACACACACACACACACACACACACATACACACACACACACACACATTATTTTAAGTTATAATAATATGTTTATGTTTTAAAACCTTTATATTTGGAAAAATGTATACATAATCCGGAAGTGGGCGTTAATGGCTAAGACACAGTTTATAACTAATGTAGCCACTATCGTACATAATTTGCTTTTTGTAAACGATGTTTCCAATAAAGATTTTATTATTATTATTATTATTTTTCCGTTTATTTCCTCGGCTAGCCGATCGAAACTGATGTCACGGGCCTAAGCCAAGTGTACATCAGGAGGATTTTTTGTGTAAAGTTTTATGGAGAAAGTGTGGTTATATTTGATGTCTGCGGTATTAAATATGGGCTATCGTTATCAGTCTGGAGGTATTTTCTTACTAACCTACATGTGTTTAAAATTATTGCTTTTTGTAACAAGTAGGGGAAGACGGGGGAATAACGCTCACTGGGTAATGGCGCTCACCTCTGTAACTCTGTAAACATGATACGTAGCAACACACCACATCGCGTGAATTGTGAGGGGAGGGGGTCTCTTACAGACAGCGATACAAACATACAGTCAGCTCGCGTCATGTGACCGTGAAGTGCTTTTCTTTGTTTCCGCCCGAACTGATCTAACTTTTGGTTAGGAGTTTCTTGACGGTAAGTCCTAAATTTTAATGCTTATTTAACTATTATTTTTTCTTCTGACAATAAAACTATTCTATTTTGTAATAATGCAATCAATTTTCAACGATTGTGTATGATTTTTTTTTAATTTCAATTCAATTAAAAAACGAGCATTTGGGGTAATACCGCTCATCTGAGCGCAATTACCCCTTAGTGGCTTATTTTTTTTGTTGTAGATATGCCAAGAAATCGTCAAAGGACCACCGTTAAAGCGGCTTGGACCGAAGAAATTCCTTCCTTCTAACCTTCAATCTGCTAAAACTCCTCAAAACCAAGGCCCAAATGTCCAGAATTTCGAATATGCGCAGTCTGATGGTACGGCCATAATTTCAGGACATACATCTCCTTTGGCAAGTCCATCAAATGAGGATCAATTCTCTGCATCTGGTCTGGCAAGTGCACAAGCACGCAACCAAAAGCTAGTTCAATAATGAAGAACTCCGGTATCCTTTGCTGCTATAGCGACGGCACCAACAACTGAACCATTTTATAAACCACGTCAAAGAAAGCTAATATTAACTGCGACTTAGAAGTCGCAGTTAATTGAAATTAAATTTAAATTAAAGTGAAAATTATTTTAGAGGATAATAAAAAGAAAAAGTCGCGAAACTCAATAAGACCGGAAAAGATGATAAATTAAGACCAAAAAAAGTTCAACAAGAACAAACATAATATGAAACAAATATCTTACAAAAGAAAGTTCTTCAGAGAGTGATGATGAAGAGCATCTTTGCGACGATGACAGTGATGACGATATAAATGTGGATGACGAAAGTTATAACAAATGTTCTATTTGCAAAGAATTTGGAAAACATAACGAGTTATGGTATCGGTGCACCATCTGCGGAGTATGGGCTCATGCTATAATATGTTCAGGATGGGATTTGCCAGATGAATACATCTGTCATTTATGTGACCAAAAATAAAATATTACTATTTCTAAGTTGTCTTACCTCCTTATAATAATAATAATTTTATATTAAATTATAATAATTGACGTTGATTTGACATCGAAGACTTCACTATATTTGTTAAATTGAAAAACGCTTATCTTACGTACAAATGGCGATAATTGATGCTAATTTGTTATTGTAGACTTTACTTTCATTGTAGTAGGTTCATCTCATTAATATTTCTTTAATTAAAATGTATTTTACTTGTTATATTCCAAAAAATATGTTTGAGCGTCATTACCCCATACACTGAGCGGCATTACCCATAGTCAGGGGCAATGCCGCTCAAAAATGTTTTTTTATTATTTTTTTATTACTACTAGTAGGTCAAAGATAAATGCTTTTGTTGTTAAAATCTTAATTACTCGATAGTTAAAGACTTTGTTATTTACCTTAATTTTGATATATAATAAATAATTTTGAAAATACAGCATATTTTCCTTAAGTGAACGCCATTCCCCCTTCTTCCCCTAATAAGTTTTTGGGTGCAAGTTTAAACTATTGATGGATTGGTGTAGTTGTTTTGGTATAACTCCTGTTGTAGAAATGACTATGGGGACTATACTAACTTTTTGTAAATGCCAAATTCGAGTTATTTCATCTTTAAGTTCAGTATATTTGGATAGTTTTTCTGCTATTGTATTCTGCAAGTTGTGTGTGTTCGGTACTGCGATGTCAATGAGGTATCCTGTTTTGGTTATCTTATTTATAAAAGTTATATCTGGCCTATTGTAATGTATGGTTCGATCAATTATTATTATTATAAACATCTATAACTAGATTGCTTACTAGCACACTAATTCTCCCAGCAGAATTCGAACCTGCGACCGCTCGCACAGCAAGTTTATAAAAAACAGCCAAACGTGTCGTCAATTGAACATGTTCACACTTACCAGAGCCTCCAGTTAGAAATATAGTCTTCCCCTTATAATATTCTACTATACTGGGCACGTCGTCAAAGTCCCGTTCCTCAAGAAACGTCATGGCTGTATCTGAAAGAGAGCAGGATATTTTACTTTGAGTCGATTTGAAAAATCTTATTAAAATCTATAGGTACCTACATATTAATAAAATTGAAGAGTCTGTTTTCAATTTCAAGTTCAAATATGAAAGTATATATGTGAATGTATATAAAGTGTATATATACATATGAAAATGTTTGTATGTCTGTCTATTCCGGCTAATCTCTGGAACGGCTGCACCGATTTAGAGAGCACTTTAACTCGCAGATAGTTAATATTATAAGGTACTCCTTAGAAAGTAGCCTAAGTTACTACTTAGGCTGCTTTTATTTAAGAAATCTTATTTATTTTAACTAGTAGAACCCGCGGCTTTCATCACGCTAAATCTAGAGACAAACCGAGCGAAGCGAGGGTGAGTCGCTAATAATTCATAACCCTTAATTTTCAAACGCGAAATATCTTAAAATCACATGAATAAAATGAAAACACTCAACAAAAATCTAAAAACACTTTCAAATAATCAAAAAAATCAAAGAACAATAGGTTCTTTATGTCTTCGGCCCTTTTAAAATTCCCACTACTGACCTAGTAGTTAGTAGCTTTTTTAGTAATACAAATTTATTTAACTTACATTATTATCAATACACGAGGCTTCAGCGCAAAAACTGATTACAGACTGAATTCAAAATAACGCAAACTAATTATACGTAATTTTCTTTCGATTTCCAACTGTAACCTTCAGACAATTTTTTAACTAAACAGTTGCTAATGGCGCCTTTGAATTTATTTTATTGTGTCATTTTTAAGATTTTGTCGCGGTTTTATTTATATTTTTAGTTCCCGACGTTTGGAATGCTTTACAGCAATCTGGTCACGAGATTATCTATATATGTATGTGTGAGTATTCGTGATAATAATAAAGATAGTTTTATTTATCACTACATAGTATAAAACAAAGTCGCTTTCTCTGTCCCTATATCCCTTTGTACGCTTAAATCTTTAAAACTACGCAACGGATTTTGATGCGGTTTTTTTTTTAATATATAGAGTGATTCAAGAGGAAGGTTTATATGCATAACTAGCGGATCCCGCGGCTTTGCCTGTGCTAAATCTAGGAAAAAGCCCAACCGAAGCGAGGGCGAGTCGCTAGTAATGAATATGAATGACTTAATGATCGAAGTTCTTATCCTCGTTTTACTCGAAAGCATTTTTAGCTTTGTGTAAATACGCTACTCCAGAAATTGTAAAGACCTTCGGAGATATGTACAGTGCATACCTTTTCAATTTAATTTTTTCTCCCCTCAGTAATGATCGGAGTAGCCCTATTTAAAATTGTCATAATTTCATTACTGAATTACGTAACTAAGCTAATTCTTAATTTTCGAGAAACATGACAAACAGACTGATTATAAGGGTTCCATTTCAGCCAATGAACTGGGGAACCCTAAAAATACTTATAATATACCAAACAGACATGCATCTTTTTCGCCTTATAAATAGGTTCATACCTACTGTATAATGTATGTGACCTATTAAAGTATTTCTTAATTTACATTGACACGTTTAAAAAACGAAAATTTAAGTAGATCAGTAGTTTAACTTAACATATCTAATTACTCGCCCAGCGCCCTTGCTTCGTTCCCTCGCTTCGCCCCTTCTATATTGATTGGATGATTCACAAGATTTTATAGATATATATATATATATATATATATATATATATATATATATATATATATATATATATATATATATATATATATATATATATATATATATATATATATATATAAAAATCAATGCCACTTTTCGTTGTAATTAGTAGATAGTTTATGTGAAGTTTGCACAAAATCGGTCGAGCGGTTCTTTATTTATCACATTTTTTGTAACAATCAATTCATTAAATGGCGGATCATTTTGTTAATGTGGATTTTGCTGTCAAATTGAAACTTTTTTCAGTGTTAAGAGTACAAGCGTGTTTTTATGAGAATTTTATGCCCAAGGGGGTAATTGAAGTTAAACCCGAGCGAAGCAAGGGTGAGTCGCTAGCTATTTCATATATTACAGTAAATAAAGCGGGTTTTTTGGTCAAACTCGCACTAAATTTCCGGTACAAAATTTTCTTTATAAGGTTTAGAGACACGTACTGAGTATAAAATCACAAAATGCTGACAGACCCAGGTGGAGCTTCAAGCGCGATCTTTAAATAAAGTTTTTGGCGTATATCTCGGAAACTATGCACTTTAGAGCAAAAGTTATTGAAACCATTATTGTAGACAATAAAACTTTGTGTCTTTTATTTTTCGTATTTTTTTTTGTAAAACTTACCATTTACAATTTATTGAACATGCATTTGTTGATTAATCCAATATTTTGAGAGTTGACTATAAATCGTAATCGGTTAGTTTTACATAAAAGTGTATAAGCCAGCCATAGCCATAGCCATATTTATTTATTTATATTAAACTCTAATGTATGACGCCACTGAACGCCAATGTACTAGGCACTGACTATTCTGGCCAGTAAGACTCACATAATAATAAGCCCTTTTTAACCGACTTCAAAAAAGGAGGTATCCCTCCAACACTAGGGGGATCAGACCATAGTCCAACATGCTGGCCAAGTATGGGTTGGCGGACAAATTTCTTTCGAAAACTTGATAGGTTCTCTCATACATGCATGTTTCCTCACGATGTTCTAGGACAATCTTCTGGTAATAATGTTAGAAATGATTCGAACTTGAAAATATCAGAGCAGTGATACCCGGATTTGAACCCACATTAATTGGTATTACCCAAATACCAAATATCTTTTCCCGATGATATAAAAACTACCTGAAGTTCAATTTTCAGTATTGTAATTGGGATTAGGTTTATAAAAATTCAGTGCTTAATGAAATTACTTTATTAATAAAATCTATACATTCTATTTTCTTCAAAACATTAAATCATTACAGGAGCTGAGTATGCCCCTAACATACTCAGTGTTTATTAGAAACCATAACACAGTGAGATAAAACGCAGCTCGTACAACGAAGTCCAAAATCTGCATTCTGAAAAACAAAATGAGAAAAGTACAGTAAAAAGTAACATATATGTTGACTAATAACCAGCAATCATCATACCACATATCATCAAAATTGGTCCATTATAAATGAAACTGTCTTTTCAGATTTTGTCGCGGATTTATTTTGATTTTTGGTTCCCGACGTTTTGAATGCATTACATCAATCATGTTGAATAAATAAAATAAGCATGATGACACTATCATCATCATCATCATCAGCCCTTTTTAACGTCCCACTGCTGGGCACGGGCCTCCCTCAGTACGAGGGGGATCAGGCCATAGTTCACCGCGCTGGCCTAGTGCGAGTTGGCGGACTTCACATGCCTTTCGAAAACTTGTTAGGTTTTCTCAGACATGCAGGTTTCCTCACGATGTCTTCCTTCACTGTAAGACAAGTGGTATTCATGATATAAATGATTCGCAAATGAAAATATCAAAGGTGCGAGACCCGGATTTAAACCCGCATCACTCGGTTATCCAAGCAACGCGTTACCGCTGGGCTACCACTGATGACTCTATAATTAGGTATAAATGTGACATTTTGTGTATTGTGTATATTTGTCTGCCTCAGTGGTGTGTAGTTGTATCGAACAGTCGTCCCACCGGAGTATGAGAGTGATAAGAACCGAGAGTGCACTTGTGTCTGCGCGTACACTTGTGCACTATAATATCTCCCGCGAAGATGGCTAGTCTCAATGAGATTGGCCGCCGTGGCCGGAGTCGGTCGGGAGGACATCATATTTGCTTACTTGTATACATGGAGTAATGGAGAGCGCATGCGGGGGTAACCTTGCTTGCTAAGCATACGCTAAATAAAGCTTGTGCGACGTCAATGTTGACGTCTTGTCTATTTTTCTTGGTAGCATCGCAACGATTTATATCGATGTAATTCAAGATTAGATGAATTTGTATTTTACTGTATGTTATTATTGATTTATTTAATGACAAGTGGGGCCTAGGATAATTAAAAATATGTATTTTATATGATTTAAAATTTGCAGATTTGACAACGATGACAGCAAGAAGAAAGAAATTTGGATTAATGATTTTAAAAGGGACATTTTTTCCAACAAAGCATAGCGTTGTATGCTCTAGACATTTCACATCGCATTGCTTTCACTAGTAATAAGTGAAACAATTATCGATATCGATGTTTTTTGAAAGTAACCCTTTTGGAATCCCTTGAGAATCAGTCGATCACTTGGTTGTCACTTCGTTACCCAATCACAGCTGGCGAAGCTTACCACTCCCCCGCCGTAAATGAGCGACTTTGAACTAATACAAAAACATGCCAATGCGCGCTCCATTAGTTTTATGATCCATGCTTGTACGCCTTCAAGCTAAAACGACTGAACGGATTTGGATGAAATTTTGTACACAGCTAAGCTATGATCTGTAGTAATAATTGCCACCTATCTCGACCGAAGCAAGGGCAAGTCGCTAGTGCAAAAATATATATTATGATGTAGAATTGTTAAAATTAGTCATATGACGTACTCAGTGCTGCTTAGCGTAAACGAACGCGTATAAGAATATTACGAAGATTCACCTATAGGTCGTCGTATTTAGTTAGGTAAGGTAAATTTGTTACAAATGAATGTAAAAGGTTAATATATATTTTTATAATAACTACATATTATAAAACTGTCTGTCTGCTCACGTAAAACTCAAAAACTACCGCATCGATTTTCATGCGGTTTTCACCAATGGATAGTGTGGTTCTCGAGGAAAGTTATAGTATACAACTAGTGGAACCAGCAGCTTCGCTCGCGATAAATCTAGGGACGTACTCGTGCGAAGCGAGGCTGAGTTGCTGGTATACAATATATTAAACAACTTTAACCTATTTCTAATACATTTTCTTCTTTCTCTTTTTTAGGAATAGAGTTTTTCTTTTTAAGCACTTAAGGTATAATATAAAGCCCACGGGCCTATTTTGAAATTCTTTTTCTAATTCTGATATCTAGGGAAAATCATAGCTTACAATTATTTAACAAGACAAAAAACCGTTACCTTTTCATATGTGCCTTAGCTTTCGGCACATCCTCCATCTTCTCCTTCAATATAAATTTCTTAGCGCCACAGGCTGAATTTTTGAAGAATTCTGGTTCATCAATGCTCTCTATATCATAATAAAAGCTGTTTTTATCACGACCTTGAATTTTTTCTCCAAGTTCCAGAATATTTGTGTTTGTAAAAACCCATTCTTGGGACATGAAGTATTCAAGAGCAAGAGTCGCTGAATAAATTCGTCGTTGCAGTTTAACCAGCCTGTAAAATGATTTTTTTTATTAGTTTCATCAACACTAGTAATTCTAGGCTTACTTTGTCAAGTCACTAATATCTTACGGGAACTAGATATAACAGGATATAAGTGTTAAGACAAAACAAGTCTTAATACTAATACGGGGTGTAACATTTAAATCAGTCAGTCAGTTAGTCAGTATGGGGAAGTCTGAAACTATAACATAATATATGAAGATCGATTTAATAACAAGAAAAACTGCTTTCATACATTTAAAAAAAACTTGTACTCAGCTTGGAAATCGAACCCGGAAGTTTGGAAAAATAAAACTAACACTATTTCTATTTAGATATCGATTGTGTCGGTCTTAGCTGTAAATGTTATTGTGAAACATGATGTCTAAAATTTATTATAGTCCTTTTATTTATTTTATTTACCAAAATCGATGGCATGGTACCTAAGAATTTACTTATTGTTTCAGACTTCCCCATACTGACCGATTTGAATGTTATACCCAGTATTATTATTAACCGCTGGCTGCCACAGGCTGATAACGTATCGAGCAATCCATCCGCGATTGCGAAATTGTACAATAATTGCTGTCCAATCGCAAAATCGTATTAAACTTAATAAAATAATTCGTAGTTTTTCATAAATTTATTGGTTTCTGCATTAATTGATTTGGCAATTGATTGTTTAATGGTCTGTTAAACATAAGAAAGCCAACATTTTATTAAAAAAGTTTTTTTTATTTTAAAATTCTTTAACATTAAGCATTCTTTAGAACGTCTAGTGAGAAGATCCGCAGTTTCAAATTAAATATGATTAAGTTAAGTTAAATACTATTAAGTTTTTAGGACAATTTTCAATTATTGTACAATTTTCTGTCACAAAAGTTTAATCGGGCGTAGCTAATATAAATATGAGTTAGATCACATAATAAACATACTCCTCAATGGACTAGTAATAGTCCTTTGCAATTAATTATTTAGTAGTAGTTAGAAGTTGATCTCTCGATCTAAGGTTGAAGAACAAAGTCCAACTTGTGCCTAAAGTCAAGACTTCCCTAGGACAGTAAAGAAATCTCGTTCAGGTTTGTGCGTTACAACTTGCGAAAACCCATCCATTATAGTGCCAAAGTTGCAGAATATTACTCGTATCTATTAGAGTATTGGGATCCTAGTGGCAAAATATCAAGCATCATCCAGTTTAGATGTCATCTAGTAAAAAAGAAAAAACAATTTGAGTGCTTATCTGAGCAAAGCAGTTTTTGACATCAGGAAATCGCTTTTTGCTCTATAACGCACAGGTTCACTCTCTTATTTACCGATCTTATCTCTGGGCTGGCGCCCTTTAATACCACCTTCTTTCATTTGACTCTATCCATCGCCTGGCAGTTCGTATTGCCGATGATCCTATATTCGAATTCAAACCTCTAAGTCTTTAGAGGAATGTTGGCAGACAAATTTAAAATGATCTTCTTCTGAGATTTTCCTGAGCACTAGAATAAGGGCCTTTCACTCTTAAACATTTTTTTTTTATGGTAAAAAGGGGGCAAACGGGCAGGAGGCTCACCTGATGGGAAGTGATCACCTCCGCCCATGGACGTCTGCAAGCCAGGCTTGCAGATGCGTTGCCGGCCTTTCAGGAAAGGGAGGGATGGAGGGGTGAGGAAGTGGGAGGGAGGAGGGAACGAAGGCGGAGGATGAAGGGAAGAGGGAGGGGGAAAGGAGAGTGGGCCTCCCGGACTCTCACTCATTGGACGAAACGCGACAGCATAGCTGCCACTTCACGTCGGTCTTCTGTGAGAGAGTGGTACTAATGAACTATACGGGGCGTGCCGGCCCATTCGGTTGCTACCCGAAGGTAACAAGCATGGCACTACCACTTCTCACATGTAAGTAACCAATAACATTAATAATTCTGATCGACTATTGTAACTCTTTTTCTTCATATTTTCTCTCATATTTTGATTTATTTATCAATAATACTTACATTGGTTTTCTGCCAGATATCCATAAAATTATGTCCACCAAAATAGCTGGGAGTAGATGAAGGAATATTACCTGTAAAAAGTTATTTCTATTAAATTTTATCGGTTGAGCGTCCCTTTAAATCCGAGCGAAGTATTTTAAGTAAGACCCAAACCCTTCGTAATCTTATGTCATTTCAGTGCCACTGTGGGTACCAATACTAGCCTAGGTGTACTTAAATTAAGTAATGTAGTCTTTATGTATATATATTATGTTCTAAATTTCGCTGAATTTGAGAAAGACCTTATAAATGATGAAAGTATTATTTTGAGAAAGACCTTTTAAAGCTATTATTAAAAAAATAACTTAAACCCCTTGATGTTTAAATTACCCAAAATATGGTGAAAATTACAAGTAGACCTTATCCCAGGTGATATAGAAACAGGAGAAGGGAATACTATAGGGAATAGTATATTATACGTACATGTAAATCGTAATACAATCTGGACCCTGTGACAGTAGGATTACTGAACCAAAGCATGCCTTCAAGGGGTATTTCTTTCACAGCAATTCTTCCATAATCAGCTATTTTTCCTATTGTCAATTTTTTTAAGTTGCTCGACGAACAGTTGTACACTTGGATGTCATCTGTAGGTTCCAATCTGAAATATTTATTAATTTTATGATTTGGGCACGTTAAGCTCAGTTTGAAGTGTCAGTGCCAATTTCTAACCTTTGCCAGTGGTCGGGGATTTGCTTTGATGAATACATTAATTTGTTGAGTACAAATATTTGTACTCCAGTCATGGGCGTCTATTTTTTTTTATGGGACAAAGGGGGCAAACGAGCAGGAGGGTCACCTAATGGAAAGTGATCACCGCCGCCCATGGACATCTGCAATACCACTGGGCTTGCATATGCCTTTCAGGAAAGTGAGGGAGGTAGGAGGGAGGGAGGAGGGATAAAGATGAGATGGAATGAGGAGAGAGGGAGGATGGAGGGAAGAGGGAGGGAGGAGGGAGGAATGGGGAGTGGGCCTCCCGGACTATCACTTACCGGACGAAACACGACAGCGTAGCTGCCACTTCACATCTGTCTTCGGTGAGAGATTGGTATATATAAACTACCAGGTAGCTAGTATGTTTAACAGAGAGAAAGCTATACGCGGCGGCTCTTTAATAATTATAAGTAAACTTTTTAAACATAAAGAACGTAAAGATATTGTGAGCCTCTCTGTTGAGCAAACTATTGAACTAGCCTGCGTAGAGCTTGAGCACTTCATTGTTGTATGCGTATACAGACCTCCTAGTGGGTTATATGAGTACTTTGAGAAAGTACTGGAAGAAGTTTTGTTAAAATTAAATATTACTAATAAGGTTATTATTCTATGTGGGGACTTTAATATTAATTTATTAGATAATTCTAATACAAGTCTTAGATTTAAATCTATGCTTCTATCATATAACCTACATAACTTATTTACTGAGCCAACTAGGATCACTGCTACCAGTGCTACATGTATAGATAACATATTTACAAACTGTAAACCATATTCTAAAGCAATTATTAATAAGTTAAGCTCCGACCATTGTGGCCAGTTTGCTTCCTTTTCTTATTCTTTAAATACCAACAAAAATAACTTAAAAAAGACTTTTGTACCTATAAATACTACACGTATGGAGAAGTTCAGAGGTAATATTGTGGCAAAACTTCCCTATTTATTCTACATTAATGACCCCAACTACTTATATAACTCTTTATTTAAATTAGTAAAAACAGAATTTTCTACAATATTTACTTCTAAAACAGTCAATTCAGGGGGTCTCTTGACATTCGGTGAATGGGCAACTCCTGGCATATGCAAGAGCAGGCGAAGGCTATATGAATTGTACAATGAAAGAACCTATAATCATAGTATAGCTTTCGCTTCTTTTGTAACTGCCTACTCCAAATTGTTTAGAAGAGTATGTTCCATGGCAAAATCCTTGTATATTAAAGATAAAATAAGAAATGCGCATGATAAAATCAAAATGACATGGAACATAATTGCTTGTGAAAGTGGAAGAGTCGCAGATCGCAGCTTCGATTTTAAGTTAAATATTAATGAAAATTTTATTACTTCAGACCGAGAAGTTGCATCTGAGTTTGAAAAATTTTTCACTGACATTCCACTTTCAACAACGCAATCACTTAATTCGTCTCCCGACATTGCCGAACTTTTGCTAAAGAAAAACGTCAAAGAATGTAATGTTATATTTAAATTTAAACAAGTAAACCCTAAAGACATAATGGTAGCCTTCAGAAGTCTGGACCTCAAGAAAACAGCTGATCTATGGGGTATATCTGTAAAAGTTGTTAATTCGATAATTGATGTTGTTGCGCCTCATCTTGCTACTATATTTAATGGCTGTATAGAACATGGTGTTTTTCCTGATCTAATGAAACACAGTAAAGTCATTCCTATTTTTAAATCAGGTAGTACCTCAGACCCCAATAATTTTAGACCAATTTCAGTACTCCCAACATTTAGTAAAATTTTTGAAAAAATCATACTCGGGCAAATGTTATTGCATTTCAATGCACACAATCTACTTCATAAGAAACAATTCGGTTTTACGAAAGGTCGCTCCACAGCAGATGCTAGTGTTGAGCTAGTAAAAAATATTTTTGAGGCTTGGGAGAGGTCACAGGATGCTCTTGGGATATTCTGTGACTTATCCAAGGCCTTTGATTGTGTGCATCATGACACGTTGATCAGGAAACTGCATCATTATGGGATTAGATATAAGGCACTCAACCTCCTGAATTCCTATCTCAGTAATAGAATTCAGAGGGTTGATGTAAATGGTAAGAGATCTCCTGGAGCTCCGTTTGCTATGGGGGTTCCACAAGGTTCTATTCTTGGTCCATTTCTCTTCCTAATTTACATAAATGATTTGCCATTCTTTGTACAGGACAAACATGAGATAGTATTGTTCGCAGATGACACATCACTTATTTTTAAGGTAAAACGTAATTTACTTATGTACGACGATGTAAACGATGCTCTCTCAAAGGTTGTCTATTGGTTCGATTCGAATAATTTATTATTAAATAACAAAAAAACAAAATTAATAAAATTTACAACACCTAATGTTAAAATTGCTGATAATGGTGTAGTATTGGGTGGAGAGATGTTAAGGCCGATAGAATCAACTAAATTCCTAGGTATCATCATAGATTCGAAATTACAGTGGAATCTCCATATTGAGGGGCTAGCGAAAAGACTCAGCTCTGCAGCGTTTGCGGTAAAAAAAATTAGACTTATTACAGACGTAGATACAGCTCGCGTAGTATATTTTAGTTATTTTCATAGTATTATGTCGTATGGAATCCTATTATGGGGTAATGCAGCTACCGTTAATACCATTTTTGTCCTGCAGAAAAGAGCTATTCGTGCCATATATAGTTTAGGACCTAGAGTATCATTAAGAGAAAAGTTTAAAGAAATAAAAATATTGACTGTTGCTTCCCAATACGTGTACGAAAATGTTATGTATGTTCATAAAAATATACACGAATTTCCCAAGAATTGCGACATGCATAGCATTAATACTAGGAGCAAACATAAACTTGTAATGCCTGTGACTCGCTTACGCCGAGTCAGTAACTCTTTTTATGGACAATGTATACGTCTATACAACAGGATCCCAGAAAACGTTCAAAAAGCTTCTATTGCCAAATTTAAAAAAATTGTGAAGGAACGTTTGTGTACTAAAGGCTATTATTCGATTAACGACTTTTTAGAAGACAGTACGCCTTGGGAATGATGTGATCGCCGCCAGGCTATTTCAACATATAGAATTATTGTTAATCTACAATTTAATTTAAAAAAAGAGTGAGAATACGATAAAAAAATTAGTCCCGCTGAGTTTCTTTCGCCAGTTCTTCTCAGGTCAGAGGTTTCTTCTTTCCGAACTGGTAGTAGACTCATGACGTTCGGTGAGAAATTGTAACAATTTTTATGCTGAATAAAATATTTTGATTTGATTTGATTTGATTTGACTGTATACGGGGCGTGCCGACCCATTCGGCTGCTACCCGAAGGTAACAAGCATGGCACTACCTCTACCAAAATGTTTATGCATGAATTCAGCCGTTTTCATCGTCCCACTGCTGGGCACAGGCTTCCCTTCAATACGAGGGGCATCAGGCCATAGTACTAACTTTAAATACGTAATATGTATTTAAAGTTAAATATGTAGTGTGTGTATGTGCACGTATTTGTATGTATGTGCGTCTGCGTGTGAGTGTGCAAATGCACATGCGCTTGTGTGTACGTGCGTGTGTACTTACGTTTGGTACAATTAAAAATCTATCTTCACAAGTCAGTTTTAATGAATAATAAGTGTATTAGCATTATCAGATATAAATTTCTAATGGTTCAACTTTACAATAATTTCCAAATTGATGCACTTTGGTAAGAATAACTAAATATTGACACTAAGAAAACTAAGGGTAAAAATTGAGTCCAGTGAATGAACTAAACAGTTACTGTCAGTTTCGTAGTATTGTAATACACTTGTTACATTACTTTTTTGTCCCTCTCATCCAGCCACCAGCAATGAAGACCTTAATCGCCACATCCACTGGCATGTAGTCTATGGTTAAATCTCTACTACCATACAAACATTGCAGGATACCTATAAAAATAATATCTAAATTACTATTTGCATCGTAATCGACCGAGTCAATTGAGTATTCAAGTTTACTGGCAAGTTTTCGGAAATACGAGTAGTAACCAAGATGTTGTGAAAGGTACAGTCTCATCTCAGAAGCTTTTATATTTTATTGTAATTATGTTTATATTACTATTAATGAAACATATTTTTTATCTAGAATGAATAAAAAATAATATCAAATTTAATATATAGCCAATTAAAAATATTACTGAATGACATAGCTGTTATTTATACAATATATCATCCGTATAACAATTTTCAGCTGTAGTGAATTCGTACTCTATCTGACCGCAGTATGTATCTATACAACTACTATAACCAATTGTCATACTATTATCTGTAGTAAATTCTGAGATTTTGAGTATGCTCTTAGTCAAATAGTATACTAGTCAATATAGGCAGTATGTGTTATAAAATAGTATTTTATGCAGAAAATACGAAACAATTACCTTTTCCAAAAGCAATCAGTATTCCAACCAGACCGTTTAAATTTTCTATCCACCCCGCCACCGGTTCACTTACGCTAGATACAACTGAAGAAAATAAAAATAAAAATAAAACACATTAATCTACTCATATGATAAATTCAAACTTAGTCGTATTTATTTATATATATTCAGCCCTTTATAACATTCTGTCCACTCCGGGCACGGAACTCCCAGGGGGATGAAGTCAAATCCACCACGTTAGTCCAAGCGCGAGTTGGCAAACTTCACATGTCTTTCCAAAACTTCCTAGGTTCTCTCAGACATACGGGTTTCCTCGCGATGTTTTCCTTCAACGTAAGTGATGATCATGTTATAAATGATTCGCACTAGAAAATATCAGAGGTATTTCTACCCGCATTTGAACCCGCATCACTTTGTTATCCAAGCGAGCGCGTCACAACTGGGCTACCACTGTCGTAGTTGTATCTATACTTTAAAATTTGTTTGGGAAAATCTCTTTGAAATAGTAATTATTATCGATACAGAGACCGAATCTATAGTTGCTCAAAGACGAGATGTTTTACCGCAACATAAAGAACGAGTATATACTTTATATAGATTGACTCTGATAGCCGTGATAATCATAATAAATTTCATCAAAATCTGTCTAGTGGTTTTCATTTTCCAGACTGACAAAAATCTATAAACTGAAATATATTCAGCCTCTGAAGCGATTATGTATAATGACAGATTCGACTCGGTTAGAATTTAACATATAGATTTCATATATGTAACTGTAGATGGATTGTTACCTATAGATGGTCTCAAGATAATAATCGGCAAGTTCCCCTTCTGTTCCCACAGGACATGTTCAGCTAACTGCTTTGTAAATACATAAGTATTTGGAAGCTCTCCCAAATATCTGCAAATGTAGGAAATCTAATAAGATTTGTGTAAACCAAATTCTTGAATTTTGCATATTATTATAATAACATGTAATGTTATAATCCATCTCCATCCACGATAGAGAGGCTATCAAAGACTGAAAGAATTTTTAATTCGAACTAGCAGTTAATGAGATTGGCTCGTTCAAACAAACTCTTCAGTTTTATCATAAGCACAGGTATAATTATTTTATGAAAATGTTGTACGAGGATACAATTAATTAGATATATAGTCTAAAACATAAATAAATTTATATAATATAAATATAAATAAATAAAATATATTAAATAAATTTAAATAATATAATTCTTTTGCTAGAATGTGGGCGAAGAAAATTAAAAATTATCTTTTACATCTTAATGCAATACCATGATTAAATAACCATTCGCTTAAATGTAACCGATTGAAGCGGTTTCGAATCCAGGTTCGCACCTCTCATATTTTCATACGCAAATCATTTCTAGTATGATTACCACTTGTCTTATGGTGAAGGAAAACATCATGAGGAAACTTGCATGTCTGAGAGAACCTAGCGAGTTTTCGAAAGACATATAAAATCCGCTAATCTGCCTTTGGCCAGCTAGGTGGACTATGGCCTGATCCCCGTCGTGTTGAACGAAGTTCCGTACCCGGTAGTAAAACGTTTAAAAGAGCTAAATACATAAAAAACCTTAAGAGTTGTACTATTTAAAAACATAACTTACTTGGGAGTCAATATTTTAAGCGTATTTTCATCCAATTTCTCACAGATTTCCAGAGTATCTCTCCAGTTCGCTAACGCCGGATATACTACTTCATCGATACATCTTCGATTTATATTTGCGTATGAGGTGGAGACGTGCACAAATACCTAGAAAAATAGGTGCTTAGCTTTGTTGGCTCTCTATACCTTCATATTTTGTGTAAATAAATAGGTAATTGAATCGAAAATACTTGATCTTTAGATCACTTTACACATTTACACTTAAGTGTAGGCTTAAAATATTCATCTGTGTATATAATATCGCTCGATTTCAAAGAATTGAGATATTCCCGCAATACGGACTAATCACGGTTACAGGCAGAAACCTATGAATTCTAGTTTTACAAAAGGTCCCTAGCAGATGCAAGTGTTGAGATAGTTAAAAATATTTTTGGAGCATGGGAGAAGTAACAGGACGCTCTTGGGGTATTCTGTGACTTGGCCTTTGATTGTATGCATCATGAGACGTTGGTAAGGAAACTGCCTCTTATGGGATTAGAAATACGGCACTCAACTTGCTGAATTCCTATTGGAGTAATAGAATACACAGGGGTGATAAAAATGGTAAGAGATCTCCTGGGGCTGCGTTAGATATGGGGGTTCCACAAGGCTCTATTCTTGGCCCATTTCTCTTATCTTAATTTATGTAAGAGATTTGCCATTTTTTGTAGAGGACAAACATGAGATAGTATTATTCGCTGATGATACTTCACTTATTTTTAAGGTAAAACATATTTTACTTATGCACGACGATGTCGATGACGAATAATGCTCTCTCAAAGGTTGTCTATTAGTTTGATTAGAATAATTTATTAATAAAGTACAAAAAAACAAAATTAATAAAATTCACGACACCTAATGTTAAACTTGTTGATAATGGTGCAGTTTTAAATGGGGAAATGTTAAAACCAGTAGAGTCCTCCTCCTAGAGGGCTAGCAAATAGGCTTAGTTCTACATCGTTCGCGTAAAAAATAGACTTATTACTGGAATTATAGTTAATAGAATTATTGTAAGTTTCAATTTATTCAAAAAAAAAAATAAGGTAAAGGCACCTAATTTCGCGTTATTTTCACCGAAACTTAAATGAACTCTAAAAATTAAGTATTTACTATACCTTTCTGTAGAATTGGTTCTTTTATCAGTAGTATTTTAAATCTTACTTTTAAAATACAAATACTTTTAGGTCAGGCGCTAGCGTAAAACTAACGGTTTATTTTGAAACGTACACATACTTGAGAATTATTTTACTGACATAAACACAAACAGATAGATTAATTATTAATTTAAAAAAATAACTTGTAGACAAAAACAACTTGTAAATCGCTTGAATTCGTTTTTTAAAATACTTCGGAATATGGTTCCATTTTAGAACCCCTCGGAATTGGGTGCTTTCACTTTAGTCTAGCTGAGTTTCTTTTGTCAGTTCTTCTCAGATCTGGTCTTCGACAGGTAATAGACTCGTGACGTTCAATAAAAAATTGCTGAATAAAAGTTTGAATTCTACATCTGTATCGGTTATAATGACTATTTCAATTAGATTTTCCAAAAAATGTTTAATGTACAGATTAATATTTCATGGGAATACTATCTAACTTAGCTTAAAACATAATATACTGCGGATCACACAAAATCGACCCGATACGGTTCTAACTACTGGCACGTGAAAACTATATCTATCTCCTGGTGCGGTAATATCTTAGGTATTTGTAGAAGTACAATTGAGAAAAATGTAGATTTTGGCTCGTTGTTACAAATACATACAATAGATATATGACATTTAAAACATCACGACAGGTCTCTTTTGACTGACGGTGAAAAATACTCACTTCCAAATTCTTAGCATTTTTAGCGAGTTCTATCATCTCAACGGTCCCGCGTAAGTTCAAATTTGCGGCAACTTTTAAAGAGTCGTCAAATCTGAAATCAATATAAAACAGTAGTAAAACAGTAGAAAATATGAAAATATTGAATCTATTTGAGGACACGTTTGGCTCAATTGTAGTCACCCTACTTAATGTACTAGTGGTCGTGGGTTTGAGTCCGTGGATTTGTGCACGAATGTTTGGACTCCATTTATAATATTTGTGTATTTTTAGTGTATCGGCTTAGATCTGGTATCCATAACAATAACCTCCTGGCTTACCATGAAACTAGATAGTTCTGTGTCTTCATGTCTCAACATATTAAAAATATTAATATCCATACAACAGTTTTTTATTAAAACATTCTGGAAAAAAAGAATGAGGGGTTGACCACATAAATATGTAAAAAAAAGTTTTGAATACTTGCATAATATAAAAGACTGGAATACAAATATTCATGCTCAACAATAATTGCCCCTGCGAGGCTCTAATCCGCCACGTGAACGCCCGAAACGTGTCGTTCAAAAGGGAACTTAGATAATTACCTGACACTAGCAGCGACGTGGAAGATAATCTGTGTTCTGTTTAATATCAGGGTCCTATCTTCATCTGAGATACCTGTAATGCAATATCTAAACTCAAAGTATGGCAATTTATTTTATAATTACCATTTAAAATAGTACAGTGTTAGCCCAGCGGTAACGCGCTCGCTTGGATAACCGAGTGATGCGGGTTCAAAACCGGGTCTCGCACCTTGGATATTTTCATGTGCGAATCATTTCTATCATGATTACCACTTGTCTTACGGTGGAGTTTCCTCCGCTGTAAGATTGCGAGGAAACCTGCATGTCTGAGAAAACCCAGCAAGTTTTCAAAAGACATGTGAAGTTCGCCAACACACACTAGACCAGCGCGATGGACTATGGCTGATTTTGCTGAAGAGAATGACCTACGGCTGGTAGGTTTTAGATATTTCATGGGACGTTAGAGGTTTAGATATTTGTAGTTTGCACAAATAATAAAATGGCTCTTGCTATTGCTTAAATATATTATTATAGACCTATATTCTAAGATTTTCCCTTTCCACATGGTCCACTTCATAACGCTCGCAATTCAAAATATTTATTCCTCACAAGATTTGCTTTAAATGCTTACTTCCCGCAATAAACACCTTTTTAAAAAGAATTTTTCAAAAATAATTATTATTTCTTACGTATTCCAAGAAAGTCTAATGTAACATAATAATAAAAATTAAGTTTACCTAAGCCTATCTCGCTACAATCTCCACTTATGAATAATACTTTCTTTTCGAATATATCCGGCTTCTCCTTTCTGAGACGATCGAAACACTGAAAGTAAAAATGAAATAAGTATCTACTAATCGAATTTTTTATTTGGGGTTCGAATCCTGGGTTCAAGCAAAAATAATTTTAAATATTTCCTGCGCAGTTGGCCAGTCTCAATCGGTCGGGAGGACCTACTATAAAATAAATGCTAAGATGCACCCGAGCGAGGCAAAAGTAAGTTGCTAGTTAAAATCAAACTTACAATAGAGTTATACAGGTCACGTAGCCTATCTTTTGGTTCTACCCCTTTCTTACTTCTTAGCAACAAGTAAATTCTGTCCAATTCTGAACAGGAGTAGAGCAATTTCTCGATCAGAACTTTCCCCATGAAACCTGCAAATATATCAATTATTATCGTTTAAAAACAGCAAATATTGTTTCTTGGAACACTTCGGCTCATTATAACACCAACATAATTATTTTGATCGAGTTAAGAAAAATATTCGAAAAACACTAATTATTAACATTTTTGTCTGTGTCTGTTTGTTCCGGCTTATTCCTGATACGGCTATGCAAATCCTAATCGTACCTGAACCGCCAGTAATAAATATGGTTTTCTCTTTGTAGTAATCAGGTATCGATGGCAAATCGCTTAGATCTCTTTCTTCTAGGAAACCCATTTTTCAAATCTGAAACAAAATTAATTCTCATCATCTCATCATCGACATAGCCTGCTGATTATCTTAGCACAAGTGACAATGGGCGAGGCACATCGTTCGTAGTCCGTCGATGGGAACGAAAAGTTCTAGAGTAGCGGCCACGTACCGGAAAGCAAAGCGTGGGCAGGCCCCCCCACTAGGTGGTCCCGACAACTTCTCAAAAGCACTGAAGCCCACTGGATGAGCATAGCCCAATACCGATTGTCGTAGATATCTTTGGGGGAAGCATGTTTAGTAGTGGAAGTATTGTGGCTGAGATGAAAATGATGATAAACTTTATCAAAACAACACTTTATGTGACGATTTTTACACATAATAATAATTTTATCAGTTGTCCTAAAAGAGAAACCAATCATCAGCCATAAAGAAACCAGAATATGTAGGTACTCCAGATCATACACTAACTGTAGCCTAAGTAGGGTAGGGTGTAGGTTCGCTAAGCCATTGGGATTCGGAACCGAAACCGGCCAATAATACAAATGAAGTCAAACGTGTCGTCATAATATTTTCAATACTTTGTGTTTTGAATAATTCTTGAAACAAACAACTTGAAAATACATAAATTATACAAAATAGTAACAAGGTTAATTACTGCTGATATATGCAATGACACGTTGAAATAATAAGTGATGTAATACTTGAAATGTGAATATGTCACAGTGGCAGCGTACCTTGAAAACAAGCGGAATAGGTTCAATTTTCAAACATTGAAAGTCTGCTCGTGAGAAAATCTTATTAAGTCACCAATCTTATGGGTATACTATACATTTAAAAAAGAAATCCAACCGAGTCAAATCTGTATATTAAATATTTTTTGGTGAATTAAATTGAAATACACATCATTATCGATATAGAGGCCAAATTTATTGTATTTTTCGAATTTTGTCCGTCTGTCTTTTGCTATTCTGTCTGTATTTATCCGTCTGAAACGTTTTTAATTAGTACCACTCCTATTTAATATTTTGTAACAATGACTCAGAACGTTAAACGTTCTAAGGATAGATGACAACCCCCTATAATGTATTTTTTTCTTGGAAATAATGTTCCTTTTGGTTAAGTCTATAATAATCAAATTTAAAAGTTTTTAAGGCTCCATGGAGCTTGAAATATTGTAACGAAAAATTGCGCTAGTTTGATTGCAGTACAGAAAAAAAAAATTTGAAAAATTTGTTCAGCTAGAGCCTACAATGCTCAATTTAATTATACATAGGATCATGTATCAAGGAAGAAAATAAAATACGAAGTTGAATAAAGTACACAATGACTAATGTACCTGCTAATAAAAAAACCGAAACAATTCTATCGCGTCTATTCTATAAATGGAATAAACGTATGCCGCGACATGTTTTTAAAAACTTCCAAATCACGATTCAAAGAGTCACTGTAAATCTAAAAAAAAACTTAGTATTGGTGACCCGATAAAAGATGGCAGGGGAGTTATTAGAGTAGGCTCGAATAAATTATTGGATGAGGGTTATAACTTCATCGTTGACATTGTTAAAAAACTTCGTTAATACGAATCCCATTACAGAAGAGAAACGAACAACTAATTAATATTTACAACCGGAAATATCGTTAAGCAAAATTTATGATATATATCGGCGAGGGTACATGGAAAGTATAGTGAAGAGCGCAAGACCGCTTCCTTAGATACTGTTAAAAAAATATTTTACTCTAAATATAACTTGAAGTGTAAAAAAATAAAGAAAGACACCTGCAATAAGTGCAACATGTTCTCTGTAAAAATTCAAAATGCCAAAAGCCTAGGAGAGAAAAAGCAAGCTAAAATATAATAGAAGACACGACATTTAGAAAGGGCTGAAAATCTGAGGCATCAGATGAACTGCGATTTTAAAGATGTACAAAACCTACCGACGCGACTGTTGAAAGCTTAACGTTTGATTTAGAAACCCCGCATGCTAACGGATGTCGCATTCTATAAAAGGCGATTGTGACTCTAAACTAGTGGCACCCACAATGGTCGAGGTGTACGAAGCAGGTTCGTGCCTTAAGAAATATAATATAGAAACGAAGCTGAGTCCTACGGTTGAAAATCTTGTTCTATTGAGTAGTGAGCAGAACCGCAACATTAAAATCATTGTCCTCATGATGAAAGCAATCTTAAACCCTCATCATATTTTGAGAACAATATCTTTTCGATTTCTTGAGTCTCGACACCCGTTTTTACCGAACGACAAAGATTTTTCAACTGGGGAACGATAACAATAGTTAAAAATAGACAATCTAGGAAGTGACTATACAGTTTCCGTCCATTGTTTAAATTTATATTTTAATTCATTCATACATTTGATCACTATATTCAAATTGTCGAAAAAAATTCATAATGAAATGCTATAATATATTATTGCGCATACAAAAGAGTACTTGTTATTACTATGTAACCTACATAATATTTACAAATTACTTAGAAAAATGGTAACTATGGTCCCGTAGTTCGAAACATTTAAATAAAATACTCGTAACCGCATAATCTGTTTTATTTGTAACTTCAAAATGGTCTTCGAAGTTTTCACTTTACTTATGCTATATAACACTGCTTTTGGTAAAATTTTATTATTTTGTGTGAAAAGAAAATATTTTTGATTACATTACGAGTATCAAAATGTGAGGCGAAAACGACTGTATCTTTGACTTAGTTTGATTTTTTTACCGGTTCAGATGATTGCCTGCATATTTCTTATTAATTTCAACTTTTCCAAGATTAGAACATTCATGCAGTTCAGAGAAAAGGAGTCTTGATATACAGACATACATACGAAAGAGGCTATAGGTGAATTTATAGGCTATGAGGCTTCCTTTATTTTCCTTTTGCAATAAGGAACCCTAAAATAGGTCAAAGGTTTAATTGCTTCAAGCAATGTTTAAAAAACTTTTTGTGCAACGTTTTGATTACTATTTTAATAAATTTCCTAAAATATATTTAATGTACTGATTCGACTTTTAATTATATATTGTATAGACTAGCCTATTGCATCGCTAGGGTGCGTTACTAAATCAACGTTTTAACATAGCTGGGCATTATTAACACGTTATTCCGTTAATCGTTAATTAACAAAGATTTCGATTAACCAACCCACCAACCGTGTCGTGGTGGTAAGGCTCAGTAGCGTCCAACAATCCAGTCCTAAACCCTAAGTCTGGTGGTCGGTGTGTCATGTGAGTTACTTATGGTACTTCCCGATAGCAGAGTGGACAGTGGAGCAATATTTAGCTCTTATATTCAATAAATATATAGACACTGAAATATTCCCTGATCTCATGAAAATTAATAAAGTAATACCTCTTTTTTAAATGGCGTAAAATGTGACTCTGCTAATTATAGACCTATTTTTATATTGTCATGTATGAGTAAAATCTTTGAGACTTATTTTAAGCAAACTATTGGATCATTTTAACATAAATAATATTTTCGATGGTGAACAATATGGGTTCACTAATGGTAGGTCTATAGCTGATGCGGGGATAGCGCTTCTTAGACATATTTATAACGCATGGAAAAAATCACAGCTTTTATTACAAATTAAAGTTTTCTGTGATTTATCTAAAGCTTTTAATTGTGTGGAGCATAAAACTCTTTTGCTTAAATTTGCTCATTTCGGTGTTCGTGGTATTGCTCTTGGTCTCATTGCATCGCATCTTAGTGGTAGGGTTCAGAAGTGGTTAATAATGTCAAATCTTCTGGATCTCCTCGTAGAATGGGTGTTCCACAGGGATCTATCCTGGGTCCATTTAGTTTTTAGTTTATATTAATGATATCCCGTTTAATGCCGACATATTTTGTGATATTGTACTCTTTACGGATGATGCCTCCTTAATTTTTAAACTTGATAGAAATTCAAATATTTACGACAAAGTGAATAGTGCACTATCGCATATTCACTGGTTTAACAATAATAATCTGGCTTTAAATGCCTAAGACAAAAAATTAGGAATTTTTATAACCTATTGTAAAGAGGCAGAATTTCAACTCGGTATTTTGTTGTGGGGTAATAGTGTAATTTAAATAATGGCCATTCGGGCGATCTTTTAAAAGAAATAGGTATACTTACGGTTGTAAGTATATCAAGTCGAGTCAAATTAATATCAGGTGTCCCAGATTGTCATTCCGTAAAAATTATTTTCAATAATTATCTTAATGTATACAGCATTAAGAAAGTGTTTCTAAAGTCAATTTCTAAAGTAAAAAAAATAATTAAAAGATGTGATATTTATATCTGCCTATTCATATGTTATACTCTAATTGTATTTTTGTTAATTTTCTAGTATAGTTTGTTTTATATGAACTTTACTTGTATGTGTTATTTCGTTTAAACTCAATTACTGTTTACTCTAGCTATATAAGTTATTTTTATAAGTGGAAACTTTGCTGGTGTGTGATTTTTGTTTTATGAACTCATTTATAAGTATTTATACACTGTTTGTTTCCCAAAAATGTTTGTTCATCAAAACATTATTTGCTACTGACACAGCCAAGACACAGCGACAAACACGGTATAAATACAAGAAATAAGGATAAACTTGTAACACCCAGTTTTCTCCTACAAAAAGAAATTTTTTGTAGCCGTTTATGGGGCAAGGTGTACCCATGTATAATAAAATTCCACAGTCCATATTGAGCTTGCTTTTGAAGAAATTCAAGTAGTAGTAAAATTAAAATTACATAATTGAATTAGTCTTATTACACAATCAAAAAATACTTAGAACTGTCTGTTTAATCCGGATTCCTTCAGCCATATCTTCAAAATACGTAGCTAGACTGATTTTGATTTTTTCACTGGCAAATATTTGTTTTAAAAAGGGGCAACTTAGGCTACTTTAATATTAAAAAAATTGATTTCATTAAAAAATTAAACGTAATGAAGTACCACAGCGAAGCGAGGTTGAATCGATTGTATTAAATATATATAAGTAAAAAATTACTTATATCAACAGTTCCAAAATAAGCCTAAGACAATCTTATATTTAAAGCGTTTGTGTTCGCACTCCGAAATGGCTCGACAGATTTTAATGATTTTTATTACTTGGTAGGCATGAGAATAGATTGTAAAGTATTTTTCACCCTCCTACACCTAATCACTTTTTATATGGCAGAACAAAGGCCGTGTCAGCTAGTTATTTCTAAAATTACTTACTTATTAAATTTAAATATTTAAAATGGCTATGACGGAATCAACTTGTCCTCCACAATCTTCGTCAACACTAGCACAAAGGTAATTGTAAAATAAATTATTATTAATTTTATTGTTAATTCAAAGTAGCAGGTTTGTACAGGTACAGGTCAAAAGTCTCAAAATCAATAATTTCATATTCACTGCTTAAATTTGTGTTAGAAAGACATTTACGGTAGAAGATTTTAATGATTTGTGTCCTATCTTCGGCTGCGACCTGATTAGTTTTTTTTTTGTGTTTTTTTTAATTACCTCGTTGAGTGCGCTTTCGGATAACCAGCTATCATCATATCAAATTTCATTGTAATGTGTCCAGTGGGTTTCTGATAATTCGCTGCCAGATTATAGAAACCTAGAGAGACAGCCAAAAAATTTAAAATCTATAGATTGGGTTTCTGAATCGATAATAAATACTGTTTATAATAAGATTTTCCGAAGTAATACTATATATAAATATTTAACACAATATATCACTCAGGAAAAATGATTCGATCATATTATTATATAAACCAATTATTGACAGCGGTAGCCCAACGGTGACGCGCTCGCTTGTATAACCGAGTGATGCGGGTTTAAATCTGGGTCTCGCACCTCTGATATTTTCATGTGCGATTCATTTCTATCATGATTACCACTTGTATTACGGTGAAGGAACACATCGGGAGGAAACCTGCATGTCTGAGGAAATCTAGCAAGTTTTAGAACGACATGTGAAGTCCGCTAACACGCACTAGGCCAGCGCGGTGGACTATGGCCTGATCCTCCTCGTACTGAGGGAGGCCCGTGCCCAACAGTGAGACGTTAAAAAGAGCTGATGATAATGATGATGATATAAACCAAATATATATAGCTATAACGTTTAACGTTTATTATTTTTGTACAAACTATTTATGGTAAAAGCAGTTGCCTGCTTGAGAAAATAAAAATAAATGTGCCCTGGAAACCACATCGAAATCCATGTCCATTTGTTAAAACGAGTAGATACAGAACTAACTTAGGGAAGTATCACCCATTAGCCCGAATGTCGCGATTATTAAATGAAATACCAAGGTTTCAATACACTTAACACATAATAATAAGGTTTCAATACACTTAACACATTTAAAAGAAAATGTTACGCGTACTTTCGCACAACATAGTATTAAAAGTAGGTTTTTAAAAATTGTCTCGTTAAAAATCTAGTCTAGATTTGTTGTTTTTTTTAATATGATTAGTTCAATTTTGTTTTATTGTTTTTGCAAAAATTAATCTAGTTTTGTTTTTTTTAAATATAAGTTTGTTCTTATTAACTTATATAAGTAGACGTCAACGCTGTTCTGGTGCATGATGTGTTCTCCAGTAATTGGAGGTACATATTAAGCAGTGAAAATTTCAATCTCTATTTTTTTGTATTCTTGTGTTATGTACTTCTGTTGGAGATGCTTAATAAATAAATATATAAATAAATAAATAAATAAATAAATAAATACATAAATAAACGTTTGGCGCATCTTGTAATGACCCTACTTTATTGCGCCAGCGGTCGCGTGTTCGAGTCCCGCTAAGATAAGCCGATAAGAGTTTAATATATTATATTTGTTCTAAAAAGTAATTACACGCGCACATATACCTACATAAATATAATCGTATAAACGTCGTAGTCGTGTCGTTAACTATAAAAAGTTTCTATACTGGCGGTATAATTCTCGTACAAAAAATTGCAATTCGAATTATAATAGAGTCTAGGTTTTGTGACAATGAGTATGAACATTATATTGAGTTTCATTTCTTGTAGGTACCTACTCACATAATTTTATTTGAAGTCCTAATGTACGTATGTGGACCGTAACGGTCCAAATCAGACATTATGATTTGATAATTTATTAAATTTATATTATTTTAATTATATTGCATTTGATAATTTATGCAGACAAGAGTTAATAATTAATGTAACTGAAGACTCCTCATCGGACAAATCTAATATAAATGATGATTCTGACGAATCATGTTAATAAAAGGAATTAAACTATTTTAGTTGTTTTATTTGTATGATTATAATAAGAAGAAAGTATAACTTTACATAATGTTAATGTTTTAATTTATTGGTTTCAACCTTAATTACTGATTAACTACAACTGAATAAATAACATATTACACCTTATTTACATAATACTAGCGACTCGCCCTCGCTTCGCTCGGGCTCTTCCCTAGATTTAACACAGGCAAAGCCTCGGGATTCGCTAGTTATGCACATAAACCTCCCTCTTGAATCACTCTATCTATTAAAAAAAACCGCATCAAAATCCGTTGCGTAGTTTTAAAGATTTAAGCATACATATAGGGACAGAGAAAGCGACTTTGTTCTATACTATGTAGTAATTAGCATTTAGTTCTATCGATTATTTGTAATCTGTGGCACAATCGTAGTAATCGTTATGTGTGGCACAGCAATAAGGGGGCGGTGCCCGTCCATGAAGTACAATTTTATTTGTATGACATTTTAACTTTAACGGCTAACCATTAAATACGAAACTTCGTGGTCGTGAGCTGTCAAAAAACCATTAATAAAATGGACAAACTATAAATCAGCAAATGTATACCGGGCGGTGCGAAGTAAATATGTATATACAACACGTACCGAACGAACCATGGCTATTCAACGCTTTTTTTATATAAATATTATTATATTTTACCAGAAAATGTTTGTTACATTACGCAGTCGAAATAATTACCCCATACATTGTCAGCACCCAATTATTACATTGTCGCGGCTAACCCCATCTAGTTTGTTCATGAAGCAGCTGCCTATGGACTTTTAAGTGGTTGCCTCCGTTGTCCGTTGTGTGGCGCTGCGGCGATCGACCCGACGTCTACATATTTTTCTCATATCATTAATCGTAACGCTTCGACCCTAGCAGTTTCTTTTTTTAATACACATAAGAACATTGTAGAAACGAAAATTAAACGTAATTCGTAGTAGTCTACGTTTTTTTTTTGAAGACCTCCGTAGTTCTGGCTGAACGTTGCTGCCCCATAATTTGGTCTTCGAGCCTGGATTTACCAAGAAATTGGACTTCGCGCCGACTGGTCTTCGTTAAGGAAAATCGACGCAGCTACTTCTTCAGTCAACGGTCAGGTCTTATTTCCTTTCTACTCCTTTCCCTTAAACGTTTGAATTAAAAATCGTATCATTTATATTTCAGGCTAGTGACGTTTCTTTGCGCAGGTTCAAAGTCTTCATATCGACGGGTGAAAGGCTATTTGGTTTAAGCGACATTTTCTTAACTTTACAGGAGAGCCAATTTAAAGAAAAATTTTTGGAAAAAAAATCATATCTTGAAAACCAAAATAAAGATTTTTAAGTGAGTTGAGTTTAAGGGTTTTAAATGATAAAAGACATAATAATAATGAAGTTCTGTGCAATAATAACTAATATTGACAAAAATAGCTGTCACTTAATACAAAATGTCACTATCGACTTTATTATAGAATTGGGAAAAATGGTTTAAACAACAGTATCACATGTCATTAAATTCAGGAAAAATGTTTTATGTAACTCATTGACATTATTCAGAGTATGTCTAATTGATTTAACCGACATTATTGTCAAATGTTAGTATGTGACTAGTTGGCGTAACGGCCAATCAATTATCACTAGACTTTAAGAAGAAACATTGAAGTGACAACACATCAAAAAAATAACATGGGTTTATTTCCCGTTTGATATCAACGCTATGAGTCACCTGGCATATAAGACAAAACTTAAGTGGACCAAATATAAAACATGATAACCATAACATATCAGTTATTTATATAACACATTACATTATGTAAATTAAACAGAGTTTTACCAAATATCTTTTATTAAACTTTGTAACAATCATAATTAGGCTTTACCTGCCTATAGAAATAACACTTATTACTTAATTTTCACAATCAGTCTCAATGTCAAGAAAAAGAAAATATTTAATAAAATGATCACTCAAAATACGATTTATTAAATACGTTATTTTTCTTTTTACAAAAATAATAATCTTTTATCATTAAATCACAGCTTCATTAATGTGTATAGAAATTAAAAATATTTATAGGAACAAAAGAATCTGAGAACTAATTAATTATAGAGGCCTACCAATTAAAAAAATTGCATTTTTAACAGCCCGTTAAAAATACTCAAATTAAAAGTTATCTACATTGTTTTTTCTACCAACTATTAAACTGAGGTATTCTATTTAATTTATGTGTGGATGGATGTTTGTATGGATAGTTGTATATATAGATGTATGTATGTATGGATGGATGAATTTATATCACTTTGGGCTCTGTGCAATAATCTACTGTTACTCCTCTGTTTCATCCTCTATATCCGTTTCTGCAAGTTCGTCTGTACCGTTGTGGGTAGGTAAATTCAAATATTCTGTTTGAAATATCTTCGGTATAACCCCAGTGTCACACAATTTTTTGAGATCATTATATTTGGCTTTTGTTATTGGCAAAGGAGAGTTATATTTTGAATTTATTAATTTAGGCTTAGAGTTAATCATTATTTTTTCTTCCTGTGTATCTTCTTTCATTGTATATTTAATTTTAACATAATTCGGAGATGCCTTTTTAAATGAAGCTATTCTTATTTTACTGATTTTTCCTGTCAAGTTCCCTTTGAAATATTTATTTGCTAAGTCTTCATAGTTTTGAAAATCGTCATGTAGAAGGCTTTCTACCTGGTACGGTTCCGGTTCTTTACGAGCGAGTTGGCAAACAGTAGTCCACTGTGAGGGGGCCCATACTATTGTATTTCGCACTGATTGTTCTATGGTGGAATGTATACTATCCACAGTCATCTCTGTATGACCAGGTAAAAGATAATTAATTTGAATAGTTTCCAGATTTTTCGACTTTAATAGAGCGTTATGGATGGCAGCAAGTACAATTTTATTTTTGTTCTGTCCTGGACAGGAATCGGAGTATAATATTAAATTTTTTATGGTGCCTCTTGAATCAACATTTGTTATATATTTTTGTAAAATTGTGGAAATTTCATTAGCTCCCCTCTTTCCGTTTGCTTCTCCCCAGACATAACAAAACCCTTTTCTAGTTACGCTCTCATAAAAACATAAATTATATGTAGTGTATTTGCGTGAGTAAAAAAGTAACATACTTTCTCCGTGAGGGGTATGAAGAATTTTCTGTAGATCAAAGGATGTGCACAAAATGGATGGATGTTCTTTGCCAAGTTCTCGATGGAATTCCAATCTTCTCTTTGACGCTTCCTTTTCTTCCAGATGGGCTTTAAGTTCCGGACAATCATCTGGATTCTGGCCTTGTAGTTTAATGCATTTTAAACATTTGTCCTTTTTAGGAACGTGAAACCCAATGTTAAATTCATTGTTGAAAATTTGTCGGAATACCTTTTCACTCAAACAATCTACACCTTTACTGACACGTTCTTCTTTATAGACACGATACAAGTTTTTTATATTTTTATATTCTGTAGGAAGGTATAATTTCGTACTGTCTTTGCGGCAGTAATGGGATGGCAAAGCTGGTAAACTTTGAATAAATTTTATCACCACTTCCTTTACTTCATTTGGAGTTTTGTTGGCTGGGATACATTTACCCCTATTTTCAGATTTTGAGATCCCTTCTGCAGCTTGGGTTGAAATAGTGTAATAAATAAATCTTTGTGTAACATCCAGAGTATTTATAAGAAACTTTAGGCAAACTTGGCGTCGACCTTCCCCATCATTAATAAAATAATTAAACGTATTTGTTCTATAACTAGATTCCTTACTTCTTTTCCTTTTCACAGCACTGCGTGATGACATCGCAACCAACCAGTCTTTCTTTCTTTGTGTAGGTAATTGCCAAAAATATTCAAATACTTTCACACGTTTTTCCTCTTCTACTTCTCCACAATTGTATGGACAGTTTTTATTTAAGCATGGATTGGGTTGTAATCGTTTTTCTTTTACCAGAGTACCACTTTTATTGATATATTGTTTACCTTTTGATCTTGCTTCTTTTCTGCCTTTTTTTTTATTGTTCCTTTTCTTCTTTAATCCTGAAGTTCCGACCTTTCCCATTTCACAGTTGAATTTCTTCTTTCGTTCTGGTTCATCTTCTTCACTTGAAGTTCCATCTGTATCTTTCCATGACGTCGAGTCCCATACAAAATCTTCATCTTCACTTACAAAATCCACATAACATTTCTTTATTACATTACGTTTACTTTTTTTGCTTTTTAAAATATTCGATGATATTGTATTTGTGATGTCGATGTCATTTTCTTTATCATCTTCTAATGATTTTCTTAATATATCCATTTCTTTTTCAGGTATTAAGTCTGTAATAGTGGGTTGAAGACTTTCCCCACTATTTGTTCTATTTTCGTCAATGATTTCTGATACTTGATTTGCTGGCTGAAACATAAAAGTGATTATAAAAATATGTTAGAATAGTTGATGCATTAAAATTATTTGTATTAAATTATAATAATTAATATGCATGTACCTCTTCCTCAACTAATTCTATTGTTACTGTATTAAACATTTTATCGCTATCTGATGCACAATATAATAATACGTCTTGTGGATGTTCAATGTCCTTTTGTTTATATGTATCTTCATCTGCTACATTTTCCTAAACAAATGATTATTATGAGTATATATTTAGTAAAACATACGAAACAAATAACGTTAAGCATTTTAAACCAAAGAATACCTCAGCAATGTTCTCAATACATAAGCCATCTTCTGTAGTGTTTTGCATAAAATTATCAGAATTTACATTTTTTTGATTTTGTTTCTGGTATGAAGGGCTTCCTAATAATGTTACAGATAATCGTCTTTTCATTTTATATTTTTGAAATGAATTTTGTTGCTCTTCATCTATTTCATTTATAACTTCATCTCTAGTGTTGTTGTTAACTACAATATTTTTTATTTTTTGTTTATAATATTGTTTTCTGTCTGATTCCATCCTATCTGACCTATGGAAATGAAATACACAAAATAAATATGAACCTTAATAAAAAGCAATAATAATTATCAGCATATAACCGCTTTTTTCAACTTTTTAATCCATCTTGTACTAATGCTAAGTGGTTTTATTTATGATTTGTGTTAAGATTATTCACTCTTTGCATAAACCTGTTCTTAACGGGTGAAAACAATCATACACTCAAACAAAGCGCACGTTATCTTATAGCCTAATTGTTTACCATTATAAAAACATTCAAATGTAAGCAACACTTTTAGAACGATTGTAAACTAACTGAACTACCACACATTTAATAAGTTATGATTGTAATTTCACATTGCTTGTGTTAATAAACATAAGTAATTATAACAAACAATTACTAGATATTCTTAGGTGTAAAAATATCCCGTTTATGAAATGATTTTGTTTGCTTGCGCAGGAAATCGAATATATCGCTATACATAAATACCATTATAAAACATACGATCGATTAAATTATCAATTATTAACCAAAAACAATACTTACTGTAAAATAAAAAACACTTCAATCACTAAAAAACGCGCGAAAATGGCGTACGTCTTGCTTCTTTTATCACTCAACACTGACTGAAACGCCAGCGCATTGACGGTAGGTACAAAAAATATCTTGACTTAGCGGGATTAGCAAGTACAAAACAGGTTTTAAACGACTCACATTAAAATGGACATACTAAAATTTGATTGTTTAAATGACGAGATTGACTTCAACACATTTTTATGAAACTGTTTAACATCCATATTAAAAATTAAATGATTGTTTTATGTAATAAATTTCGAAAATAAATGGAAGAGCTAAAGGTTTATATGACAAAGACTTCTTTATAAGCAATAAGCAAAAATAGTTTACCTCCATATAATACTAGCGCAAATTCAGCTAAAACAGTTCAAGCGACGTACATTATCGAAATTGGCGAAGGAACAATGTCTTAAGCGACGCGAAACTATTTTAATGTGGGGGGTAAAAATAGTTTAAGATCCCACTTAATAAAATTCAGTGGCAAGAAAAACACCTTAAGTATCATTGTTATTAAAAATGATGTCAGGAAAAATAGCTTAATTGATTTTATGGGTGTTGTGCATATGTTCAAAATCCAATACCTAAAAATTATATCGTATTTTATGTCGCATCATACAAAAGTTTTGAGAAATGAACGCAAAATCAGGGATGTATCAAGCGCCAAAAAAGTGCTCCGATTGACATGAAAGTAGGTTCATTCAACGCAGAAAAATACGCTGATTCCAAATATGTATATAACTCTATTTCGCCTATAGTGTCGCTTAAACCAAATAGCCTTTCACCCGTCGATATATAACCGTGAGTACCTTACATTATTCTTACACGTAGACCTCTAAGATGTCCACTGACGATAAATTATCAGTGCTTTCGGCAGCTTCCCCCTTGGGAAAACGACTAAAAGATATTTCTGAACTCAAAAAACAGCGAGGTAATTTAAAAGGTCGGTTAACGCAATTTAAAAAATATTTAGATTCGTTGCCTTGTAATTCTATATCTCAAGTTCAAGTTAAAGAAGTTAAATTTAGAATGCAAACAGCTCAAGATCATTTTAATACTTTTAACAACATTCAAAATCAAATTGAGCTCGTTTTACCCGAGTCGGAATATACAGCAAACCTTGAGTATGTAGAATCTTTCGAATCATTATATTTTAACGTTTTAGCTACAGCTGAAAGTATAGTCGAAAATACCGTCGAAAGTCTAAAATGTAACAGTAAATCGTCAGTGCAATCGAATGTTAAACTGCCGGACATAAAACTACCCTCCTTTGATGGTTCATTTGATCAGTGGTTAGAATATAGGAACTCGTATATTACTATGATACACAATCGTTCAGACTTAGACGAAATCCAGAAATTTCATTATTTAAAGGCTTCACTGAGCGGTTGTGCGTTACAAGTTATAAGCGCTTTAGAATTTACAGCGAGTAATTACGTGCATGCCTGGGATCTACTTCATAGTAGATTTCATAATACGCGACTTCTTATACAGAACCACTTGAAATCATTATTTTCTATCACTCCGCTTAAACAGGAATCCCACTTGCAGATTCGTAGGTTAATAGATACTACACTCAGAAACCTTCGTGCTTTAAAATCATTAAACGAACCTACTGAACACTGGGATACAATAATTATATACTTAGTTGTATCTAAATTAGACGCATCTACTGAGCGGGAATGGGAGAATTTTAAGGGATCAATTTTAACTGATCCGAACAAACGACTAAAATTAGATGATTTACTGTCATTCTTAAGAAACAAATCGAATACTCTGGAGATGATTAGTTCTAGTCAAAATAAGTTGCCTCAATGTAAGCCTCACGTTATAAGCGAAAATAAGCATTATCAACCAAAAGGCCATGTCACAGGACATACCTACACGTCTACTAATTCTAATAAAAATAATAATTCTAAGAAGTCATTTAGTTCTAATAAACGCATTTCTCCAGACAATAATAGTTGTGTTTTATGCAATGGTAATCATTTACTTTATACGTGCTATAAATTTTTAAATTTATCTATTAAAGATAGGCTAAAATTCGTTGAAGATAACAAACTATGCAGTAATTGTTTACGTTGTTCAGGTCATTCTGCAACGGAATGTATGTTCGGACCGTGTAAGCAATGTCGGAACAAACATAATACGTTATTACATGTTAATAATAATTTAAATAAATTCGGCGAGACTCGTGAAGCGGCCGGCCCATCGACCGCGCTTCACAGTTTATCTACTAGCTACGCGCTGCCGCGAAATGCATTACAACCGGTTTTGCTATGCACTGCGTTGATAGATATAATAGATCGGAATAATGAAATGTTTACAGCTCGCGCGCTATTAGATAACGGCAGTCAACATAGTTTTATTTCAGAAAAACTATTTAAACGTTTGAATACGAAACCTATACAGTCCACTATACGTATATCGGGCGTTGGTATGTCTACAACGCACTCGAATAAATCGTGCGAAATAATTATACGTTCTAAGATAAACGATTATAGTACAAAGCTTCGGTGCTACATTTTGCAGCACATTACGTCTAGTTTGCCTACGACAAACATTGATAATAAATTTATACGTATTCCTAATAATATTCGTCTTGCGGATCCATCATTTAATATTTCCTCGGCTATCGATTTACTAATCGGTGCTGATTTATTCTGGGAATTATTATTAAACGATAATAGAATTCGATTAGAAAAAACCTTACCTCCAAAATTCTAAATTAGGATGGTTATTGTGTGGCCCGCTTTATACGTCGCAATTAAAAGACAGTGAAAACGATCAAGTTTATTGTAATTTTAATCAAACTTTAGACGACAATTTAAAACGTTTCTGGGAGTTAGAAAACGTATCTCAGTCCCGTAATATTCTTACTGCTGATGAGCGTATATGCGAGGATCTATTTAAAAATACGACTAAACGAGACATCGATGGTAGGTTTACAGTACGCATTCCTTTAAAACAATCACCAGATGTTTTAGGTGATTCGTATAATTTAGCAAAAAATAGGTTTTTTGCATTAGAACGTAAACTTGAGCGCACACCGGAATATAAACGTCTGTATCGTGACTTTATAAACGAATATGAGTCGTTAGGCCATATGACACGTGTTGATAAGGTTGAATATCCTAATTTTTTCTTGCCGCATCACGGTGTTTTTAAAGAGCACAGTTCAACCACTAAACTTCGTGTGGTCTTTGACGCAAGTGCTAAAACTACTTCTTCTAAGTCACTTAACGACATTCAGTACCCGGGACCTGCTCTTCAAAATGACATTTTTTCTATACTTTTACGATTTAGGCGTTATAAATACGTAGCCTGTGCGGACGTAGAGAAAATGTTTCGTCAGGTCTTTGTTCAGCAGGGTCAAAGGTCACTGCAGTATATCGTTTGGCGTGACAATCCTACAGATCCGTTAGGTATATATCAACTTAACACCGTAACTTATGGTACGGCGTCAGCGCCGTATTTAAGTATGCGTTGTATACGTCAGCTCGCATACGATTGTGATGACGTCGTCACAGCTCGGGTAATAACCGAAGATTTATTCGTTTACGATTTGGTTACTGGCAGTGATGATCGTCATGAACTAATATCCATCTGTGAAAAAGTTTCAGCGGTTTTACGTTCGGGATGTTTTGTACTACGTAAATGGATATTTAACTCGGAGCTCGCTCATACTCAGGCAACACAGCAGTTTAACAGTGAACACACGCAAAATAAAACCTTAGGTATTGGTTGGTATAGCGAGAGTGACTACCTACATTACACTACACAAATAGACGAGTATGCCGATATACCCAGGTTGACTAAACGAGTAATGTTATCAATAATATCACAGATCTACGATCCGTTGGGTTTATTATCGCCTACCGTTATTATATCTAAAATTTTACTTCAAAAATTATGGCTGAGTAAGCTCGATTGGGATACGCCAGTACCTCGCGATATCGAACTTATTTGGAATAAATTTATGTTAGTTTTAAAACGATTAAATGAATTAAAAATTCCTCGATACGTAATGAGCGGCTACACGCAATACAAAGAACTGCACATATTTACCGACGCGTCACAAAGTGCATACGGCGCTTGTGCCTATGTACGTACCTATAACCATGATTCCGAAATCGTCGTTAAATTATTATGCGCAAAAAGTAAAGTTGCCCCCTTAAAGTCCATATCTATACCGAGGTTAGAACTTTGTGGTGCTTTAATAGGCGCAAGACTTTATAAAAAAATAATCGACGTCATTCGTTTAACATTCTCAAGGGTCATCTTTTGGACTGACTCGACTATCGTCATCGGTTGGGTTAAGATGTCGCCACATTTCTTAAAGCCGTTCGTACAAAATCGCGTAACCGAGTTAAACGAGCTGACAGGTGATTCCGAGTGGTTACATGTATCGAGCGAAAACAACCCAGCTGATATATTGTCTAGAGGATTAGCCTTTGATTCGTTGATTAACTGTGAGCTTTGGTGGAACGGTCCGTCTTACTTGCAATGTCATAATAATTTTGATTCGTTAAATAATAATAATATAATTAATTTAGAAAATTTGCCTGACTTAAAATCTAATGTAGTACATAATTTTAGCAGTCTAAACAATTTAGATCTTATTCAATTTAATAAATACTCGTCTTTCACAAAACTTAAACGCGTATGGGCCTACGTTCTTCGATTCATAAACAACGTACGAAGTCGCGGAGCTAATAGACGCAAAACAAAGCAAACCGGTTTGTTATCGGTCTCCGAACTAGAACAAGCGCAGTATACGTTGATTCGTTTTGCACAAATGCAATCCTTTCCGACGATTTATGATAATTTGCTGAATGAAGGAAGTTACACAGGCAATAATAAAGAATTAAATCGTGTATCTGGATTAAACGTGTTTTTAGACGATAAAAAATTAATTCGAGTTGGTGGTCGACTTCGAAACGCGTCTAATTTCGATTTTAATAAAAAGCATCCGTTTTTAATGTGCAGTCGACACTGGATGTCTAATTTATTAGTGAGTCATGAACACAAGAGGCTACTTCATGCAGGACCTCAACTTATTTTATATACCCTGCGCGAGACATGGTGGATATTAAGTGCAAGAAGTCTTGTGAGAAAAATCGTGCGTCAATGTGTTACATGTTCTCGTTTTAACAATAGGATACCTAAACCTATAATGGGAAATTTACCATCTGAACGTCTGGATGCGGGATTTCCGTTTGAGCGGACCGGCGTTGATTATGCTGGACCTATTATGATTATGAACCGTAAGGGAAGAGGTGCTAGGCAAATTAAATCGTATATTTGTTTATTTGTCTGTTTCATAACTAAAGCTGTTCATATCGAACTGGTCACGAGCCTTTCGACGGACGACTATATTTTAGCTTTAAAACGTTTCATTGGTAGACGCGGAAAACCAGTTGCTCTTTATTCTGACAACGGTAGAAATTTTGTTGGTGCTGAAAAAGACATTCGAAATTTAATTCATGATAATTTACAACAAATAAACGATTACGCCTCATGTGAGGGTATTGATTTTAATTTTATTCCACCGTATGCGCCGCATTTTGGAGGTCTGTGGGAGAGTGGTGTAAGGTCTTGTAAACATCATCTTAAACGTATTGTTGGTAACGCCAAATTAACATACGAAGAAATGAATACGGTTTTAATTCAAATCGAAGCCGTTTTAAACTCTCGTCCACTGTCCCCCTTATCCACCGATCCTAACGACTTCACTCCCCTCACTCCTGGTCACTTCCTCATAGGCCGACCGTTAACTTCGCTGCCATGCGAGACCATTTCTGATGCTACAGGTCTGGCGACGAACCGGTACCGCCGCGTGGAGCAGCTGCGGCAGCAGTTCTGGCGGAGGTGGTCCAGAGAATACATTGGAGAACTTCAACAGAGAACTAAGTGGAAAACTCATCATGACGATATAGCCCTTGATCGTCTCGTCCTTATCAAAGATGAAAATTTACCACCGCTTAAATGGCGTTTGGGACGCATAACCCGCATTTACCCGGGGACTGATGGTGTCACACGTGTTGCTGACATCCGTACCGCAACCGGAACGACGAGGAGGGCGTTTTCTAAAATTTGCCCTTTGCCCCTGCAGCCATCCAACGATGAAGCCTGATGTTGGAAGCCGGTGTTTCCAAGGCGGGGGGTATGTCGCGGCTAACCCCATCTAGTTTGTTCATGACGCAGCTGCCTATGGACTTTTAAGTGGTTGCCGCCGTTGTCCGTTGTGTGGCGCTGCGGCGATCGACCCGACGTCTACATATTTTTCTCATATCATTAATCGTAACGCTTCGACCCTAGCAGTTTCTTTTTTTAATACACATAAGAACATTGTAGAAACGAAAATTAAACGTAATTCGTAGTAGTCTACGTTTTTTTTTTGAAGACCTCCGTAGTTCTGGCTGAACGTTGCTGCCCCAACATATTTTTTGTTTTCATTAAATAAATAACATTTACCGCTTCTGGTACTCAAGCCTTTCATTATATTATCTAATAATAACATTTTCTAAATATACATCGAACGGTTTGTGTTAGAAAATTGTGTTTTTTTTAAATAATGTATAATATGATAACCACGTTTGTGACTCAAGCCTTCATTTACATATTCTTATAATTACTTTTTTTTGTATATGTCAAACAACTTGCATGAGAAAATGATAGCAATTTACATACAGTTTCCCTGCAACTTCCCGACGCAAGCCTTTATTTCGTCCACATCCCAGAGTCATGCCAATTTCATTATAATACTTTATAAATCAACAAAATTTTATAGCTGTATTATAATTTGAAAAAAATTGGTCATGTTTTTCAACTCTCCGATATTGTTATCCATTCGCGCCACTCAAGCCACTACGTTTATATTTCGTTATTTCGTTACGTTTATATTATTAGTTAGTATTTCTCAGATAGCAGGTTGTTAAATAACCCAAATGGTTTATATGGTCTGCCTTGGCTAGCGGCGTCAGTAGGTTTTTGAGTACGGGGTTGCGTTACAGGGAGCGGGAGGTTCCGTTGGGTTTTAGTGGGTGGGTCATTCCGTAGTTACGTGCAAAAAGCATTTCCAGATTAATTAAGTTATGAACAACAGAATTAATTTTGAATATTATTTGCCAAAACACTTTCAATATAATCACTTTCAAAGTAGTATTCTTAATATTACTGTTTTTTTTAATTAGTTTACTATAAAAACGCGAAAAACCACCATTAAAATCATTCCTCTCTGTGTCCAGCTATGCACTTCAGCTGGTTTTTAAGTAGAAATTTCATAATCTTTCAAATAACATCCATTATGACTATGTAATATTAAAACCAAGCTAATGACTTATCGATAAAGTATTTTAAATTAACAGTTAACATAATACAATAATTTATAATAATGAATAACTTTAAATTTGTCACAAAAAAAAATTCATTACCATCCATACTTAAAATGTTTACTCCTTGTGAGAAATAGAGGCTTACGAAGAACGGTGTAAATCAAAACGTACTTTAAACCGATCAGTCGGCTGAGGCCTCTGAGAAAAGTGGACGTATGCAAGTCGCTGTTAAAATTATTTACGATCTTTACAATCTTATAAGTGCTTCGTCCATAAATTGTTTCATCACATTCCTACAATTTTACAAGGTATATAATAATATATAATACACATTATAATTGTTTTTAGGAAAAAGTTAAAATTTTTCATTCATCTACAATTCATTTCCGTCCGTACCGTCCATTTTTTTACCGCAAGGTAATGAAATGATTTGGAAAGGAATGAAATTTTTTTATGTTATTTAGAGTTTCAACATCCCAGTATTTAAAGGCACGATGCAAGTCCATCAAGTCGTGTGGACTACTGATAAAACTAAAATTATAGCTTTACGGCGTCTTAGTTGTTTTGAATGCCAAGATGTTAGCATTCCTTTTGTATATAACAAACATTCAGGTTTTCTTCATTTTGATGGTTACGGTGAAGAACAATTTGATTCAAATGAAGCACTTGATGTCAATAACGACCTGTCATTAAGCATAGAGAAGTCCATAATTTAAAAATATCTACATGAATCTAACGTTTTTGATAATTTAAAACTTCTCTCAGATCCAATCGATTTACAGCTTTTGCCTTTGACAAATACAGCTACAACATCAACAAAGTCAAGATCTCCAAAAGTCAAGATTTTATCCGACATCCGTTTAAGTTGGGAAAACCGTAAATTTTATGAGACACCAAATATAAAACTAATTCCAAAAAAACTAGATTTATATAATTCTGAGCATCAGCTACAATTCGAATCATTTATTCGTTCTAATGAATCTGAAAAAGAAAATATTTTTTTTATCCATTTTGAATAAGTTCTTGACTACGTTTCACATGATGGTAAGTGGTAACGCAGTCACAGATGGTAAGTAGCACTAATTCAGTAGCCACCTATTCACTCTTGCCTTGTAGACGCCCATATTGTAATTAGGTGGAAACACTGATGCAGGCAGGTTGTTACAATCCTTAGCCGTACGTATAATAAATGACAAAGCGAAACTCTTCGTCCGGACAGGTGGGATGTGCACCACATAAGGATGGAGACCAGCCGCTTGTCGCGTCGTCCGATGGTAAAAAGGGGATGGGGGAATTAAATCATGTAATTCCTGCACACACTCGCTGAAATGTAACCTATAGAATACACAAAGGCTGGGTCGGTGATCGAGGCTTTGTAAGTTGGCTTTTACCAAGGTAAGGTCACCAATAAGCCTCAGCGCAAGTCGAATCCAAGACTGACAGAAAGCATTTCGCAGCACCAGCCTATATGAGACTACAGTATTCCACGCACGACCGAACTTGAGCTTTATATAGATTAAGAAGCTGAAGCCCGGCGTGAAATACTGCCGGACCTTTGCGAGGATGCCAACTTTCCTCGCTGCTACCTTAGCCTTAGACTCGATGAACCGCCCGCAGTTCATGTTGGGGCTAATATCCATTCCCAACAACTGAAGATGGTCAGTGTATTCCAGAGGCACATTTCGGAAAATAGGAGTCAAGATAAAAGGACTCCTTTTTGTGGTGAACAGGCACGCCTCTGTTTTGGTGGTGTTGAAACTCACAAGATTGGCATCGCCCCAAATGGAGACTGTCCTGAGTGTGAGATTCAACCGCTTTACTATGGCTTTTCTTTAAGACTGAATTTGATCTCTACTGGCCTGAGCATTCGGCAGGTATCTCTACAATAGTGCTGTCGTCTGCGTACCCATAGATACCGGGTATAAGCATCGTTAATATGCAGCAGGAACAAGGTTGTCGAGACAACAGACCCAGACAGAGATGAATAACCCTCAACCACAACTCTGAGTGATCGGTCACTCAGGAAATCTTTAATCCAGCCGATCAGGCCAGGAGATATACCATAGGCTGAAAACTTGCTTATAAGGCTCGCGTGCCAAACCCTGTCAAATGTCTTTAAGACGTCGAGGGAGACAGCGATCGCCTCCCCACTTCACTCAAGAGCTTCTCCAATGGTGTGGTTGGCACTTGGCATACACTAGAAGGTCCCCAGTCAACCGATTCTGGCGAAACCCATATTGTCAATCACTGAGGAGATTGTTTTTTTTTCGATTTCGAGGGAGACAGCGATCGCCTCCCCACTTCACTCAAGAGCTTCTCCAATGGTGTGGTTGGCACTTGGCATACACTAGAAGGTCCCCAGTCAACCGATTCTGGCGAAACCCATATTGTCAATCACTGAGGAGATTGTTTGAGGTTGTTGTTTGAGGTGATTGAGATCGGACGATAATTGGCAGGGTCCGCACGGCTATCTTTTTTGGGCACTGGTTGCACTTTGGCAAGCTTCCAGTATTTAGGCAATATTCCAGTCTTAAGAGAAAGGCGGTACAGACGTGTCAGTATCAGAGACAACTCGGGAACACATGTTTTAAGTTCTATCGCTGGTATACCATCAGGACCACAAGCTTTATTCACATCTAGACGACTCAATACTCTCTTTACCTCCTTAGTAATGATGGGAATTTCAGGCATTGAAATCCCGCGGTGCGGTAAATGTGGTGGAGTAGCATTGCCAGAGTCTAGACATGAATTTTGGGCAAAAAGAGAGGCACGCAAATTCGCCTTCTCCATTGCCGTATGAGCCAGAGATCCGTCAGGTTTTACCAGCGGTGGGAGTGAGGGCCGACAGAAATTCGTCTCGACCGCTTTGGCAAGGGACAAAAAAGCTCTGCTGCCAGATGGTTGAGCAGAGAGCTTTGCGCCAATATGTGTAATTCGGTCAAAACGAGCCTTCTTTAATGGACTTGGCGGCTAAGTTAAAGGCTCTCTTCTTGGATCTTACATCCGGAGCTTTGCGGTTCAAGTCGGTTCAATCAAGTCATATCTTTTTTCTTTCCTATACTTACTATTATAAATTCTTTTGCAACTGAATTGTCGTATTTCATTACCATCTCAGTTTATATCTTTACCATCCTACCTACCTGATTTCATTACAATCTTTCTCCTTTTCATCACCATCCAATTGTAAAATTTCAAGGATTATTTTCTCAATAACAAATTGAGATAAAAAGGTGCCTCTCACATTTTATGAATTTAGTAGCGAACTTAAGTGGATAATTTTCGAAAAAAAAAAAAAATTTTTACTTTTTTATTTTATCCGCGGAATGGTAAAATTTGCCCGAAACGGCGGAATTAACCGGGTAATACTGGTTATTCAGGCCAGTGCATCTGCATGTATGCCTGAATCCATTTCCTAACAATAAAAAGACTACTGGCAGTTCGATTTTCAGTATTTTACAAGGAGTATTTGGTTTATTAAAATCAAGTGTGTATTAAATAAAATCAATAAGTTCTTTATTAAATATAAACAATACATTTTTATCTATTTTCTTAAAAAAATAAATTATCACATGACTTCAATATGCTCTTTACAAACTCAGTGTTTTTGAGAAACCATAATACAGTGAGATAAAACGCAGCTCGTACAACGAAGTCCAAAACCTGCATCCTGAAAAACAAAATCAGTGTTTTTTTTTAAATAAAAGTAGCCTATGTTACTCCTATCTATCTACCAGTGTAAGTCCTGTTAAAATCGGTTCAATCTGAAGATTAGCCGTAACAAAGAGGCAGACAGACAAAAAAGGTTTTTATAAAATATACCAAATATAATTATATCTATACTAATATAATAAAGCTGAAGAGTTTGTTTGTCTGTTTGTAGGTTGAACGCGCTAATCTCAGGAACTACTGGTCCGAATTGCAAAATTGTTTTTGCGTTCGATAGTCCGTTTATCGAAGAAGGCTATATTACATCACACTACGACCAATAGGAGCGGAGCATCAATGAAAAATGTTGCAAAAACGGTAAAAAATATTGCTTTATAATTTTATATATATATACATATATAAAAGTAATATTTCCTAGAGTAACCACAACTGTCGTATGTATGGATACAATTGTCGGTGATCAACCTCAAATTAGTTTAAATAAATCGGTAACGGATTTAACTATGGGTCTTAGTCTCGCCGACCCAGATTATCATATTCCACAAGCCGTGGATCTCTTGCTCGGTTCGGATGTTTTCGGTTCTCTTGTCGGAGGGGATAAAATTATATTAAATTCTTGTGGTCTTACAGCATATGATACGGTTTTCGGATACATTATTTTAGGTCCAGTCGAATGTGTAGAATTGGGATAATTTGACAATTCGGATTATTTCGGTGTTTCTATTTCGGATACCTTACAAAGATTTTGGGAGGTGGAAGAACCACCAATGGCATCGCGTTTGGGTTCACTCGATGACGAGTATGAAATTTTTTTTATTAGTAATACTTTTCGGTTAGAAAACGGTCAGTTTATTACTAAATTACCATTTTTGTCTAATAGACCTTTATTAGGTAATTCGAGAGCGTCAGCGGAAAAGAGTTTGTATGCCCTAGAAAAACGGTTTAGTAAAAATACCATATTGCGGGAAAAATATATTGATTTCATGCGTGAATATTTAAATCTTGGACATATGTCGGTATCGGATTTTGATTTTAATAGTAATCTAGAATATCTTGTCATACCTCATCATGCGGTTTTTAAGATTTCGGATGAAAACTCAAAGTTACGAGTGGTTTTTGATGGTAGCCGTGTTACCACTTCGGGTGTTTCTTTGAATCACTGCCTGCACGCGGGCCAAAAGTTACATAGAGATGTAACGGAAATTTTGATTAATTTTAGACGACATCAAATCGTTTTCGTTTCGGATATTAGGATGATGTTTCGACAAACATTAATTGATAAATCGGATAGGCGGTACCAGCTCATACTGTGGAGAGAGTCTCCGGACGAGCCTCTTCTGACTTACGAACTTAATACGAATACCTATGGTTTAAAGACTAGTCCATTTATAGCGATTCGGTCTTTATTGGAATTAGCGGAATAGGAACGCGAACATTATCCTAGAGCTGTTGAAATCTTGAAACACGATGTATACGTTGATGACATTTTGACCGGATGTAACACAGAGTGGGAAGCGCTCAAGCTTCAACAAGAGCTGATTCAGTTAACGAAATCGGTTTTAAATTCACGGCCCTGATGTCCTCTCTCGTCGGATCCTAATGATTTGGAAATATTAACTCCTGGTCATACCCTAGTGGGCCAGCCTTTAAATGCGGTTCCAGAATATCCGCTGCAGGATATAAAAAATTCTTAGTTATCTCGGTTTAAACTTTTACAACAGATGTCGCAAAATATTTGGTATAAATGGCACTTAGAATACCTTCACACCCTGCAGCAACGTTTTAAGTGAAATGATTCAATAAATCCACCTAAAGTTGAGGCTTTGATTTTATTAAAGGAGGAAAATACTCCTCCTCTTCAATGGCGTCGGGGTCGGATAGTAGCATTACATCCAGGAGGCTCGCGGAAGTACGGATTGCTATGGGTTCGGTTTTGCAACGTGCAGTTTCTAAGCTGTCACGTTTGCCCTTAGATTAGGTTATTTAGATTTAGATTGGTGTTAGGGTATGTTTAAGGGTAGTTTTACTTTCGGTTAAAGCAGTTTGGGGACTGCTTGCTTGCTTGCTTAGTATTTAATCTGTGGTATCTTAAGTTCGTAATGTCACTTGTCAATTGTCATATATCGCAATTGAATTCGGTTGTTCGGTTGAGGCGACGAGTACTCCGCCCATGGTTTTTTGGTCGCAACGGTTATCGGTTATGGGAATATATATACATACATATACATTATACACACATAATACATAAGAATAAAACAAATGCAACGTCGCGGGTGCTCAGTGATTAAGCAGTTCTACGATCCGGGCCTGGAGACGCTTCCACAGCTGAGTCGATGTACAAGGTACACTTTTATATATTAATATATTTGCGTTAGGATTCGAAATATACTTTACTCCGCGAACCGCGGATCAAACAATGGATATGATCAATTGTACTGAAATTCTTTCTGAAGCCTGCTTGTTCAATGGGTTGATTTTCATCCAGTGTTTGTGTTATTCTTTCTAAGATTACCTTTGCAAAAACCTTGTACACATTTGATATGAGGCTTATTGGTCTATAATTGCCTATGTCATCTTTATCTCCTTTTTTGTGAAGAAGAATAATATGTGATTCTCCCCATTGGTTTGGAATGATGCCTGTATTTAAAATATCATTAAATAATTTTGTTAAAACTGGACTTAATTCTTCCGCCGTTCCTCTCATCAACTCTTTCGATATACTATCGGGGCCTGGGGCTTTTTCTAGTTTTTGTGTCATAATAGCTTTCTTTACTTCCTCATTAAGAATTGGTGGGACATTTTCATGAATAATACTTGGTGTCTCTATTACTTGGTCAGCATCTATATTAGAGTAAAGGGTTTTGTAGTAGTCTGTAGCAAGCTTCTGGATTTCTGTACGTTATGTCACATGTTTGGAGGCCTCATTTTTTACTTTTGAAATTCATTCTATTCCATATTCCCTTAGTTCCTTGAGAGCTTTTTTAGATCCCCCTGTTCTTTGGATTTCGTATTCTAGTTTTTGTATCCTCTTTGATTTCCTATCTTTTCTTATGTTTTCCCGAATCTGTTTGCTGAGATTTGAAATTTTATTGAGAATTTCTTTACTGTTTTCCTTATTTGCAATTAGTTTTTTTCTTTCTTCTAGGAGCTCTGCTGTTTTTATGCTGAACTTTGTTTCGTTTGTTTTATTAGCTTGCTTGATTTGTGATAGTTGTTTCTCTGTATGGTTGTACTTCTCCATTATTGTTCTGTCAGAGTTTACTATTTGTAGTAAGGGCTTTATAGAAGAGAGATTAGTTTTATTTGTACTGTGATTTATTGGTGGCAATGTGTTTTTTATTTTAAATCTTGGTTTTTTTGTTGGATACTTTTTTAGACAGCAGCGTACCATACGGTGGTTTGTGTTGAAATTGAAATTTTGTATTATGTGTGCATCATTGAAAAACTTTGGCTTGTCACTTATTATGTAATCTATTTCATTCTTGTAATTTCCATCCGGAGATAACCAGGTCCATTTGGTTTTGGGTTTTTTTCATATATATATTACAGTAAATATAGCGGGTTTTTTGGTCAACCTCGCACTAAATTTCCGATACAATATTTTCTTTATAAGGCTTAGAGACACGTACTGAGTATAAAATCACAAAATGCTGACAGACCCAGGTGGAGCTTCAAGCGCAATTTTTAAATAAAGTTTTTGGTGTATATCTAGGAAACTATGCACTTTAGAGCAAAAAATATTTTAACCATTGTTTTAGAGAATAAAACATCGTGTCTTTTATTTGTCGTAATTTTTCTTGTAAAACTTACCATTAACGATTTATTGAACATGCATTTATTGATTAATCCAATATTTTGAGAGTTGACTATAAATCGTAATCGGTTAGTTTTTTTTTGGGACATATACACACAGCACTATCTAGTTCCACGGTAAGGTACGAGCCTTGTGTTATGGATACTAGATGGTTAATATACTACGTATATGGGTGATTCTACGATCCGAGGTTTCAAGTACTTAGAGGATACGGCCAAGAAGAAAAGTTGGAGTTTTTTCATGAAACATTTATATTATGATTGTTGTCCCGTTTATTAACGTTTTCACGTGAGGGAAGTTATTTTATACATATTTTATTACTTTTTCGATGGCCAGGGTAAAGACATCGAACAGGGGAGAGACATCCATATCAAGTTAGATACTTATTTCAATAAGGTAACAGAATTTGATACAAAAACATTATTAATAAATTCAATAAAATGTACTTTATTAAAAATTGTTCTTAAATCTTAACATAAACTCATTATCTTAATAATTAGAGACTTAGATAGTATTTTCATAAATATTTAATAGAGTACTTTTCGTTAACTTAAATCTGTAAAATTTTGGTAAGTAATATCGTTGGGTCAGTTTGTACTTGCTGTGCGAGCGGTAGCAGGTTCGAGTCCCACGGGAGGCATTCATTTTTTGAGCACGAATTTTTGCACTCCAGTCATAGGTGTTTTATATTTGTAATATGTATGGCGTATGTATTTTAAGTCATATATGTATATTAACTAACTGGTATCCGTAACACTAGCTTTGTACCTTACCACACAACTAAATTGCTGAGTGTAATAATGTCCCAACATATTAAAAAAAGTAATAAAAAATAACGTCTTGTAGGTACTACTAGTAAAAGGATTAACAGTTCTACGGAACTCTTGGTCGGCGAGTCCGACTCGCACTTGTCCTTTCTTCGATTCACGCCCGGCAGGATAGCCAGACACTACTGAAAAGTTAGTTATTTCCGCGTTTGGCAGTTATCTTGACAGGGGAAATACGGCAGGGGAGAGACGTTTTCATGACAAATTCATTTTTTTTAAATGACTAAATTGTTGTTTGGGTTAATCGTATATCTCACTTTAGTTGTCACGGTATTGTTAAATTAGGGTAATAAAAGCAAATAAATTAAATAAATATTATAGGTTTTATGACTTGCCAGTGGAGAGACACAGTTACCTTGCGAAACCTCTAAACTGCACATTCACGTCTCAAGAACAAAAAAATGGATCAGCTCAAATGGTTTTTACGATTAGTTTTGCTAACTTTACACCAATAGGTATTCTTGAGTTCTATTTAAAATATGGCCATCCTTGAATTTATGTATATATTAGCGGAACGAAATTTGGCAAGAAAGATACACAAAGAAGAAAAAGCGGGACAAAAGTTAATTTTAAAAATTATTTGAAATAAACAACATTATTTTATTTTTTATTTTATGATTCTTAAGTATAACTATTTACGTTCCGATCAAACATACTTTAGTTTAACATTTGATACAAAAAAGATATGCATTGTCTGAAAGTTCAATTGAAACCGGCAAAGGGACAGGCCAGGGTAGAGACTTTTTTACACTTTGTAAGGAATTTCAGAAAAATGTGTTTGATTTAGGCATTTCAGAAAAATGTGTTTGATTTAGGCAATCGTGATGTTATTTAATAAAGTACATTAAGATGGTGTGAGTAAATGTAAAAAATTGTAACATATAGAATAAAAAAACTGTTTGAAACTGATTGCCGCACAAGTTACCTCTTATCGTAGAATCGCCCATATATAAGTTTAAATACATACATATTATAAATATAAACACCCATGACTGGAGTACCAACATTCATGCTCAACAAATAGGGTCACTACACACTGCGCTACGCGTGTCGTCAAACGCGTATATACGCGTGTCGCTTTTTACATAAAAGTTTATAAGCCAGCGATAGCCTTAGCCATATTTATTTATTTATTTATTTATATTGAACTCTAATGTATGGAAACCACTGAACGTCAATGCCGCCAACCAATGAACGCCACTCCAATACTAGGGGGATCAGATCATAGTCCACCATGATGGCCAAGTGTGGGTTGGCGGACTAATTTCTTTCAAAAACTTGATAGGTCCTCTCATACATGCATGTTTCCTCACGATTTTCTAAGACAAGTGGTAATCATGTTAGAAATGATTCGAACAAGAAAATATCAGAGCAGTGATACCTGGATTTGAACCCACATTAATTGGTATTACCCAAATGCCTAATAAATTTTCCCAATGATATAAAAACTACCTGAAGTTCAATTTTTAACCGACTTCAAAAAAGGTTATATGTTCCGTTGTATATATATATATATATATTTATGTATGTTCACCGATTTCTCTGCAGTCTGTAAGCCGATTTTAAAATTTTCTTTTATTCGGTAGGGTATAGCTGTCCCATTGTCACCAAGTCAGGATCTTTTGATAGGATCCCAGGGAAATCGAAGGCAACTCTCAAAATTTACAGGCACCTATGTTTTTGATATATTTCCTAAAACCGATAAAGCTTTTACGTATGAAAATCATCACCTCATGTGGATGAGCTGATGACGGAAGGTAAAATTCTTCAACAGTTGTTTTTATGTGTTTTCACCGATTTCTCCGTGAATTGTGCGCCGATTTTAAAAATTTCTTTTTTGTTCGGTAGGATATATATTCAAGAAGTTTTCATTGTCACCAAGTCAGCATCTGATGATGGGATCCTAGAGAAATCGAGGGCAATCCTTAAATTTTATCGGCACTGATTACCTTTTTCATATATTTTCTAAAGCTGTTCAAGAATTTGTGATGATGTAAGGTATATCTCCTCAACGGTTAGGAGTTGAAAGAAAATTCTTTTAATATTATACGTACTTATGAACTGATAGTCGTATTCCTTCAGGATATTAGGTTGATTGATAGATAGATAGAAGGTAAATCTTATTAGCGTCTACGAGTAACGTGGAAAAATAGACGTGGAAAAATCTCGATTGACTATTGTCGTTCACTTCAAAACTTCGCTGACTTATTGGAGCAGTGGTTTAGTTAGCCTACCAATATTATATTTAAACATAATAACTAATTTTCACAAAAAAAAAAATTATTTTTAACAAAAATGAAAACCGACTTCAAAACCTTACAAATCGTAACTAAAAAGAAAAAAAATAATTTTATTTACTTAGTTATTGTATTATTGAGTAGGTGCCAGCCGAAGCAAAATAACCTTAATACAATTTAATTAATGTATCAATTTGTAAATATAATCAAAATATCCGTTCGAAAGTTCATTGCAAAGGCAGGATAAAATAGTCCTTCGCTGATTTTAGGTTTATAAAAATTCTGTGCTTAACGAAAATACTTTATTAATAAAATCTATACATTCTATTTTCTTCAAAACATTAAATCATTACAGGAGTTGAGTATGCCCCTTACATACTCAGTGTTTATTAGAAACCATAACACAGTGAGATAAAACGCAGCTCGTACAACGAAGTCCAAAATCTGCATTCTGAAAAACAAAATGAGAAAAGTTTTGTTTAGTACAGTAAAAAGGAACATATATACTGACTAATAACCAGCTATCATCATACCAAATATCATCAAAATTGGTCCATTATAAATGAAACTATCTTTTCGGATTTTGTCGCGGATTTATTTTGATTTTTGGTTCCCGACGTTTCGAATGCTTTACAGCAATCATGGTCATGGGAGAGACTAAAAGTATTTGACGTTTCAGGGGTTTATATACTTGTTACAAACAATGCCTACCCACAATTTACAAAAAATCCAAAATGGCACAAAAGTACCTTATAATGTAATAAGGAAAGTAATGGTCTAAGAGCCAGTGGGAGATCGACCTTCACCGATCTGATAACCAGATGAGACATATTTTTTATCGAATATAATTTATAAACAAATATGCCTATAATTACTTGCCTATCTGAAAGTGCTCATGGCTATTTTTAATTAAATTAACTTCCTTCACTGTAAGACAAGTGGTATTCATGATATAAATGATTCGCACATTAAAATATCAGAGGTGCGAGGGATTTGAACCCGCATCACTCGGTTATCCAAGCGACCGCGTTACCACTGGGCTACTATTGATGATTCTAAAATTAGGTATAAATGTGACATTTTGTGTATTGTGTATATTTGCCTGCCTCAGTGGCTAGCATGTACGGTCGCACACCGAGAGTCGGTTTGGAGAGAGAGGGTTTGAGTCCTGATCGGGCCAAGTTTAGTTATTGAGTCTTTCTGTTTCGTAAGCCTCGGTAATAGTCCGTGCCTCGGAGAGCTAGTAAAGCCGTCGGTCGAGCGCCTTAGCTCTCACTGGTCGTGTCGAACAGTCGGCCCACCGGAGTATGAGAGTGATATAATATGTTGGGACGTACGTGGGACTTACTTGTATATCCCTTAGCTGGTTTCGCTAAAATTGGTAACGTTATTGGTATCAGGGGTAAAAAAAGACCCCACATTAATAAAAACTGTAAAAAATATAAAAAAACATTTTTTTATAATTTTCTGTTTTATTTATACAAATATAATTTTCAATCTAGAGATCAATTAGTTTTAAAGGTACAACACAATAATAAATCACATTTTTTTTACTTATTTAACATATATCTAGTTTTTTGTACTTAATTTGGTACTTGTTACTTTAGGAACCATTTATAATATAAAAACGTAAACATAACTTTAATTTCTTTTATCCCGTAGTTTTCTTATATAATCTAAATAACAAAAAATAGGAACTTCTTTTAAAATCATTAAAAATTAAAAAAATGACAAAGCAAAACAAAGGTCCAAAAATTACTCCTAAAATAACATGTGATTGCTTTGGCAGTATGCTCTTTACATATGAAAAGAAAGCATTTGCTACACTTTTTGGTACACTTAAAGTTTTTTTTGCGATCACATAAGTAGCACCTTCCTCTCTTGCGAATATTGATTAGAGGGTCATTTAGTTCCAGTTACATATCTTCCTCTTGGTATTCTTTTATAAAATTTTCTATACGCCTCTTTTGATAGGCCGAAAAATTTGAAGATTCTTTCTGTCTTTCATGCACAAAGAGTATAACTTAATTAATTCCAATGTTCTTTATATATTTTTCATTTTTAGACGCATATTTGGGTTTGCAGCTTTCCTGCCGCTGTTAAAAAAAAACTACACTTTTGGTGTCGGGGGTTATTTTTGACCCCAACAGTGTACATACCTCGGCTTTCAGCAACAGTAGAGCGACGCGAGTCCGTCACCCACCGCACCACGCAACGTACTGAGATTACAAAGACGCGCAATAGTGTACGTGTTTAAACAGGAAAGATATAATAAGAAATGTGTGCTTGTAGGGTAATTAATGACCCCCAAAACCAGTTAAGGGATATAGGCGTAACCAGCCTTCAAGCTAAAACGACTGAACGGATTTGGATAAAATTTTGTATACAGCTAAACTATGATCTGTAGTAAGCATAGACATAATTGCCACCTATCTCGACCGAAGCAAGGGAAAGTTGCTAGTGCAAAAATATATATTATGATGTAGAATTGTTAAAATTAGTCATATGTAGTACTCAGTGCTTAGTGTACTAGTGTGGTTCTCGAGGAAAGTTTAAGTATACAACTAGTGGAACCAGCAGCTTCGCTCGCGATAAATCTAGGGACGTACACGTGCGAAGCGAGACTGAGTTGCTGGTATGCAATATAATAAACAACTTTAATCTATTTCTAATAGGTACATTCTCTTTTTTCTCTTTTTTAGGAATAGAGTATGTCTTTTTAAGCACTTAAGGTATAATATAAAACCCACGGTCCTATTTTAAATTTATTTTTCTAATTCTGATATCTAGGGAAAATCATTACAATTATTTAACAAGACAAAAGACCGTTACCTTTTCATATGTGCCTTAGCTTTCGGCAAATCCTCCATCTTCTCCTTCAATACAAATTTCTTAGCGCCACAGATTGCATTTTTGAACAATTCTTGTTCATCAATGCTCTCTATATCATAATAAAAGCTGTTTTTATCATGACCTAGAATTTTTTCTCCAAGTTCCAGAATATTTGTGTTTGTAAAAACCCATTCTTGGGATATGAAGTATTCAAGAACATGAGCCGCTGAGTAAATTCGTCGTTGCAGTTTAACCAGCCTGTAAAATTATTTTTTTATTAGTTTCATCAACACTAGTAATTCTAGGTTTACTTTGTCAAGTCACTAATATCTTACGGGAACTAGATATACCAGAATATAAGCGTTAAGACAAAACAAGTCTTAATAGTATTATCGGGTGTAACATTTAAATCAGTCAGTCAGTCAGTCAGTATGGGGAAGTCTGAAACTATAACATGTCCGTATTTATGCAAAAAGGAACCATCCAGCAAACGCGCACTTCTGAGATATTAAAGGATTTACAAAAACATGTGCAGCTCTTTTAGATGAAGTAAAATTACTATTTATTTAATTTAAATTTATTGATAAATAACTTATTTATGTATGTGTATTTAAATTTGCTCTGAATACTATTAAACTTTCTAGATAATTAAGAAAATGTGCATGTGGTTCCTTTTTACATTTAGTAATTTATAGGATTTCTCATATACAAAAAAGAACCACAACCAAGGGATTTGCTAATATACTTAAATGAAACTATGTATTTATGGTCTAAGAGCCGGTGGAAGATCGACCTTCACCGACCTGATAACCAGATGAGACATATTTTTTATTAAATATAATTTATAAACAAATATGCCTATAATTACTTGCCTATCTGAAAGTGCTCATGGCTATTTTTAATTAAATTAACTTTAATCGATTTTTTTTTCATCACTTTCATTCTTTTGATAACCAAATGAATTTTATTTCACTGTTAGTTTTTAACACACAGAATATGCCTCAGTAAGCTAGCCTACTCATTTTTGTGTATAGCTACCAAAGCCGATGTGAACAGGTAAGTAAGTATAGGTGACTCCATCGTTCTGCTAACTTATCGAAAGTTATATCAAATTTTAGATTATTTTATTACAAAATCAGTCATATAGACTTGCCTGCAAAAAATCATACTTAAAGCACTGTTGCCCAGCTAAAAATAGCCATGAGCACTTTCAGATAGGCAAGTAATTATAGGCATATTTGTTTATAAATTATATACGATAAAAAATATGTCTCATCTGGTTATCAGATCGGTGAAGGTCGATCTTCTACGGTCTCCTCTACTATTATATTATCGTAATGAAGCTTTAATTCACAAAAAAATATAAAACAATACATAAAGAGAGCGTTAAGTCGACGTTGTCATCAAATTGGATTTCGAAATCCACCGTGTCTAGAGCATCTATGTTGTCTTCTATTGCATCATCACAAATGAGACTATTATAAAAACTTTGTGCATCTTGTGGAATGAGATGTAGTATGGACTGAATATCGGCTAGTTTCGCTGGTGATACTGGCTTTCCTGATGGCCATAGAGGAACTAAATGTTCCGTCAAGATGACAGCTGGTCTGCCGCGAACAGGAGCTCTCCCTATATTTACTTCCACAGAACTACCAAGGAAATCTGCTTTAAAATAAATTGAGTTTGGTGAGTCCCTACATACTAGTGGTTCTACTGTTTTACAATATTTATTTACACATGATAGAATCGAATGCTTGTGGTTCCATTTAGCAAAAAAGATAAGCAATTAAATTATGAATAAACGTACGTAAAATAATTACGCAGAACGATACCACAGAAACTTGGTTCCATTTGGTGTATTAAAAATAATTGTTAATAATAAAAAAATGTGTAATGTATAATGGTACTAAGTATGCGTGGATCTGTTTTGTATAAAATTACATAGTAGTAATATCGTTTATTTTTTTGAACAATCGAGTCCCGTTGGGCTGTGGTTCGGTTTTGCTTTATATGTAATGTTTGTTGGTGCTGTTGGTTCTATTCTGCTTTTAGTATACCTTGTTTCCAAGGGAAAAATCACGTGGTTCTTTTTTGTATAAGAATTTAGACCACTTTTAAATAAGTATTCTTCAAAAAAACTAAAAACCTAAATTTGTCGTGTGGTTCCATTTTGCATAAATACGGACACATAATATATGAAGATCGATTTAATAACAAGAAAAACTGCATTCATACAATTTAAAAAAACTTGTACTCAGCTTGGAAATCGAACCCGGAAGTTTGGAAAAATAAAACTAACACTATTTCTATTTAGATATCGATTGTGTCGGTCTTAGCTGTAAATTTTATTGTGAAACATGATGTCTAAAATTTATTATAGTCCCTTTATTTATTTTATTTACCAAAATCGATGGCATGGTACCCAACAATTTACTTATTGTTTCAGACTTCCCCATACTGACCGATTTGAATGTTACACCCGCAGGCTGATAACGTAGCATGCAATCCATCCGCGATAGCGAAATTGTACAATAATTGATGTCCAATCGCAAAATCGTATTAAACTTAATAAAATCATTCCTAGTTTTTCATAAATTTATTGGTTTCTGCATTAATTGATTTGGCAATTGCTTGTATATTAATGGTCTGTTAAACATAAGAAAACCAACATTTTATTAAAAAAGTTTTTTTTTTATTTTAAAATTCTTTAACATTAAGCATTCTTTAGAACGTCTAGTGAGAAGATCCGCAGTTTCAAATTAAATATGGTTAAGTTAAGTTAAATACTATTAAGTTTTTAGGACAATTTTCAATTATTGTACAATTTTCTGTCACAAAAATATAGCTAATATAAATATGAGTTAGATCACATAACAAACATACTCCTCAATGGACTAGTAATAGTCCTATGCAATTAATTATTTAGTAGTAGTTAGTAGTTGATCTCTCGAGCTAAGGTTAAAGAACAAACTCCAACTTGTGCCTGAAGTCAAGACTTCCCTAGGACAGTAAAGAAATCTCGTTCAGGTTTGTGCGTTACAACTTGCGAAAACTCATCCATTATAGTGCCAAAGTTGTAGAATATTACTCGTATCTATTAGAGTATTGGGATCCTAGTGGCAAAATATCAAGCTTCATCCAGTTTAGATGCCATCTTGTAAAAAAGAAAATTTGCTTCCAAACAATTTGAGTGCTTATCTGAGCTAAGCAGTTTTTGACATCAGGAAATCGCTTTTTGCTCTATAACGCACAGGTTCACTCTCTTATTTACCGATCTCTGGGCTGGCGCCCTTTAATACCATCTTCTTTCATTTAACTCGCATTAAATCGAAATCGCCTGGCAGTTCGTATTGCCGATGATCCCATACTCGACTTAGAACCTCTAAGTCTTTAGAGGAATGTTGGCAGGCAAATTTAAAATGACCTTCTCCTGAGCACTAGAATATGGGCCATTCACTTTTAATTTAAAAATTTTTTTTTGTCAATTTAACATCCACCCCTTTTATACGCATATCCTCTTTTATACAATCCATCCATCTCTTTTTCGGTCTTCCCCTACTCTTTCTTCCTTCAACATGCATACTTAACATTCGCCTCGTAATATCACTTTCTTCCCTACGCATCACATGTCCATACCATGCCATACCCCTCATCTTTTCTATAACAGGCGCCACTTTCAAACATCCTCTTATATACTCATTCCTTATCTTATCACTTCTAGTAATACTACACATCCATCTCAACATTCGCATTTCAGTTGCATGCACTTTTCTTTCATCCATCCCTTTCACCGCCCAACATTCTGAACCATACAATGCAACAGGTCTAACGACTGTTTTATAAATTTTCCCCTTAAGTTTAAGGGGCATTGGTGGGTCGCATGTAATACCTGAGACCTGTCGCCATTTAATCCATCTCGCATTCATTCTATTATTCACGTCTCGGTTAATATTGCCGTCGTTTTGAAAGATCGAACCGAGGTACCGGAAATCGGAGCAGACTGGTAGGGATACACCATCTAAGGCAATTCCAGAGAAACCTGAGGGCCCACCAAAATCACAGAACAGATGTTCTGTTTTCGTTCGGCTGATCCTCAGGCCACCACTCTCCAATTTTTCTTGCCATTTTTCCAATCTGCTCTGGACCTCGGACGAATCTTCCCCGACAAGCAAATGTCATCAGCGAAAATTATGCACCAGGGTGCCTGACCCTGTATGTCTGATGTTAGAGCATCCATTACCAGGAGAAACAGGTACGGGCTTAAAGCCGATCCCTGGTAGAGGCCCACCTCCACATTGAACCTGTCAGTTATGCCAGCTTCTGACCGAACCCTTGTATTCGCCTCTGCATACATCGCTTTCACAAGCCTCACATACTTCTCAGGTATTCTTTTCACTTTCAAAGCCCACCACAAAACCTCATGGGGAACTCTGTCGTATGCCTTCTCGAGATCGACAAACACCATGTGCAGATTTCTATGTGCGCTCCTGTATTTCTCGCACAGTTGCCGAAGTGAAAATATCGCATCAGTCGTTCCTCGTCCTGGCATAAATCCAAACTGGTTTTGTGTAACCTCACTTTCCTCTCTGATTCTTCTTTCTATAACCTTTTCCCAGATCTTCATACTGTGTGACAAAAACTTTATTCCTCGATAGTTGTTACAGTTTTGTGCATCAGCTTTGTTTTTGTAAATAAGCACCAACAAACTGTTGCATCACTCTTCTGGGATCGTCTCCTCTTGCAACAACTTATTGAAGAATAAAGTAAGCCAGCTCCATCCATCCGCTTTTAAGCACTTCCATACTTCAGCTGGTATACTATATGGCCCTGTCGCTCTACCATTTTTCATACTCTGTACTGCCATTCTTACTTCATCCACACTCACCTCTTTAACCACACCCAAATTTGAAGGTACATCGTTTAACTCTCCACTCCAGTCATTCTCTTCATTCATTAACTTTCTAAAATATTTTCTCCAGTGTACTTTTATTTCTTCGTCATTTGTTAAAATTTTTCCTTCATCATCTTTTATGCACCTAATGTAAGTAATATCCCTTGCATTTCTCACTCTCGCTAGCTGGTATAAATCCTTTTGCCCCTGGGGGCTTTCTAGAGACGCATATAATTTTTCTGCTGTCTTTCCCCTTGCCAAAGTGACAGCTCTCTTAGCTTTCTTTTTATTTTCCATAATTTATATGCTTCTTTTTTAATATGTTTAATTATCACATCAGTGTCAGTCACACCTTTCCAATCTTTAAAGGCATCCTTCTGTTCTTTCAGAATTTTTTGTACATCTTCACTCCACCACCACGTATCTTTATCTATCTATGTTTTATTTTTGGTCTCACCAAAAATATCCTTCGCCACACTTCTCATATACGAAGCCATTTCATTCCAGCACTCATTTACAGATTTTTCTTGAAAATCACCATCCATCTCGATAATTTTCTCCACCACCCTCCTTTTAAACTCTTCTGTGCATTCCGTTTTGTCTATCATGTACCATTTTAGGCATGGTTTTTGGTTTAGACTTAGGTGTTAGTAACTTTACTTTTATTTCCATTAACAAAAGTCTGTGTTGGGATGTTAATGGTTCCCCCGGTATGACTTTACAGTCTTTTACTGCGCTAATACCGATGCTGTTTGCAGTAAAGTTTCTCCCTTCCGATTACGAGTCCCAAAACCCCAACCTCCATGCACTTTTTCAAAACTTTCATTCCTCCGTCCTACATGGCAGTTAAAGTCCCCTTCTACGTATATGTCTTCATTTTGTGGGACACTCGTCATAACCGTATCAAAATCCTTCCAAAACTTCTCTTTCATTTCGCTATCACACCCTACCTGCATCCTATACACACTTATTATATTTACCACTAAGTTTTGCACAACTACCTTAACAACTATAATTCGGTCATTCACTCTATTAACATCTGTCACTAAATTTTTTTCAATTCATTATCTAACACAACTCCCACACGATTCCTCTTACCATCACTTCCACTATAGAAAAATTTATAACCCATTCCAATTTCTCTCGCTTTTGTACCCTTCCACCTCGTTTCTTGCAAGCATGCGACATTTATTCGTCTCCTTTCTAAAACATCCGCTAGCTCTCTTCCTTTTCCAGTCATCGTTTCTACATTCCAGCTTATCATCCTCAGTCTTACTTCCCGGACTTGCCTCTTACGTTGCATCCGTCCCCGATGCAACAACCCTTGTCCATTTCCCACAGGCGCCGGGTGCTGCCCCTGCGCGTCGCCTTGGGGGTACGCCCTAGTATTTGCACACATTCCTTTGACACTTTGAGACATGTTGTAATTGGTTTGGCAAAAATTTTTACGACCGGCCGCCTGCCTGACGTTAACCCTCTTTTGGAATGCTATTGTTGGTGGAATTTGTATAACCGCCACCTTTCGGTTCAACAGGGTAGTGTTGGAAATTACCCTTTTAAAAACATCACAGAGTGGATAATCGCGTCTAACTTATTTTAGTGATACACTATGGTCCACACTGCAACATTTATCCCTTAGTCGACTTTTACGACATCCACGGGAAGATATGGAGCGGTTACATTCTTATACCGGAACCGCACGGTAACACATAAGTAACCAATAACATTAATAATTCTGATCGACTATTGTAACTCTTTTTCTTCATATTTTCTGTCATATTTTGATTTATTTATCAATAATACTTACATTGGTTTTCTGCCAGACATCCATAAAATTATGTCCACCAAAATAGCTGGGAGTAGATGAAGGAATATGACCTGTAAAAAGTTATTTCTATTAAATTTTATCGGTTGAGCGTCCCTTTAAATACGAGCGAAGTATTTTAAGTAAGACCCAAACCCTTCGTAATCTCATGTCATTTCAGTGCCACTCTGGGTACCAATACTAGCCTAGGTGTACTTGAGAAAGACCTTTTAAAGCTATTATTATAAAAACAACTTAAACCCCTTGATGTTTAAATTACCCAAAATAGTGTGAAAATTACAAGTAGACCTTATCCCAGGTAATATAGAAACAGGAGAAGAAAATAATAGTAGTATATTCTACGTACATGTAACTCGTAATACAATCTGGACCTCGTGATAGTAGGATTAATGTACCAAAGCATGCCTTCAAGGGGTATTCCTTTCACAGCAATTCTTCCATAATCAACTACTTTTCCTATTGTCAATTTTTTTAAGTTGCTCGACGAACAGTTATACACTTGGATGTCATCTGTAGGTTCCAATCTGAAATATTTATTTATTTCATGATTTGGACACGTTTGGCTTATTTTGTAGTATCAGTGCCAATTTCTAACCTTTGCCAGTGGTCGGGGATATGCTTTGATGAAGACATTCATTTGTTGAGTACAAATGTTTGTCCTCCAGTCATCAATCATCAATCAGGCGTCAATTTATGTATGAATTCAGCCGTTTTAAACGTCCCACAACCCACTAATTTCCAATAATTTCAAAATTGATGCACTTTGGTAAAAATATTTAAATAATGACACTAAAACTAACGGTGAAAATTGAGTCCAGTAAATGAACTAAACAATTACTGTAAGTTTTTTAGTATAATGTAATATACTTGTTACATTACTTTTTTGTCCCTCTCATCCAGCCACCAGCGATGAAGACCTTAATCGCCACATCCACTGGTATATAGTCTAACACTATATCTATACCACCATACAAACATTGCAGGATACCTATAAAAATAATAACTAAATTACTATTTGCATCGTAATCGACCTAGTTAATTGAGTTTTTAAGTTTTTCTGGCAAGTTTTCGGAAATAACCAAGATATTGTGAGATTACAGTATCATCTCTACATTACAGTAATTACTTTTAGGAGAGGAAGCTTTTATATTATATCGTAATTATGTTTATATTACTATTAATGAAACATATTTTTTTATCTAGAATGAATAAAGAATGATATCAAATTTAATATATTCAAGTGCCAATAAAAAAATATGACTAAATGACATAGCTGTTATTTATATAATATACAATCCGTATAACAATTTTCAGATGTAGTGAATTCATATTCTATCTGACCGCAGTATGTATGTATACAACTACTATAACCAATTGTCACACTATTATCTATAGTAAGTGAGTTTTTTTTTTGAGTATGCTTTTAGTCCAATAGTATACTAGTCAATATAGGGAGTATATATTTTTTTTTTATGGTACAAAGGAGGCAAACGGGCAGGAGCCTCACCTAATGGGAAGTGATCACCTCCGAAATCATGAACATCTGCAACACTGCAGGGCTTGCAGATGCGTTGCCGGACTTTTAGGAAAGAGAGAGAGGAGGGAGGGAATAGGGAGAGATGGAATAGGTAGGAGGGAGGGAAGAGGAGGGGGGGAGAAGGAGGGAGCGAGGAGAGAGGGAGAAGGGATGGGGAGGGGGCCTCCCGGACACTCACTTACCGGACGAAACGCGACAGCATAGCTGCCACTTCAGGCGGTCTTCTGTGAGAGAGTGGTACTATACGGGGCGTGCCGGCTTATTCGGCTGCTACCCGAAGGTAACAAGCATGGCACGACCACTATAAAATGTATGTGTAATAAAAGAGTATTTTATGCAGAAAATACGAAATAATTACCTTTTCCAAAGGCAATCATTATTCCGACCGGACCGTTCAAATTTTCTATCCACCCCACCACCGGTTCACTTACGCTGGATACAACTGAAAAAAATAAAAATAAAGCACATTAATTTATTCATTTATAAATTCAAACTTAGTCGTTTCTAATTATATATATTTAGCCCTTTTTTACATCCCACTCTGGGCACGGATTTTCCAACAATGCCAGGACGATCAAGTCATAGTCCACCACGCTGGTCCAAGTGCGAGTTGGCACACTTCACAGTTCACATGTTTTTCAAAAACTTGCTAATTTCTCTCAAACATACAGGTTTCCTCACGATGTTTTCCTTCAACGTAAGTGATGATCATGTTATAAATGATTCGCACATGAAAATATCAGAGGTATTTCTACCCGCATTTGGATCCGCACTGGGCTACTACTGTCGTAATTCCCAAAAACATTTCAAAGTAGTATCTATACTTTGAATTTTTTTGGGAAAATCTCTTTGAAATAGTCATTATTATCGATACAGAGACCGAATCTATAGATGCTCAAAGACGAGATATTTTACCGCAATATTAAGTACGAGTATATATACTTTATATAGGTTGACTCTGACAGCCGTGATAATCATACCAAATTTCATCAAAATCTAGACAGATTGGTTTTCTCACTATCATTTTCCAGACTGACAAAAATCTATAAACTGATATAGATTCAGCCTCTGAAGCGATTATATGTATACACAGACAATTCTACCTATAGACGACGCTTTACTGGGGATATGCTTTAATTGAGATTTGGTACTGACAGTACATAACAACCGGTCCCGCCCCTTTACGTTCCTCAGTCCGCCGCCGAGATTTACAGCGATAACATTGTCCGAATTCCAGTTATAATGCCTTATTGTTCAGTGAAATGGCAAGGAAAGTGTAGTACAACGTCTAGTCTCACCAAAAATGGTATTACATTTCACAGATAAGTCTAATAAAAATTAATTATACAAAAATAAAATATAAAAAAAGCTCGCGTTGATAGTTTAATTTCTATAGGCAGGTTTGGATGTGGTACAGCGTAGTAAATTCATGTAACTCGTCACCGACATGGCTAACTAACACTCAAGAGTGCCAATAGATGTCAGAACCAGATTAATATAAACAGTTTTAATTAACAAATTTTTATTTAAGATCTAAATTAATTTACTTATCCAACTATAATAAATAACAACTGATTATGTATAGTTTTAAGTTTTCATCTCTGTTGGCAGTCCTCATGACTGATTTTGGTTTTTTTTACTTTAGTGAGATGCTTACTATTCTTACTATATTTAAATAATTTGTATAACAATTAACATATCTTTTTTTATTATCCCGTTATACAATAATCAATTCGACCAAGTTATCGATATTAATAAATGAGTCTCGCCCATCACTAGTGAATTATGACTGACATTGTTAAGTTTTACATGTGTTTTATACGAGCCAATGAAAAATAGCCAACCTCCCCAGCGCCCCGCAACGTTTTGGCGATTCTATTTTCGTACTAAAATTAATGAAAGCGGAGTCTATTAGGTCGAATTGTCTGTGTATGTATATAATGACAGATTCGACTCGGTTAGAATTTAACGTATAGATTTCATGTATGTAACTGTAGATGGATTGTTACCTATAGATGGTCTCATGATAATAATCGGCAACTTCCCCTTCTGTTCCCACAGGACATGTTCAGCTAACTGCTTTGTAAATACATAAGTATTTGGAAGCTCTCCCAAATATCTGCAAATGTAGGAAACCTAGTAAGACTTGTGTAAAATAAATTTGTTGGAACCAAATTCTTGGATTTTACATATAAATAATAATAATAATAAACACCAAAAAGAAATATAAAACATACAAATAAGAAAGATAAAAATATGTACAAGAGGCGGCCTTATCACTAAAACGGCGATCTCTTCCAGGCAACCTTTAGGTGTAGGAAATACAAAACTCTACAGAGGGAAGGGGTGCATGATATTGAGCAATCACAACAAAACAATACCTACTTAAAAAAATATATACATAATTACAAACATTTACTTACATAAATACACATATACATACATATATTATATATACATAATATATACACTATAAGATATAACAATGAAACAAAAAGGCAAGATACCTGACGAATGAATATATATTTAAATAAAGGAAAATAATAATAATAACAATAATAGATCATAAGGTAAGAAAGTGATTTCGCGCGCCTGATATTTAGGGGAAGAGAATTCCAAAGACATGGTAATGTCTCAGTGATTGAATTACTATAGAAGGAAGAGGAGTGATAAGGAATTTTGATGATAGGGTTAAAGTCAGAGCGAAGATGACGAGAATGTGAGTTTCCGAGAAATTGGAAACGTTCCTTAAGGTAAAGTGGCGTATGGGGATCGAACAGAACATAGTATAGAAGATGAAGTATGTGAGTATTCCTGCGAAGTCGGATCGGGAGCCACTTGAGTTTCTTGCGAAAAAGAGATACATGATCATATTTACGTAGACCAAATATTGAACAGGATACAGACATTTTGAAGGCGCTCAAGTTTATTTAATTGCTCCTCTTTAATATCAAGGTTAACTAATGTCAGCATAATCAAGAATTGGTAAGAGGAGCGATTGTGCTTACGAAATTTTAATGGAAATAGGAAGAAAGTTGCCCAGTCGGCGAAGAGATGATATTGACGCAAACATGGATTTTACATATTGTTACATATTTTATGAAAATATTGTACGAGGATACAATTAATTAGATATAAAGTCTACAACGTAAATACATATAATTAAGTAATATTACCAGGTAAATTCTTTTTAAACGGTAGAATTTATTCGAATACAGTTAAAAAAATTCTCTTACATCTTAAAGCAATACCATGAATAAATAACTGTTCGTTTATGTAACCGATTGAAGTGTTTTCGAATCCAGGCTCGTATCTCTAATATTTTCATGCGCAAATCATTTTAAACATGATTAACACTTGTCCTATGATGAAGGAAAACATCATGAGGAAACCTGCATGTCTGAGAGAACTTAGCGAGTTTTCGAAAGACATGAAGTCCGCCAAATTGCCCTCAGGCTACACGACGGGGATCAGGCCCGTACCCGGTTTTAAAACGTTTAAAGGAGCAAAATTTGCCAGTTGTGCTATTTAAAAACATAACTTACTTGGAAGTGAATATTTTAAGCGTATTTTCATCTAATTTTTCACAGATTTCTAGAATATCTTTCCAGTCTGCTAACGCCGGATAAACCACTTCATCGATACGTTTTCGATTTATATTTGCGTATGAGGTGGAGACATGCACAAATACCTGGAAAAATAGATGCTTAGCTTTGTTGGCTCTCAATACCTTCATATATTGTGTTAATAAATAGGTAATTAAAAATACTTTGATCTAAAGTGTAGGTTTAAAATATTCATCTGTGTATATAATATCGCTCGATTTCTAAGAATTGAGATATTCCCGCAATACTACACACCGACTAATCACGGTTACAGACAGAAACCTATGAATTCTAGTTTGATAGCCACAGTAGATGCTAGTGTTGAGATAGTTAAAAATATTTTTGAGCCATGGGAATGATGGGGATGAGAAGTCATGCTCTTGGAGTATTCTGTGACTTATCCAAGGGCTTTGATTGTGTGCGTCATGAGACGTTGACCAGGAAACTGCATCTTATGGGATTAGAAATACGGCACTCAACCTGCTAAATTTCTATTGGAATAATAGAATACAGAGGGTTGATAAAAATGGTAAGAGATCTCCTGGGGCTTCGTTAGATATGGGGGTTCCACAAGGCTCTATTCTTAGCCTATTTCTCTTATCTTAATTTATGTAAAAGTATTGCAATTTTTTGTATAGGACAAACATGAGATAGTATTGTTCGCTGATGATACTTCACTTATTTTTAAGGTAAAACGTATCTTACTACACATACTTTCAGGTCAGGCGTTAGCGTAAAACTAACGGTTTATTTTAAAACGTACGTGTTAAGAGTTCTTTTACTGACATAAACAGGAACAGATAGATTATTAATTTAAAAAAGTATCTTGCAGACAAAAATAACTTGTAAATCGCTCGAAATCATCCTTTTTTTAATACCTTGGAATATGGTGCCATTTTTTGAACCCCTCGAAATTGGTTGCCTTTACTTATTAGTCTAGCTGAGTAGCTAAGTATTTTTCGTCAGTTCTTCTCAGATCTGTTCTTCTACTGGTATTAAACTCATGACGTTCAGTAAAAAGTTGTAATAATTTTATTCTGAATAAAATTTTGAATTTTACCTTTGCATCGGTTATAATGACTATTTAAATAATATCTTCCAAAAAATGTTTAATGAACAGATTAATATTTCATAGGAATACTATCTAACTTAGTTTAAAACATATACTGCCGATCACACAAAATCGGCCCGATAAGGTTCTAACTACTGGCACGAACGTGAACACTATATCTATCTCCTGGTGCGGTTATTATCTTAGGTATTTGAAAAAGTTCAATTGAGAAAATTATTTTGGCTCATGGTTACAAATACAGGTAAATGACATTTAAAACATCACGATGGGTCTTTTTCGATTGACGGTGAAAAATACTCACTTCCAAATTCTTAACATTTTTAGCGAGTTCTAACATCTCAACGGTCCCGCGTAAGTTTAAATTTGCGGCAACTTTTAAAGAGTCGTCAAATCTGCAATCAATATAAAACAGTAGTGAAAATATGAAAATATTCAATCTATTTGACGACACGTTTGGCTCAATTGTAGTGATCCTACTTAATGTACTAGTGGTCGTGAGTTAGAGTCCCGCTGGCGTTAATTTGTGTGATGAACACGAATGTTTGTACTCCAATTATAATATGTGTGTATTTAAAGTTATATATTTTTAGTGTATCGACTTAGATCTGATATCCATTACACTAACCTCCTAGCTTACCACGAAACTAGATAGTTCTGTGTCTTAATGTCCCAACATATAAAAAATATTAATATCAATACAACAGTTTTTTTTATTAAAAACAGCCTGGAAAAAATAGAATGAGGGATTGACAACATAAAAATGCAAATAAATACGTTGGGATACATTTAAAATTACTTAATAGATAATAATAAGTCCACCTTTGCATACAAAAGTTATATTAAATTTCTGTATAATATTTTCTTAAAGTGCAATAAAGAATAATATAATATAAAAGACTGAAATACAAACAATAATTGCCCCTGCGAGGCTCGAACCTGACACCGCTGGCACAGAAAGTAGGCTAGGGCACTACAAACAAAGCGAAACGTGTCGTTCAAAAGGGAAAATAATTACCTGACACTGGCAGCGCCGTGGAAGATAATCTGTGTTGTGTTCAATAACAGTGTCCTATCTTCATCTGAGATACCTGTAATGCAATATCCAAACTTAAAGTATGGCAATTTATTTAATAATTACGATTTAAAAATTAAAATAGTATAATATTACAGGATAACCGAGTGATGCGGGTTCAAATCCAGGTCTCGCACTCCTGATATTTTCATGTGCGAAAGTGGGACGTTAAAAAAAGACAATTTGAAATAATCAAACATCTTCAAAATTATTTTAAAACTTTCGGCTGGAAGGTTTTAGATATTTTATGGGACGTTTGAGGTTTAGATATTTGTTGTTTGCACATATTATAAAATGGCTATTACCATTGCTTAAATATATAATAGTCCTATAATCTAAGATTTTCTCTTTCCACATCGTGCACTTCATAGCGCTCGCATTTCAAAATGTTTAAATGCTTACTTTCCGCAATATAACAACTTTTTAAAAGCTATTTTTCAAACATAATAATTATTTATTAGGTATGCCAGGAAAGTCTAATGTCTACATAATATTAAAAATTAAGTTTACCTAAACCTATCTCGCTGCAATCTCCACTAATGAAAAATACTTTTTTTTCGAATATATCCGGCTTCTCCTTTCTGAGACGATCAAAACACTGAAAAGTAAAAAATGAAATAAGTATCTACTAATCAACTTTGTTATTTGACTTTAAAAATCAAATACACTTATGGAACCAAAGTGAACCTATGTATAGATAATAAAATTGAAGTGTCTGTTATTAATATCAAAATTATGATTATCCATAAGTTATTTTTCTTTTGAAATTATCTTGTTCAGGCTAATCGCCGAAATGGCAGGATCGATTTTGACGGGACTTTCAATATATACAATATTTAAGGAGTACAGTCTAGGCTACTGTAAACTATAAAATATATGTCTCGGCGGTGTAGTAGCTAGCACGGTCACACATCTGTAGGACCTAATACTCGAAGTCTTGAGTCGGACCATGCTTAGATATTGAGCCTTTCTGTCTAGTAAGCCTCAGTAATGCCCAAAGTTGGGAAGTTGGCGGTGTTTCACCCCTGTGCCTCGGAGAGCACGTAAAGCCGTCGGTCCTGCGCCTTAACTCTCACTAGTCGTGACGAGTAGTCGTCCCACCGAAGTATGAAAGTGACAGGAACAGAAAGTGTGCTTGTGTCTGCGATATGCATACACTTTGTGCAAAAATAATTTTATATATTTCCTGCGCAGTTGTTTCTGCAGAGGTTGGCTGACGTGGCCGGAACCGGAAGACATTATTACTATAAGATAAATGCTAAGATGCACCCGAGCGAGGCAAAAGTAAGTTGCTAGCTTAAATCAAACTTACGATAGAGTTATACAGGTCACGTAGTCTATCTTTTGGTTCGACCCCTTTCTTACTTCTAAGCAACAAGTAAATTCTGTCTAATTCTGAACAGGAGTAGAGCAATTTCTCGATCAGAACTTTTCCCATGAAACCTGCAAATATACGAAATATTTCAATTATTATCTTCTAAATACAGCAAATATTGATTCTTGGAACGTTTCACCTCATTATAACACCAAGATAAATATTTAGATCTAGTTAAGAAAAATATTCGAAAAACACAATTATTATGGTCATACTCAGAAAAAGTGTACATTTGACATTTGTAACTAAACTGATAGGTAACGATACTGAGAATCTTCGTAACAAAACTGATGTCATAAAGCGTAGTATAGAAACAATTGTTTGGTTTAATAAATATTATTTACATTATTGTAATGTATTATTTACATTAAATAAAATAATGTATTTTAAAGTTACAAAAATTATAAACTGATTGTCGTGGACTGTATAAGAGGTTCAAATTCTTTTCTTGCTTGTTCGTTTATTCTTCTTGTTCTCGCCTCTTCGATGGCTGTCTGACGATGAATGTAGAGTGCTGTTGGCTCTACTGGCCTTTACAGCGTGGTGAGGCGGACAGAACGTCCTGCCTAAAAATGGAGCATGAAATTCGGGGGGCTTAGTGGGACTCTGAAGGAGTCGTATACGATTTGGGACCTCTTTCGCGTCGGCGAGAACGGTGATTGTGTGTACGGTGTCGGTGTGTGTTCCTAAAGATAAAGGCTAAATTACGTCTTTTGGTCGTCTGTGCCTATCTGTAATGTCATCTACGGGTTCGTAATTAGCGGCGTTTACTAATAACTCGTCAGTGTGCATTGATATTATTGCAAAGTACCTAGTTAATGAAAGTTGTTTTTATGTAGTCCCTAATGATCTCTAGCTGTAAGTCTTTGTGTAGGTCTACTGTGCACCAGGCTGCCTGTGGCTATGCGTATAAATGGTTTTAGTTAAAAGTACGCAGCCACTCTTTTCTCAGGGTTCAACTCACTACTCCATTTTCGGAACCAATGCCCCATGATTATGACTGCCTTTTGAAGTCTTGAAACTATTCTATTAGTGCATATTGCTGGGGCATAAATGGCTGTGTCATCCGCATTGAGGGCGATGGTCGTAGTCTCATGCCTCGGAATGTCGATCGTGTAGAGCGTATAAAGTATCTCTCGTGTCTTAGCTTTGAGCCCTGAGGTACTACTGCCCTTATGGGGTGTGGTGTGGGAAATGTACCATCTACTCTGCAACGGAAGAAACGATTTGACAAATATTCTCGTTTGATGTGAACGAGACCATTTGGTACGCCCATTCGGTAAAGCTTATGTAATAAATCGTTGTGCCAGATTTTGTCAAACGCCTTTACTATAGAAAAGAGCACACCTGTGCCTACTGATCAATTAAAAATGTTAAAATGTCTATGTATGTGTTGCGTTAAGCGGTGCATTCCGAATTGTTCAGGAAATATGAGAGTTTTGGCCTATGCTATGGCCCTTTGTTTGGCTTATATTATTCTTTCGTTGATTTTACTTATGCGGTTTAGTAGTGAAATCGGTATGTAGCTAAAAAGGAGGTTGCGAGCCTTCCCTGGTTTGTGAATACCTATAACTATAGGTTCTTTCCATTCGTTTAATAATTTTATTAGGGATTCTATCTAAGGTGTCTTTCTAGTCTGAAGTGTCTTGATTATTGTTTAACCTCCTCTACTGAGGTTGGTGTAAGTTGGTGTTGTAGACACCAATTGGGTTTAATTCTACCTAAACAAGCCATTTGTTAGTTTGTTAGTGAGGTGAATGTAGCAGAAATGGCTCCTATTTTCTCATAGAATATAACGCCTTAAATGATGAGACTATTTCATCCAACGTGAGTGTCGTGACTCGTGTCTGCCCTGAAGGCACTGTGATATCTGTCTGCAATGAAGGCCTCTTGGGTAGACCCCAGCTTTGGTGCGCGGGAGCACCCACTATAATTCGCGTGAGTTCCCTGCTCTCCGCAGAGAACTGCTCAAAGAGGCGTCTGGTACGGGTTCCCTACGCGGGCAGTCCGAAGTCCCGTGGTCCCCTAGACAGTTTACACAACGGGGGCGGGCAAAACAGTTTCTGACCTAATGGCAATATAACTGCCATCGTTTGTTGTCTCGCCTGATGATAGCATGGAAACCATCTGTAAGCGATTGGGTAAACATCCCAGAGGCACTACAGAAACGAGGGAGTTTCAACATCATCCTGAAAAGATTATTATATTGGACGCGCAGTGCATTTAGCGCCCCGCGCGAACAGCTGAACCACAGACTTCCCGTGTACAAGCCTTGACAGTACGCTAAATTATAGTTCGCAGGAAACACGGCTGCTGTGAGGTTGCTCCACGCCTTGTCATGTCTAAATCGATGTCAATGTTTCTAGTGCTACTCTTTTAGCGGCTTAGTGGTAACAAATATTGCGCTGTAGGCGCAGGATGTGGTGAAGGCACTGACACTCTGAAGGAGCAGAGGACGCTGTTGGCAGCGGGTTTACAGAATACACGTGGGTTGCGAAAGGCAGAGTATGCTTCATAGACGCGGGTTGTGGCACAGATGGTCCGAGTTTGTCTTTAGATTTCTTTGAGAGCTCTACAAGCTCTTAGTTCACCACAATGTACACTAACACTTCTCTGGCAACGCTAGACTCACTTCACTTATACTGTCTTTCCACTGCTACGCTCTGTAGTACGTCTGCTCAGCTCGATGTTGCTGTCCGGAGTGAATGCATGCCGTACATATTTTTCCTGAATGTAGAGTGCGGTTAGCCCTATTGGCCTTAACTACGTTACCGGGTGTGAAGGCGCACAGGCTAGAAATGGACTATGAAGTTCAAGTGGTGTAGTTTCGTAATGGCACCTCCTGCGAGGTTCGGACCACGGCTTACGAAACTATCGAATGGTATGGAGACGGCTTAGGGGGACTCTAAAGGAGTGCTATATGACTCACACACGCTTAGGTGTTGACAAGTCATTACAAACAAACACCGTAAATAAAATAGGCGTGGCCTATTTCTAACTACACTCAGTAGTTTAACTGTTAACAATCTAATAAAAGGGGCATGGTTTAAAACTAATGTGTTCGGGTACGATCGTGAACGGTCGGCTGCTACCGCTCGTGGTCGGGTGCCGTCGTCGATGACTCGCCGGCGGATGTAGTACTACGTTCTCCCTATAGCGTAGCGCTGCGCGCCTCATTCTTCATCAGCACGATCAGCACAACGCGCTTAGTGACGGGAAGATTGAAGCCGCCGCTCTTCGTTCGAACGTCTGCACCTCGTGCGTCACCGTCGAGTAGGCTCGTTTCACGATGCCCATAAGTTACATGTTACGTGACAAGATGGGGTTAACCATCATCACGATGTCTCCCGCTTGCAGAATCTTTGTCTTGTTCGTTGGTCCACCGATAAGAATGAGAGTGGGAGGTACTCTCGCACCCATCTTCGCCAAAAATGATCAGCAAGCGCCTTGCTGGCTCCCCTCACGTGTGTGCATCGGTCGTCGTCTTTCCATGGCCCGGTTGTAGGCAGGCTAGCAGATGACCCCAGCAGGAAGTGGTTAGTGGCCTCCCTGATTCGGGGCACCTCGGGGAATGTAGCACCACTCCATACAATGCAGAAGTCCTTCCTCCTTCACCGCTGGTTTTATTCTTGGTAGACAGCCCGTATGGAAATACAAGTCAGCAGAATGGGATGAGATGCGACACTTTTTTGCATCCTTCACTTGGCGGCAGGTCTGCTTCTCTTCTTCCGATCCGTCGAGTTGTGCGGATGCTATAACTGATATGATGCATCAAGCAATGGAATATTTTATTCTCTGATGAGTCTCTGAGTTCTCTGATGTACCCGTCGGTGGCAAAGCTCGCCCATGGTTTAATGCTGAATACACCTTTGCTGAAAAGCGTAAGCGTTCGGCCTACCTTGCCTGGGTTGATGCTCGAGACCGCAAAACTCCGGATGTAAGATCCAAGAAGAGAGCCTTTAACTTAGCCGCCAAGTCCTACAAAAAGACATTAAAGAAGGCTCGTCTTGACCGAATTACACATTTTGGCACAAAGCTCTCTGCCCAACCATCTGGCAGCAGAGCTTTTTGGTCGCTTGCCAAAGCGGTCGAGACGAACTTCTGTCGGTCCTCACTGCCACCGCTGGTAAAATCTGACGGATCCCTGGCTCATACAACAAAAGAGAAGGCGTCTTTACTTGCCTCCCTTTTTGCCCAAAATTCATGTCTAGACTCTGGTAATGCTATTCTTCCACATCTACCTTACTGCGGGATCTCAATGCCTGAAAAAAAGAGGTAAAGAGAGTTTTGTGTCGTCTATATGTGAATAAAGCAAGTGGTCCTGATGGTATACCAGCGATAGTGCTTAAAACATGTGCTCCCGAGTTGTCTCCGATACTGACACGTCTGTACCGCCTTTCTCTTAGGACTGGAATAGTACCTAAATCCTGGAAGCTTGCCATCGTGCAACCAGTGCCCAAGAAAGGTAGTCGTGCTGACCCTGCCAATTATCGTTCGATCTCAATCACCTCCATACACTGCAAGATTATGGAGCGTGTATTGAACAATCGACTAATGGCATAGCTTGAACAGAATGATCTCCTCAATGATTGACAATATGGAATTCGCCGGAATCGGTCGACTGGGGACCTTCTAGTGTATGCCAATCACACCTGTGGCGAGGCTCTTGAGCGAAACGGGGAGGCGATCGCGGTCTCCCTCGACGTCTCAAAGGCCTTTGACAGGGTCTGGCACGCTAGCCTCGTAAGCAAGCTTTCAGCCTATGGTATATCTCCTGGCCTGATCAACTGGATTAAAGATTTCCTGGGGGTTGAGGGTTGTTCATCACAACCCTTAAATACCAACTCAGGGGTTCCTCAGGGGTCTGTTCTCTCTGCAACCTTGTTCCTGCTTCATATCAACGACCTGCTTACACCCGGTATCCATGGGTACGCAGACGACAGCACAGTTGTAGAGAGATACCTGCCAAATCCTCGAGCCAGTAGAGATCAAATTTAGTCCGAAAGAGAGGCCATGGTAGAGCGGTTCAATCTCACACTCAGGACAGCCTCCACTTGGGACGATACAAATCTTGTGAGTTTCAACGCCACCAAAACACAGGCGTGCCTGTTCACCACAAAAAGGAGTCCTTTTATCTTGACTCCTACTTTCCGAAAAGTGCCTCTAGAATACACTGACCGTCTGCAGTTGTTGGGAATGGACATTAGCCCCAACATGAACTAAGGGCGGTTCATCGCGTCCAAGGCTAATGTAGCAGCGAGGAAAGTTGGCATCCTCGCAAAGGTCCGACAGTATTTCACACCGAGACAGCTTCTTAATCTATACAAAGCTCAATTCCGGTCGTGCGTAGAATACTGTAGTCACATATGGGCTGGTGCTGCAAAATGCCATCTGTCAGCCTTGGACTCGATTGAGAGGCGTGCGCTGAGGCTTATTGGTGACCCTACCCTGGTAAAAGCCAACTTACAAAGCCTCGATCACCGACGTAGGGTTGCCAGCCTTTGTGTATTCTATAGGTTGCATTTCGGAGAGTGTGCGCAGGAATTACTCGACTTAATTCCCCCATCCCCTTTCCATCATCGGACGCCTCGACGAAAGGCTGGTCTCCATCCTTATGTCGTAGACATTCCACCAGTCCGGACGAAGCGTTTCGCTTCGTCATTTATTATACGTGCGGCTAAGGATTGGAACAACCTGCCTACGTCAGTGTTTCCGTCCCATTACAATATGGGTGTCTTCAAGGCAAGAGTGAATAGGTGGCTACTGAATTAGTGTGACTTACCATCTCCGACTGCGTTTCCACTTACCATCAGGTGGAACGCAGTCAAGCACTAATTCAGAATAAAAAAAAAGGTTATGTTTTGGAGAGTGCGCGCAGGAATTACATGATATTTTAATTTCCCCATCCCCTTTCCATCATCGGACGACGCGATAAATGACTAGTCTCCATCCTTATGTAGTGGACATTCCATCCATCCGGACGAAGCGTTTCGCTTCGTCATATATCATACGTGCGGCTAAGGATTGGAACAACCTGCCTGCGTCCGAGTTTCCGTCCTATTACAATATGGGTGTCTTTAAGGCAAGAGTGAATAGGTGGCTATTGAATTAGTGCGACTTACCATCTACGACTGCATTACCGCTTACCATCAGGTGGAACGTAGTCAAGCACTAATTCAGAGCGTAAAAAAAAAGTCCGTTGTCCCCTCCTCTAAAGTTGGTGACGTTGTCTGAGTGAATGGTGTTCGGTCGTCCTCTTCTAGCTGCCACTCGTCTCAGCGCCATGATCGCCGAACTCGTGGACAGTGATGGGCGATCTCCAGATGCACGGCACGCGATTTGAGACACGTGAACAGCGCTTCCCACCGCTTCTCTCGATATCTGCCGATCTTCACTATCATCGGCCCGAAGTAGTTCATTCCAAAGTAATTGAATGGTTGTTGGGAAAGTACGAACTACACTTTCTCGATTGGCGTGACCCCAGCGCAATGTTCTCGTAGTACAAGGAGTATCCTAATGCGTTGGCCTTCATCGAGGATAATAGGTCATTTCATCTGGAGGGGCGAGGTGGCAGATCCTATACGGCCTCTTACACGCAGCACATCATCCTCCAGTACTGGATCCAGTCGAAATAATCTGCTCGTCTTAGGTGGTGGACGATATGCTTTAATCCGTAACATTTCTTCTTTGAAGCTGACCGCGTTCAGCTTCTTCGATGTGACAATGCTTCATCCTGTAGCTCAACGTTGACACTTGTTCTCAAATGTCAATACTCTAGCTGCTCTCACCAATGTCTCCGATTTCGAGAAGAGAAGCGTGCAGGATCCGGTAGCCACTCGTCGTCTTGCTTGAACTGCTTGTCCTCCTCAGTGACGTGCAGCTTTTTCTCCTCAGTTATGTGCAGCAGACCTTCCTCTTCTGTTAACGATTTTTTAGAAGACAGTATATCTTGAGAGTGATGTGATCGCCGCCAGGCTATTTATATAGAATTATTGTTAATTTGCAATTTCATTTGAAAAAAGAGAGAGAGAGATAAACTTAAAATAATAATATTAGTTCCGCCGAGTTTCTTTCACAAGTTCTTTTTAATTCAGAGGCTTCTTTTTTCCGAACTGATCGTTCCGTAAGAAATTGCAAGAATTTTTATGCTGAATAAAATATTTAGTTTTGATTTGATTTATCAGATATGCCCCTTCAGCGGGTTATAGTTCTTCTGACCGCTACAGAAATTCCAGCTCCCGGAACAGTTGGTCATGCAATGGCTTCTGGTGATAACCCCGAGGGCGCGATAATGCGTTTTATTTTGTCATCAGTGGCGAGGTGAATTCATCCAGTCGGTGTCCCACCACACATACTATCGTGCTGGCTGATCCTCAGGTCGAATCTCACCCGAAGGATTATCTCCTGTATGTCAGCGTGGTATCCACCTGCCCTTCTTGAAAGCCGAACAATATAAGCGACGTTAGCAGATTAGGTCCCTCCAGCAGATGGTCGTAAAGGCTTACACCTCTGCTAAAGGTATCAGCAGACATCACTCGAATGTTCTGAGCCGTCGCACTACACTGCGTATTTCTTCTCCAGCAGGTTGTCTACCTGCTTGACGTATTCTGGTTGGAGGAGCTTCATATTCTTAACTATTCTTGTGTCTCTTCCCGTCCATCCCCTCCAGGTGTACTGTGACCAGCTGACTATCTTCCTCGTGCTGAGACATGGAATCCTCCTATCTCTAAATACACACAGTAGTTTAACCGTTAACGAGTTAATAAAAAGGGCGTGGCTTAAAACAAATGCGTGTCGACGACTCGCCGTCGAGTGAATTCGTCTACGTTCGGCCGCCTTCGACTTTTGTCCACAATACTGATGTTAAATAAATTATACTATTAAAACATATTGAATGAAAGAAGAGCTAGGTAGACAAGGACGCCGAGATACATGAGGTACTCCAGATTAACACAGCCAAACAAAAATATAAACACCGCCTTAAAAAATCTACCAAATTACCTGGCATCTGTGCTGCTGTATATCAGCTACTACACACGCTTGAAGCGATACGATATCCATGAGCTAGATCTTAGACACTTAAAAAGGTAGCTACCGCTGGTAAGCACCTCTAACAGGCCCACAAGATCCGCTTATAGTCTAAAAGAGACTGATCGCAGATATCGCTAATAAAAAAAAAGTAATAATGGTTAAATGGAATTTTAACAAATAAATATATAAAGTTGGTTTCAGACGTTCTCTATATTTTTTGTCGTTAGAAATAAAATTTCATTTATAAAGTCAAATATTCGCGTAAATTCAAGAAACTATTAAATTAGATATTCTTTGTGATCTCTGCCATCATACATATCACCATTTACCTACAACATGTATTTTAATATTTTTGCTCTGAAAAAAATATTTTATAATACTACATAAAATAATTATTAATTTGTTTTTATGAACTAAGCTTAAAAATTTTTCAGTTTCGTAACGTCACGCAATATAACAAACCTGAGAATCAATTCTGAGAAATTATAACTTTAAAGAGGGTTTTCACGTAAACCGTGTATTACACAAAAAAAACACTGAGTATAGTTATAATGGTTGGATAAAATATAACAAAAGTATTTAGTTATTAAAAGAAAATTATAAAATATTTACCAAAATAATAGTCGTTTATTACCCTGAGACATTTTTTAAAAAATATTTGTTTGAGAAAAAATCATGAGTGAACTATGACAATGAAAATACAAAAGCCGCAGCTATAACAATTTTATCGTTATTACTAGTACAGCCAATACAGAAAAAATATTTCTACTCTTTTAAATAAATTCTTTCTAAATTTTATTCTGCGTAACTCACCCTGAGTAACAAAATGACATAATTTTAGGACATACATTATTTTATTAAAATATTTTTTTCCTTTTATGATTTACGAATAAATTTATTCTAATTTAATTGATTAGTTTAGCAAATATAATATGGGTATACACAATGTTAGATAAATCTATTATTATTCGTAACAACCAGTCTCTGAACAAGTAAAACGGTCATTGAGACATTGAAATGTATAGAGAGATGATTTTTAAGAAAATTAATCTCAAAAAAAAGTATGTTTTAATGTAAATTATAGATATAATACTAAAGAAATCAGTTTATTAATAGATAAATATAGCAACAAAGGCATTATTTTTTATTATATTTGTAAAATATGACATTTATAGAAGTATGAAGTAGCGGGACAAGAAAAGACGACAAATGTACACTTTTTCTGAGTATGACCCATTAACATTTTTGTCTGTAAATTTTTTGACTGGATCTGTTTGTTTCGGATTATTCCTGATACGGCTATGCAAATCCTAATCGTACCTGAACCACCTGTTATAAATATGGTTTTTCCTTTGTAGTAATCTGGTATCGATGGCAAATCGGTTAGATCTCTTTCTTCTAGGAAACCCATTTTTCAAATCTGAAGCAAAATTAATTATTTTGTTATAAGAAATTTTAAATAAATATGATAAATTATGTAGGAGGAGATACGCCAAAGGACCAAGATCATCGGCATGGCCCGCTGATTATCTAAGCACAAGTGACAATGGGCGGGGCACATCGTTCATAGTCCGTCGATGGGAACGAAAAGTTCTAGAGTAGCAGCTACGTACCGGAAAGCAAAACGTGGGCGGGTCTCCAACTAGGTGGTCCCGACAACTTCTCAAAAGCACTGAAGCCCACTGGATGAGCATAGCGCAAGACCGATTGTCGTGGATATCTTTAAGGGAGGTATGTTCAGTAGTGGAAGTATTGTGGCTGAGATTTTAAGATTTAAGATTTAAGATTTTTATTGAACATAATAACATACATATTAAAAACGATTAGTTCGTAATTAGCTGCATTAGTATAAACTGTGTTGCAGCTACTTACTCCCACCTCGGAACATAAGAGGGGCTATGTTCTATGTAAAATTAAAAGTAGATTAAGATTATGTTAGTCAAAGTTTCTGATTATAGAACAATGCCTTAAGAATTTAAGTAGTACAATTAAGTATCTTGGTTCATCTGCTATATTTTCATACACACAAACAAATAATCTCAAAACTAGGTATATAAGTTACATACTATGTTAATTAGTTATCATATACAAATTTTTCAGTATCATCATAACTAAGGTTTAGCAATAACTTTGTCACTTTATTTTTGCATTCCCTATAAGATAGTGAATGAATGTTAATCAATCAATTTAGTTTGTTGTAGAATTTTGCAGAAATATAATCATAATGATATTTCACAAGGGCAATACGAGTGGGTATTAAACTATTTTCAGAGTTTGTTGATCAGCGACAGTTCTAAGTATCTTGAAAATGTATATTAGTTTCCTAATTCGGCTAGCAGTCGCATCAACTTGCTCGTTCCACTTCATAAAAGAATCTATAAATACGCCAAGATATTTAACGTGACAGGATTTTGTTAATTCAGCGCAACAGCACAAGTTGTCAAAAGGTATGAAAGTAGTTTTCCACACATTAACGGTCATTATTAGTTGCGAGCCAATGCATCACTATCCTTAACGTAGTCTCAGCGAGAAGTCGAGCGTCAATCCAAGTTGGTGCCTGTGTGACAAGGGCAGTGTCATCGGCATAGGCATAAATTTTAACGTTTTTGAGGCGAAAATTACACACAGTGTCAAAAGCTTTGAAAAAGTCAAGGAAAAAACCAATAGTTTTATGTTTACTGTTAAAATTGTCAATTATTGAATTCGTGAGGGCCAGTACGACATCTTCTGTCGGTTTCCTGCTACGAAATCCAAATTGATTGTCAGAATGTATCGAATATGAGTCAAGGTATTTTATTAACCGAGAATTTAGATTTTTTTCAAAATTTTTTGAAAGTATTGTCAAAACGGAAATAGGTCTGTAATTGTTCACATTGTCTCTATCTCCACACTTAAAAATACGATGTACAAGAGCTCTCTTGAATACTTGAGGGAATGTTCCCGATGTCAAACAAAGATTATAAATATATGGCATTATTGGTACAAGAACAACACGCGCTGCTTTAAGCAGTGACGCTGGTATGCCATCCCATCCCACAGCACAACTTTGTAGGCCCATAGGAATCCGCTCGACTTCCTCATTGTCTGTTTCCATTAGCGCCATAGAATTCACTTGATAACAATTCAGTTGTGTCGCGATATGGTTGGACTGTCCAGTGATCTTAGATGCAAGGGTTTTCCCGATGTTACTAAAATATTCATTAACCAAATTAACCGCCGCTTTTGGGTTATCACTTAGCGATAAGAGATGATAATGATGATAAAATTTATCACAAAAATACTTTTATGTGACGATTTTTACACATAATAATAATCTTATCAGTTGTCCTAAAATAGAAACCAATCAACAGCCATAAAGAAACCAGAATATGTAGATACTCCAGATCATAGACTAACTGTAGCCTAAGTAGGGCAGGGTGTAGGTTCACTAGTAGCCATTGTATGACAAACATCTATCAACATGCCCCAGCGTGATACTGAACTGAAACCGGCTAATACTACAAATTAAGTCAAACGTGTCGTCGTAATATTTTCAGTACTCTGTGTTTTGAATAATTCTTGAAACAAACAACTTGAAAATACATAAATTATACAAATATAGTAACAAGGACTGCAATGACACATTGAAATAATAAGTGATGTAATACTTGAAATGCGAATGTGTGACAGTGGCAGTGTACGTATCTATACATTTAACCGAAACCGTCAAATCTTTATATTAAATAATTTTTGGTGAAACTAATTGAAATACACGTTATATATATATATATATATATATATATATAACGTGTATTATAAAGTAAAGTAAGTAAGTAAGTAAGTAAGTAAGTAATATAAAGTTTTACTATTATAAGTGCGACATGTTCTCTGTAAAAGTTCAAAATTCCAAAAGCCTAGAAAAAAAGCAAGCTAACTTTAGCTGACTGACTTAACGTTAACTGACTCACTTTTAGAAAGGGCTGAAAATCTGAGGCATCAGATGAACTGCGATTTTAAAGAAGCACAAAACCTACCGATTGTTATATGCTTAACGTTTAATTTAGAAACCTATATACCGACGAATGTCGCATTCTATAAAAGGCGATTGTGACTCTATACTAGTGGCATGCGTAATGCACGAGGTGCACGAAGTAGGTTCGTGCCTTAAGAAATATATAGAAACGAAGCTGAGTCCCACGGTTGAAAATCTTATTCTATGGAATGGTAGTTATGGTGGGCAGAACCGCAACATTAAAATAATTGTCCTCATGACGAAAGCAATCATACTTTAAGAACAAACTCTTTTCGATTTCTTGAATCTGGACACACGTTTTTACCGAACGACAAAGAGTTTTCAACTGGGGGAAAGACAACAATAGGTAAAAATAGACAAACTAGGAAGTGACTATACAGTTTCCGTCAATTGTTTAAAGTTATATTATAATTCATTCATACATTTGAACACTATAATATTTAAATTTGTCGAAAAAAAATTCTAAACAGACTATTTATAAATACTACGTAGGTTACTTAGAAAAATGGATAAGGGCGACTGTGGCTTGCAGCTATGGTTCCGTAGTATGAAACATTTAAATAAAATACTCGTAACCGCAAAATCTGTTTTATTTGTAACTTCAAAATGGTTTTCGAAGTTTTCGCTTTACTTATTCTATATGACATAGCTTTTGGCAAAATTTTATTATTTTGTGTGAATTTTGTTTTATTATCTAGGTTTTGATTATATAACGAGTATCAAAATATGAGGCGAAAACGACTGTATCTTTTAATTGCGTTGACTTAGTTTGATCATTTTACTGGTTCAGATGATTTTCTAAATAATTCTTATTAATTTCAACTTTTCCAAGTTTAGAACATTCATGCAGTCCTGAAAGAAGGAGAATTGACATACAGACACATATATGAAAGAGGAGTGAATCTATATGCTATAAGGCTTCCTTTATTCCTTTTGCGATACGGAACCCCACAAAAAGGTAAACAAGGTTTAATTGCTTCGAGAAATGTATAAAAAACTTTTGGTGCAACGATTTGATGACTATTTTAATAAATTTCCCAAAAGATGTACAGATTCGACTCAGAGAGAATTTTATTATATGTATAGACTAGCCTATTGCATTGCTCGGGTGGGTCGCATTGCATGGTAGGTCTACAGAATGCAATTGAAGTTTTCTGTGATTTATCTAAAGCTTTTTATTGTGTGGAGCATAAAACTCTTTTGTTTAAATTAGCTCATTACGGTGTTCGTAGTATTGCTCTTGATCTCATTGCATCATATCTTAGTGGTCGCGGTTAAAAATGTCACATTTTCTGGTTCTTGTCGTAGAATGGGTGTTCCACAGGGATCTATACTGGGTCCATTTTGGTTTTAGTTTTTATCAATGATCTTCCGTTTAATGCCGAGAAGTTTTATGATATTGTGCTCTTTGCGGATGATACCTCCCTTATTTTTAAACTTGATAGAAAGTCAAATATTTACGACAACGTGAATCGTGCATTAACGCATATTCAACATTAATGGTTTAACATTAATAATCTAGCTTTAAATGCCTAAGACAAAATATATGCAGTTTTTATTACCTAATGTAAAGAGGCAGAGTTTCAACTTGTATCTTAATAACGACATATTAAATACGGTAGATTCCACGGTCTTTTTTGGATTGACATAAAATACGGGTCTGCAATGGAGTCCCAATCTCTCTTCTCGTGGGAGAAGACTAAGCTCCGCTGTTTTTGCTGTCAGAAAAGTCAGGCAGCTGACAGACGTCGATACTGCCAGATTTGTTTACTTTAGCTACTTCCATAGCATTTTGTCGTATAGTATTTAGTTGTGAGGTAATAGTATAATTCAAAAAGGGCCATTCGGGCTATTTGTAACATAAAAGCTCGGGATACTCTCCACGAACTTTCGTCAAAACATTGATTGCTACTCAAGACACAACGACAAACACGGTATAAATACAAGAAATAAGGATAAACTTGTAACACCCACTTCTTCTACAAAAAGAAAATTTTCGTAGCCGTTTATTGGGCAAGGTATACGCATGTATAATAAAATTCCACAGTCCATATTGAGCTTCTTTTTGAAGCAATTCAATTAGTAGTAAAATTAAAAATACATAATTATACAAGCCTTTTTAATCTATCTAGAAATACCTAGAACTGTCCATATGTCCTTCAAAATACGTAGCTAGACTGATTTTAATATAATTTTCACTGGTACATATTTGTTTTAAAGAGGGGCAGGCTTAGGCTATTTTCATTTTAAAAAATTGGTTCCATTAAAGAAATAAAAGATAACTGACGTATCAGAGCGAAGCGAGGGTGAATAGGTTGTATTAAATATATAAATTATAAGTCAAATATTACTTGTATCAATAGTTCCAAAATAAAACATAAACGTTCCAAAATAAGGCAATCTAATATTTAAAGCATTTGTGGTCTCACTCCGAAATGGCTCAACCGATTTTAATGATTTTTATTATTTGGTAGGCATAAAAAAAGATCGTAAAGTATTTTTAACCCTCCTACTCCCAACCTCATTTTATATTGTAGAACAAAAGTCGTGTCAGCTAGCTGTTATTTCTAAAATTACTTACTTATTAAATTAAAATATTTAAATTGCCTATGTCGGAATCAACTTGTCCTCCACAATCTTCGTCAACACTGGCACAAAGGTAATTGTAAAATGAATTGTTATTAATTTTGTTGTTAATATAAGTACTAGGTCAAATATCACACAAGCAATTTCTTATTCCCTGCTTAAATTAGTGTAAGAAAGACATTTACGATAGACGATTTTAATAATTTGTGTCCTATCTTCGGCTGCGACCTGATTAGTTTTTTTGTGTTTTTTTTTTCAATTACATCGTTGAGTGCGCTTTCGGATAACCAGCTATTATCATATCAAATTTCATTGTAATCTGTCCAGTGGTTTTCTGATAATTCGCTGACAGATTATAGAGAGCCAAGAGAGACAGGCAAAAATTTAAACACTGTAGATTTGGTTTCTGAATCGATAATAATTACTGTTTATAAGAAGATTTTCCAAGGAATACTAAATGTAAATATTTAACACAGTATATCACTCGGGAAAAATGATTCAATCATATTATATTAAATAAATAAATATGGCTATAACGTTTAGCGCAGCTTGTAGTGTGCAGTTAAGGGTGCTTATATTAATTATAATATGTAAGTATTTAAACTTATATAATATGTAGTATATCAACTATTTGGTATCCGTAACACAAGCTTACTTCGTAGCTTACCATGGAATTAGATGGCGCTGTGTATAATAATGTCCCCACATATTTAATATTATTTTAATATAACTGATAAGATAATATAATTCTTGAAATGAAAACTTACCGTTAGGCATACGCAGTTTACTTGGATAAGAATTTAATATATTATATTTCTTCTAAAAAGTAATTACGCGCACATATACAAATACAATCGTATTGTTACGTACTACGGGTTCGGGATCGGAAATTAAAAGCGTTCTCGCACTAAAGATGTTTTATTTACTCCTTATATACATGCGCAGTCTGTACACAGCACTAGTTTAATTTAGTCTCTGAGCACTATAATTCACCACTTTTAATAATTCACTGTACTTTTCTTCACTTTTCCACTATTTCGTATCTCTTCGTAATCTTCACTTAACTCCGAACGTCAACTGAACCCTCGACACACTGCCGGCCTTTTTATATGCGTAAATATAAAACATTCTAGTATCGAAAATTCAAAATGTTTCTAGTAACTTCCAAATCTTTCTTGAAAATGCTTTCTCTCTCTCTGACACATTAAAATTTGCAATAAACTGTTCTTGTTATCTAATTGTCAAAAGTTATAAATTGACATTAGCTGTTGTAAGGCATGGTACAAGCGTGCCATTATGACGGGTTCGCACTCTATTCCGCGACACTATCCCCTCCTAAGACATGCTCGTCTCGAGCATCGTTGTTGCCGTGATACTTGGCTAATCGGTCCACATGCACGATTTTAGCCGGGCTTCTAGGTGTACGTTGAATTCGGAAAGTGACATCGTTAATTTTCGTTATAACCTTGTAAGGCCCCTCCCAACTGGGTTGTAGCTTTGGCGATTTACCCTTTCGTCTCACCGGGTTATGCAGCCATACCAATGAGCCTTCCTCGAAGATCGTTCCTGTCGCCTTCCGGTCATAACGAGTTTTCATGCGTTCACTTGCTTGTAGCCCTGCATCTCGTATCTGCTCATGAACACCAATCATCTTCGCTCTTAGTTCACTGGCATATTCGGTGATGCAACTTGGAGTATCCGGCGGGCAACCACTTAACAGATCCGCTGGAAGCCGTAATTCTCTTCCGAAATTTGCAAAAGCAGGTGTTATGGTAATGCTTTCGTGTACAGCAGTCCGGTAAGAAAGCAGGAACAATGATAAATACTCGTCCCAATCCTTTTGATGTTTATCCACAACCTTAGCTAGATGGCGTTCCAAAGTCTGGTTAAACCTTTCAACCATTCCATCTGACTGCGGATGATGTGGTGTGGTTCGAGTCTTGTGCACCCCCATGATTTTACATATTTCCTGAAATATATGCGATTCAAAGTTTCTTCCTTGATCGCTGTGCATTTCTAACGGAACGCCGAATCTACAAAACACATCTTTTACCAAAGTATTTGCGATAGTTACTGCTTCTTGATTTGGGATGGCGAATGCCTCAGGCCATTTTGTAAAATAGTCCATCACAACTAAAATGTATCGATTCCCGGAGTTGGTAATCGGAAATGGTCCTGCTACGTCTAATGCGATTCTCTCCCAAGGTGCCCCAACGTTGTATAATTTCATTGCTCCTCGGCTTCTGGTCTGCGGCCCTTTAACAGAGGCACATTGCACGCATTTTCGACACCAGTCCTCAACATCATCTCTACAATGCAGCCAGTAAAATCGCTCCTTGATCTTGGTTAACGTTCTTCTTACCCCTAAATGTCCACCAGAAGAACCATCATGGTAGACTCGAAGAACCTCAGTTATTTTTATTTTAGGTACAACTAATTGAAGATGGCTATCATTTCCACGCGTTGTTTCCCATTTGCGGCACAATACTCCATTGTGTAACAACAAACTGTTCCATTGTGCCCACAAACTCTTGGTAGCGGTACTGTACTGTGCTATGTCAGTCCACTTAGGTTTTGGTCTACCACTACTTAACCATTCCATGATCGGTCGTATGTCTCGGTCTTCTTCTTGTGCTCTCTTCATGGCATCATCGCTCCAACGTTCGTCTATCGAATCTGTTCTAATAATTTTAATAGATTCTAGTTCCTTTATTTCTTGTCTGTGACAGTGCTTGCAGTCTTCCTCGCATGGTCTTCTAGATAGGGCATCGGCGTTACTGTGTATTTTACCCCTACGATGTTCAATTTCAAACTGAAACTCTTGAAGTTGTTCAATCCATCGCGCTACCTGTCCTTCGGGGTCCTTGAATTCCAATAACCATTTCAGGGCAGCGTGATCGGTTCTTACCAAAAATTTGCGTCCTAGCAAGTATTTCTTAAAATGCTGTAAGGTTTTTACTACAGCAAGTAGCTCTCTTCGAGTAACGCAATAATTCTTTTCCGGTTTAGAGAGTGACTTACTGAAATATGCGATAACCACCTCCTGATCACCCTTCCGCTGGGACAATACACCTCCAATACCGATATTGCTGGCATCAGTGTCGACAATGAACTCTCCCTTTGTGTCTGGATACCCAAGGATCGGTGTTTGGCAAAGATGTTTCTTCAGTTCTTGAAAGGCCGATTCACAATTATTGTCCCATACGAAAGGTCTCTTCTCTTCGGTCAGTTTATGAAGTGGTTTGGCGATGTCAGAAAAGCCTTTTACAAACCGTCGATAGTAAGAGCACAATCCTAGAAATGCTCTCACTTGCGTCTTGTCCTTAGGGATCGGCCAATCTTTCACAGCGGTGATTTTCCCAGGATCCGTTTCTACTCCGTTTTCCGAAACTACGTGTCCAAGGTAATTCACTTGTCTTCTAAAGAACGAGCACTTCTTTGGACTTAACTTTAAATTTGCTTCCCTTAGTTTATCAAATACTGCTTCGAGTTTCTTAAGATGGTCTTCGAAGTCACGTCCCACTATAATTATGTCATCCAGGTAAACAAGGCAAGCTGCTCCTAGTAATCCAGCGAGTACACGTTCCATCAACCTCTCGAATGTAGCTGGTGCATTGCATAACCCAAACGGCATAACCTTAAACTGCCACAACCCTTTTCCAGTTGAAAACGCAGTCTTCTCCTTATCCACGGGGTCCATGTCCACTTGCCAATAGCCACTCTTTAAGTCGAGAGTTGAAAACCATTTCATGCCACTGAGAGTGTCTAAGGTGTCGTCGATTCGAGGCAGGGGATAACTGTCCTTTTTGGTTACATCGTTGAGTCTGCGGTAATCGATGCAAAACCTTGTAGATCCATCCTTCTTCCTTACAAGTACTACTGGAGAACACCAAGGACTAGTAGATTGTTCGATGATGTTATTCCTTCTCATGTCTTGGATCATGTCGTCAACTTCTTTCTCCTTAGCCCATGGAATTCGTCTTGGTCGTTGTCGAATAGGGGCTATGTCACCAGTATTAATTTTGTGCTTCACTAATCCGGTTCTTCCAATATCGCCATCATGTTTTGAGAACAAATCTGAATATTGGTAAAGTAAATTTTCAGCTTTTGTCTTCTGTGAACTTGTGAGATGTTCTTTGCAGTCTTCTATAAGTTTCATTGCTTGCTCTTTATCCTTGCTAAGCACCTTCTCATTCTGTTGACATCTGCTTAACCAGGCTATCTCTTCACAAGTCCCCACAACTTCCCCTCTCTGAATAGTTTGCGTAGCGTCACTAGTATTCAGCACTGGAACCATAGATGTTGAAGTTTTACCTACTACAACTCTTGCTGGGATCCACGAGCTCTCATCTCCAAACTTCTCTATGATAGCGCATGACCATGGACTACCTGACTTGTTTTGGGGTAAAACGACAGGTACTAGAGTCTGTGATCTTGGTGGAAGAGCGGTGTCTTTTAAGCAACAAACTTTCCCCTGAGCTCCACCACTTATTGGTACTTCTCTATTTCTGCACTTTAAAACTCCATATTTCATGTCAATCGTACACTGGTAATTTTGAAGAAAGTCCAATCCAATGATGCAATCATCGACGATATCTGCGACTATTGCTTTATGCCAATAAATGTTGTCCCCAATTTTGATAGCAATTTTCCTTTCCCCCCAAACAGGCACGCGCTGGCCGGTGGCTGTCATGAGAGTGATATACTTTCTGTCTTGCAACTTATTGTCCGCAATGTGTTTCAGCTTTCGGTTATTAATGATGGTTCGTGATGCTCCGGTATCCAGCGTCAGTTTACATGCCACTCCGTTAATTGTGCCATGTATTACTAAGGTGTTTCCATCCACTGTCTGCTTTACTTCTATTTGTGGGGTTGAAGATCCCCCGGCCAGCGCCCACCCCGCAGCCCTGGCTGGTATTAGTTTTCCTGTAGCTGGTCAGAAGTCGACACAGCCACATCTGACTGCCTCCGAACGTTCGATATTTTAGGGCAGTTACTTCTGAGATGGCCCCGCTCGCCGCACTCGTAGCATCTTGGGTTAAAAATACGTCTCCGGGTGGATGATCCTTCAGTACTGACCACTTCCCTCACCTTCCAAGCTCTTGTGTCATGGCGCACAGCTTCAACCTCCAAAGCATGAGCGACAGCTTCCTTGAGACTCGTATGGTGTTTTAGGCGTACAGCGGCGCGTACTTCCGAGTCGCGAATTCCGTCCACAAAAGCCTGCAGAAGAATAGTTTCTATGGTGGACGGCGAGGATTGATATGCCTTCCGTACAAGCCTCTCAATTTCTATGGACCACTGCTGCAGGGTTTCATTGGCTCATTGTGTACGGTCTTTAATTTGAGCCCTGTACACGTGCTCTAGATGACTATCACCATACCGTGACTCTAAAGCGTTAAGTAGCTCACTGTATGTGGTCTTCCTGCCAGGGTCGCTAGCACAGAGCGCCTCCAATACATTCAGAGCCTCCTCTCTAAGTGCGACGGTAAGGGCAGATCGGGCTTCATCATCTGTCCATCCACTTGTCTCCTTGATCGTCTCAAACTGGATCTTAAATGCGGCCCAAGAAGATTTTCCGTCGAAGTAAGGGACTTTAAAGATTTTTGCCGTCGATGAACTGAGGTCCACACTACGCGGTAATCGGTGAGTTTCCATGTAATCGACCCTTTTCTCTATTTTAGATAGTTTTAAATCATACACCTCTATGGCCTCACCGAGTGTCGCCTCGACCCTTTTCTCTATTTTAGATAGTTTTGATTCGTACTCCTCTATGGCCTCACCGAGTGTCGTCTTAATTCCCTCGACTTCCCTTTCAACGGCTTCAACCCGTTCCTTATTTTGATGGAGTGCGACTATTAACTCCTTGTGAATGCCGTCTTGGAGTGCGCGTAGCTGTTCTTCTTGGCGTCGGGCTTGCTTTTCTTCGAGTGCGCGCAGCTGTTCATCCTGGCGGCGAGCCTGCTCCTCTTGAAGTGCGCGCAGTTGTTCCTCTTGGCGACGCATTTGTTCCTGCATCATGAACGCCATTTGATGCAGAAGGGCGTTCATGTCCGGCGCGGTGCTCTGTTGAGCCGCGGACTCCCCACTCGATGTACTTGGGCCAGAATCTTCCCTTTGCTGTTCTGCCATTGCGCGTGTAGTAACTCCTTCCTTCTCGTGCCTCGGTACTAACGGCATTTCCGATCCCACTTCTGACACCAATTGTTACGTACTACGGGTTCGGGATCGGAAATTAAAAGCGTTCTCGCACTAAAGATGTTTTATTTACTTCTTATATACACGCGCAGTCTGTACACAGCACTAGTTTAATTTAGTCTCTGAGCACTATAATTCACCACTTTTAATAATTCACTGTACTTTTCTTCACTTTTCCACTATTTCGTATCTCTTCGTAATCTTCACTTAACTCCGAACGTCAACTGAACCCTCGACACACTGCCGGCCTTTTTATATGCGTAAATATAGAACATTCTAGTATCGAAAATTCAAAATGTTTCTAGTAACTTCCAAATCTTTCTTGAAAATGCTTTCTCTCTCTCTGACACATTAAAATTTGCAATAAACTGTTCTTGTTATCTAATTGTCAAAAGTTATAAATTGACATTAGCTGTTGTAAGGCATGGTACAAGCGTGCCATTATGACGGGTTCGCACTCTATTCCGCGACAGTATAAACGTCGTAGTCGTGTCGTTAACTATAAAAAGTTTCTATACTGCCGGTATAATTCTCATACAATAAAATTCAATTCAAATTATAATAAAATCTATGTTGTGTGACAATGAGTATGAAAATATAATTTTATTTAAAGTCCTAAATATAGTCGATTAGAATCTACAGCGGGACTGTTTTCGATATAATATATAGGTTTGAATCTGGCAAGGATGAATACATAATATTCGTATTCTTTAGGCTATGTGTAAAGAACCAAAAAAAGGATAATGGGATACTAATACTCGTAGTTAACTGTACATCGAACGTTGCGGTCGCGAATTCGAGTCTTGCTGGGGAGATACATTTGTGTAACAAGCACGAAAGTTTGTAATCCAGTCATAGGTGTTTATGTTTAGAATATGTATGTATTTAAAGTTATAGATGTGTAGTGCATCAACTATCTGGTATCCGTAACACAAGCCTCGTTGTGTTTTTGTGTATTCAGCCCTTTTTAACGTCCTACTGCTGGTCACGCGCCTCCCTTCATTATGAGAGGGATCAGGGCATATTCTACTGCGCTGACCGAGTGCGGGTTGGCGGACTTCAAATAATTCGTACATGGAAATATCAAAGGTGCGAAGAACGGATTTGAACCCGCAACACTCGGTTATCCAAGCGAACGCGTTACCACTGGGCAACCACTGTCTACAAGTCTCGTAGCTTACCATGAAACTAGATGGCGCTGTATGTTAATGTCCCAAAATATTTAATTATTTAGACACAGCAAACGCGCGGAGCGTGTTACAACCCGTCTTTTATACAAACTTTTTATATGACAACAATCGGTTATTGGGGACAGCAAACTGAAGCAAGTGGGAATGAGGTGCCCAAGACACGTTACAATCAATGATTAGGCCTAAATTTTTTTGGACCTTAAATCTAGACCACCTATAACTATAACTTACAACGTCATCAACGGTGTTTTGACCGCTTTGTGCTCAAAGTTTTCACCCAAAGTTGGATATGTGATACATAAGAGCATATGAGAGAGCATCACACCAAAGCTCACTACAACCACTCTAGGAAGTCAATGAATGCAGTCACTGTAGTCGAAATCGGCTAGATTGTATCATCATAAGCTTTACGATATTTGTCATAAGAATTAAAAACATAACGCTCAAAAATCCAACGTACTTCTGGAATTACTTTAAACAGAAAAACAAAATGTGAGTCATCTTTTCCTTGATGAAGCTAGACAACAGATTTAATAGTACTGGACAGATGTTGCTAACATATTTGCCAAACATTTCTCCTCAATTTAAACCCAAGTGGCTAGTCAACACCCAGTAAATTACTTGCACCAAAATTGTAACGTTCCATAGCTATCCAAGCCTGAATTCCTGAAGCTTGATGTATAAAAAAATATTTAAACGTTAGATATTTATAAGGGAAGCAGGTCCCGATTGTCTTCCAACCATATTTGTTAAACGTTGCGACCTTGCAGGCCTTGCATTCCCTCTTACGTTGCTCTACAATCGTTCCCTCGACGAAGGCAGGAAAACGGATGATCGAAGAGATGTAAAAAATTACCGTCCCATATCTGATTAGTCGTGTTTTACAAAAGCATTTGAAAGTTTAATGCATCCAATTCCCGCCAAACATTTAAAGAATTTCCAAAGCTACATGGGATTTAATAAAAAAAATTAAGATATCTTAAAAAACCTTTAAAATATCTACAGACCTTCTTATGTTAAGTCTTTGATCTATTTATGGCAGTTTCAACTGTTAACAAGTACTCTGCCAGCGTAGGTAGAAATTTAGCCACAAAAAATACAAATGGTAATGTTCCACCCCTACTACTTTATATTGTATAATAACAACTTTTTCTTACCTTTCATCTATTTTTTTATTTAGCATTGACTATATTGAAGTTGAAAATGTCATAAGAAATCTTAAAAATACCAGCGACATAAATACCTGGGATGGTATAACAACCTCGCTGGTAAGACATATATTTATACCTATGTTTGTTCACATTTTTAACTTGGCGATAGAGATAGAGACTGGAATCTTTCCCAAAGATTTTAAAAAAGCGCTAGTTCGTCCAATTTATGACGGCGGTGATCGAAACATTATCAGTAATTACAGCCCCGGATCTAGGGGGGGGCAAACCGGGGCACTTGCCCCGGGCGGCAGATTCATGGGGGCGCCAAATCCTTGAGACATGAATTCGAAATATCGAACAAATAAGGCCTCTTTTCCTAGAATCTCATAGGTTTTTATTAAGTAATCTTAATATAATATGTTTTAAAAATCTACTTTTCCATTTCAGTCTCAAGACTAAGCCCTCTATGACATAATCAGCATCCATATCACCGCCAGGCTTGAGCTGAGCGGATGCCATAACTGATGTGGTGCATCAAGTGATGGAATATTTTATGCCATTCTCTGATGTACCCGTTGGTGGCAAAGCTCGCATGCTTGCAAGCATGGCTTAGTACCGAATGCACCTTTGCTGAAAAGCGTAATTTCGGCTTACCTTGCCTGGGTTGATGCTCGAGACCGCAAAGCTCCGGATGTAAGATCCAAGAAGAGACCCTTTAACTTAGCCGTCAAGTCCTACAAAAAGACATTAAAGAAGGCTCGTCTTGACCGAATTACACATATTGGCGCAAAGCTTTCTGCTAAACCATCTGGCCGCAGAGCTTTTTGGTCCCTTGCCAAAGCGGTCGAGACGAACTTCTGTTGGCCCTCACTCCCACCGCTGGTAAAACCTGACGGATCCCTGGCTCATACGGCAAGACGGAGAGGCGAATTTGCTTTTCAAGCTTTCAGCCTATGGCATATCTCTTGGCCTAATCGGCTGGATCGAAGTCTTTAGACTTCCTGAGCAACCGATCAGTCCGAGTTGTGGTTGAAGGATATTCATCACAACCCTTAAAACACTGGAGTTCCTCAGGTATGTTCTCTATGCAACCTGCTGCATATTAACGATCTGCTTGTACCTGGTATCTATGGGTACGCAGACTACAGCACTATTGTAGAGAGATACCTGCCGAATGCCCGGGCCTGTAGAGATCAAATTCAATCCGAAAGATAGGCCATGGTAGAGCAGTTGAATCTCACACTCAGGACAGTCTCTACTTGGGGCGATGTCAATCTTGTGAGTTTCAATGCCACCAAAACAGGCGTACTTGTTCACCACAAAAAGGAGTCCCTTTATCTTGACTTCTACTTTCCGAAATGTGCCTCTGGAATACACTGACCATATGCAGTTGTTGGGAATGGACAATTCATCGAGTCTAAGGCTAATGTAGCAACAAGTGGTTGTTGGTTGGCATCCAGTATTTCACGCCGGGACAACTTCTTAATCTATATAAAGCTCAAGTCCGTTCGTGCGTGGAATACTGTAGTCATATATAGGCTGATGCTGCGAAATGCCATCTGTCAGCCTTGGACTCGATTGAGAGGCGTGCGCTGAGGCTTGTTGGTAAACCTACCCTGGTAAAAGCTAACTTACAAAGCCTCGATCACCGACGTAGGGTTGCCAGCCTTTGCGTAATCTAAAGGTTGCATTTCGGAGAGTGTGCGTAGGAAGTACACGAATTAATTCCCCCATCCCCTTTCCATCATCGGACGACTCGACGAACGGCTGGTCTCCCACCTTATGTTGTGGACATTCCATCCGTCCGGACGAATTATTATACGTGCGGCTAAGGACTGGAACAACCTGCCTACGTCAGTGTTTCCGTCCGATTACAATATGGGTGTCTTCAAGGCAAGAGTGAATAGGTGGCTACTGAATTAGTGCGACTTACCATCTTCGACTACCATTAGGTGGAACGTAGTCAAGCACTAATTCAGAATAAAACATGTGTTTATCTCTGGCCCGCGTCGACTTAGGGGCTTATAATTAACTAGGAATCTTTGGAAGACATCATGACTCAGGGACTTAAAATTGACTGGCATATGTCAAGAAACCTAGAAAAATCATTGAAACGCCAGCGACGCCAAATTTTATATAATATTTCTCACTTCAAAAACGACCGTTTTTCTTCGTATTTGACTATGCTGATACTCCATAGGTCCAGCCCGCCGGCCACGTCGACTTAGGGACTTGCAAATTAACTAGGGATAACCATCATATGTCAAGGAACCCAGAGAAATCATCTATATCATAATATAATGTTTCTCAATTTAAAAACGATAGTTTTTCTTCGTATTTGACTTCGATCCAGGTACTCCATAGCTCTAGACCGCGTCGACTCAGGTACTTGAAATTAACTAGGGATCACCAGCAAATATCAAGGAACCCAGAAAAATCATCAATGCCCCAGCGAAGCCATACTTTATATAATATTTCTCACAAAAATGAAAGTTAGTAGTTATTTGATACAAAAAAAATATTTTTTTCACTCATTAGTGAAAAAAATATTTTTTTACAAAAAACTCACAAAAAATATTTACTTATTATTGACACTGAAGAGAGGGGGCGCCACTATCAAGGTTTTGCCCCGGTTCGAAAAAGTCGTAGATCCGGGGCTGAGTAATTATATGCTCTTGATTTTAACTACCTTTTCTAAAATATTCGAAAAACTCTTAAATAGTAGACTTGTTAAATATTTAAGTCATCATAATATCGACGGGTGAAAGGCTATTTGGTTTAAGCGACATTTTCTTAACTTTACAGGAGAGCCAATTTAAAGAAAAATTTTTGGAAAAAAAATCATATCTTGAAAACCAAAATAAAGATTCATAAGTGAGTTGAGTTTAAGGGTTTTAAATGATAAGAGCCATAATAATAATGAATTTCTATGCAATAATAACTAATATTGACAAAAATAGCTGTCACTTAATACAAAATGTCACTATCGACTTTATTATAGAATTGAGAAAAATGATTTAAACAACAGTATAACATGTCATTAGATTCAGGAAAAATGTTTTATGTAACTCATTGACATTATTCAGAGTATGTCTAATTGATTTAACCGACATTATAGTCAAATGTTAGTATGTGACTAGTTGGCGTAACGGCCAATCAATTATCACTAGACTTTAAAAAGAAACATTGAAGTGACAACACATCAAAAAAACATTGGGTTTATTTACCGTTTCATATCAACGCTAAGAGTCACCTGGCAAATGAGACAAAACTTAAATGGACCAAATATAAAAAATGATAACTATTAGTTATTTATATAACCATATCAGGAAATTTAGATAGTACATTATGTAAATGAAACAGTAATTATTTACCAAATATCTTTTATTAAACTTTGTAACAATCATAATTAGGCTTTACCTGCCTATAGAAATAACATTTATTACTTAATTTTTACAATCAATCTCAATTTCAAGAAAAAGAAGATATTTAATAAATGCATCACTCAAAATACGATTTATTAAATACATTATTTTTCTTTTTATAAAAATAATAATTTGCTATCATTAAATCACAGCTTCATTGATGAGTATAGCAATAAAAAATATTTATAGGAACAAAAGAATCTAAGAACTAATTAATTATAAAGGCCTTACAATTAAAAAAAATGCATTTTTAACAGCACGTTAAAAATACTCAATTATAAAGTTATTTAATTTTTCTTTCAACTACAGCGTTAACTTAAAATGTCAGCAGAAAACGGAATATTTCTGCATCGCTAAAATAATGCAGTTATTTCTACGCAGTTTTAGCGGTCGCTTGGATAACCGAGTGATGAGGGTTCAAATCCGGGTCTCGAACCTCTGATATTTTCATGTGCGAATCATTTATATCATGATTACCACTTGTCTTACGGTGAAGGAAAACATCGTGAGGAAACCTGCATATCTGAGAAAACCTAACAAGTTTGCGAAAGGCATGTGAAGTCCGCCAACACGCACTAGGTCAGCGCGGTGTACTATGGCCTGATCCCCCTCGTACTGAGGGAGGCCCACCCCCAGCAGTGGGACGTTAAAAAGGGCTGATGGTTTAGCGATATAGGTATGAAAAAGTCAAACACTCATTACTACATTGTTTTTTCTACCAACTATTTAACTGAGGTTTTGTATTTAATTTATGGGATATTACTACTGGTAGTGCCATGCTTGTTACCTTCGGGTAGCAGCCGAATGGGCCGGCACGCCCCGTATAGTACCACTCTCTCACAGAAGATCGGCGTGAAGTGGTAGCTATGCTGTCGCGTTTCGTCCGGTGAGTGAGAGTCCGGGAGGCCCAATCTCCTTCCCTCCCTCCCTCTTCCCTTCATCCTCTGTCTTCGTTCCCCCCACTTTCTGCTGTTCTGTGCAATAATCTACTATTACTCCCTTGCTTCATCCTCTATATCCGTTCTGCGAGTTTGTTATTGGCATAAGATAGTTATACTTTGAATTCATTAATTTAGGCTTAAGAGTAAGTCATATTTTTTTCTCCATGTGTATCTTCTTTCATTGAGTAATCAAAAAAATTTTAATTAAGTATATAATTTTAACATAATTCGGAGATGCCTTTCTAAGTTTTCATAATTTTGAAAATCGTCATGCGTCACTTTAAACATTTGAAACAAAAAAATATACCTCAGCAATGTTCTCAATACATAAGCCATCTTCTGCAGTGTTCTGTAAAATACTGTGTTGCATAAAATTATTAGAATTTACATTTTTATGATTTTGTTTATGGTATGAAGGGCTTCCTAATAATATTACTGATATTCTTTTTTTTTCATTTTATATTTCTTTTCTGATTTTTGTTGCTCTTTATCTATTTCATCCATAACTTCATCTCTAGTGTTGTTGTTTACTATAATATTTTTTTTATGTTTATAATATTGTTGTCTGTGTGACTCCATCCTACCCGACCTATGGAAATGAAATACACAAAATAAATATTAACCTGGATAAAAAGCATTAATTATTATCAGCATATAACCGCTTTTTTTCAACAATGACTCAAACAAAGCGCACGTTATGTTATAGCCTAACTGTTTACCATTATAAAAAAACATTAAAATGTAAGCAACACTCTTAGAACGATTGTAAACTGACTGAACCACACATTTAATACGTTATGATTGTAATTTTACATTGCTTGTGTTAATAAACATAAGTAATTATAACAAACAATTACTAGATTCTTAGATATAAAAATTTCGTTTGCTTACATAGGAAATCGAATATATACAACAGTCATAAATACCATTATAAAAATTTACGATTGATTAAATTATCAATTATTAACCAAAAACAGTACTTACTGTAAAATAAAAAACACTTCAATCACTAAAAAGCACGCGAAAATGGCGTACGTTTTGCTTATTCCATCACTAAACAGTGACTGAAACGCCAGCGTATTGACGGTAGGTACAAAAAATATCTGGACTTAGCGGGATTATCAAGTACAAAAAACGTTTTAAACGACTCACATTAAAATTGACATACAAAAATTTGACTGTTTAAATGACGAGATTGACTTGAACATAGTTTTATGAAACTGTTTTAACATCCATATTAAAATTGAAAGATTGTTTGATGTAATAAGTTTCAAAAATAATTGGAAGAGCTAAAGATTTATATGACAAAGACTTCTTTATCAGCAATAAGGAAAAATAGTTTACCTCCATATACTACTAGCGCAATTTCAGCTAAAACAGTTCTAGCGACATACACCATCGAATTTAGCGGAAGGAACAATGTCTTAAGCGACGCAAAACTATTTTAATGTGGGGGGTAAAAATAGTTTAAGATTCCACTTTATAAAATTCGGTGACAAGAAAAATGCTTTAAGTATCATTGTTATTGAAAATGATGTCAGGAAAAACGGCTTAATTGATTTTATGGGTGTTGTGCATATGTTCAATGTCCAATACCTAAAAATTATGTCGTATTTTATGTCGGATCATACAAAAGTTTTGAGAAATGAAGGCAAAATCAGGGATGTCTCAAGCGACAAAAAAGTGCTCCGATTGACATGATAGTAGTATTCGCTGATTCCGAATATATATATAACTCTATTTCGACCATAGTGTCGCTTAAACCAAATAGCCTTTCACCCGTCGATATTATTGAAACAAATCAAAGTGGTAAATCTACGGATGCTTTTTGAACTCAACGAATTCTATAGTTACTAATTTCACAAAAAAAGAAAAAAAATAGGTATATTTTTGGATCTTACTAAAGCATTTGACACTGTTTCCGCCCCTTACCTTCTAAAGAAACTACACCAGTTGGGCGTACGAGGAGTAGCAAACGATATTTTTAAGAGCTACCTCAGTAATCGATCACAATGCATTGTAATCGATGGTGGTAAAAGGGCTGAGGAAATTCTATATTTTGGAGTACCTCAAGGTAGTGTCCTTGAGCCAACGTTCTTTCACATTTATGTAAATGAATTGTGCAAACTAAAATTAAAAAAATGAAAACTAATTTCATATGCCGATGATACAATCCTACTAGTAAGTGGAAGAAATTGGCCTGAAGTTACAAAATACGCTGAATCTGAATTTAACTGCTGGCAATAACTGGTTTTGCAAAAATACTTTGACTCTAAATTTAGAGAAAAATTTTATAACTTTCGCTCCAAACAGTAATTCTCTTGTATCTTCTCCCGTCAAAATTAAGTTCATGAACAAAGTTGTATAGAAATGAAAGTGTAAATTGTAAGTGCAAACATATTAAGAATTCTAATTTAACCAAGTATTTAGGCATATACATAGGTAGCATCCTTTCATGAGACGAACATAAATAAATAAATAAAGTTACCTGCAATAGGCTACGAAAATTAATACTTGTCTTTAATAAAATAAGAAACATCGTTTACTATACTATCACACAATCGATTTTATCATATTGCATTACTGCATGGGGTGGCATGGGAAAACTAAATTGTTGCGCATAGAAAGGGCCTAAGGAACTATACTTTAAACTATGAACTCCAAACCTTTATACTTTCCTACGGTTGATTTGAATAATATATCTAAAATACTCTCTGTTAGAAAATTATTCTTACTCCAAATCATATTACGTAAGCACTCTCAAACACCTTATGATGACCACTTAATCTCTAAGAAGCGTAGATCGGACATATTCTGCACAATAATTCGTGTTAGATTGGCTTTGGCGAAACAACGTTTTGATTTCCTTTTCCCATATTTATATAATAAAGTAAACAAAATTCTTAATATATATCCTCAAACATTACATGTATGCAAAAAGAAAATACAGCTATTAATATGAATGATGAAAATACAATTTACAATACGTTTGTTAGAGGTTGCCTTGAGTTTGCCAGTGTCACTTGGAATCCTTCCTATCACATTCACTCCCAACACATTGAAAACGTACAACGCGTTATTATGAGGAACCTTGCATTTTATGCCACTGGTATTTCACACAGGTAGCTCTAAACTCTCTTTGAAGTAGGCAGTAGATACTTGATCTGTGTTTTTTGCACAAATTCATTCATTCCAAAATAAAATGCAACAACCTTCTAGAACGGATCCTTCTATCAGTACCAAGTAGACGTCCTCGTCTCGAAAAACGTTTTATATACCTTTCGCTCGAACGCATCTTGATAAGCAAACTCCCATGGCTCGCATATGCGCGAAATATAATGAAATTTCTCAAGCTCTACATGACATCGACATATTCCACAACTCCCACGCACATTTTAATAAAAAAACCTCACTGATCGTCTATTCGTGAGCCCCTATTTATGCAAAAAAATATTCTTTTTTTACATGTATTTGTTTGTAAATGTTGTACACTTGTTATAGATATACATATCACAGAACGATTACTGTTTTTTATATAATTTAGTGTGTAATGTTGTATATGTATACTGACTCTGTGATGTAGTGGCTAGCATGTACGGTCATACATCGACAGGTCCTGGGTTCGAGTCCCGGGTCGGGCCAAGCTTAGGTATTGAGTCTTTCTGTTTAGTAATCCTCAGTAACCACCCGGAGTTGGGAAATTGGCGGCGAGTGCCTCGGAGAGCACGTAAAGCCCACCAGAGTATGAGAGTGATAAGGAAAAGAGAGTGCACTTGTGTCTGCGCGTACAGGCGGTGCACTATAATATCTCCTGCGCAGTTGTCCAGTCTCATTGAGGTAAAGAAATAAAGAAAAAGAAATCATCAATACTCCTAGATGTATAATTTGTATACTTAATTCTTGTAATTATTACTTGCTTGCTTAATTAATTCTCACTATTTAACGTTGCCCTTATTTTTTTTTTGCTAGATTTTGGTAAATTATCCACGACTGCTGTTAAATACACAGAAGTATTTCTCAGATAGCAGGTTGTTCAATAACCCAAATGGTTTATGTGGTCTGCCTTGGCTAGCGGCGTCAGTGGGTTTTTGAGTACGGGGTTGCGTTACAGGGAGGTTCCGTTCAGTTTTAGTGGGTAATACTGGCTATTCAGGCCAGTGAATCCGACATAACCATCTGCATGTATGCCTGAATCCATTTCCTAATAATAAAAAGACTACTGGCAGTTCGATTTTCAGCATTTTACAAGGAGTATTTGGTTTATTAAAATCAAGTGTGTATTAAATAAAATCAATAAGTTCTTTATTAAATATAATCAATACATTTTTATCTATTTTCTTAAAAAAATAAATTTTCACATGACTTCAATATGCTCTTTACATACTCAGTGTTTATGAGAAACCATAATATAGTGAGATAAAACGCAGCTCGTACAACGAAGTCCAAAACCTGCATCCTGAAAAACAAAATCAGTGTTTTTATTTTTTTCTAAAATAAAAGTAGCCTATGTTACTCCTATCTATCTACCAGTGTAAGTCCTGTTAAAATCGGTTCAATCTGAAGATTAGCAAAGAGGCAGACAGACAAAAAAGGTTTTTATAAAATATACCAAATATAATTATATCTATACTAATATCATAAAGCTGAAGAGTTTGTTTGTTTGTAGGTTGAACGCGCTAATCTCAGGACTGGTCTGAATTGAAAAATTGTTTTTGCATTCGATAGTCCGTTTATCGAAGAAGGCTATATTACATCACACTACGACCAATAGGAGCGGAGCATCAATGAAAAATGTTGCAAAAACGGTAAAAAATATTGCTTTATAATTTTATATATATATACATATATAAAAGTAATATTTCCTAGAGTAACCACAACTGTCGTATGTATGGATACAATTGTCGGTGATCAACCTCAAATTAGTTTAAATAAATCGGTAACGGATTTAACTATGGGTCTTAGTCTCGCCGACCCAGATTATCATATTCCACAAGCCGTGGATCTCTTGCTCGGTTCGGATGTTTTCGGTTCTCTTGTCGGAGGGGATAAAATTATATTAAATTCTTGTGGTCTTACAGCATATGATACGGTTTTCGGATACATTATTTTAGGTCCAGTCGAATGTGTAGAATTGGGATTATTTGACAATTCGGATTATTTCGGTGTTTCTATTTCGGATACCTTACAAAGATTTTGGGAGGTGAAAGAACCACCAATGGCATCGCGTTTGGGTTCACTCGATGACGAGTATGAAATTTTTTTTATTAGTAATACTTTTCGGTTAGAAAACGGTCAGTTTATTACTAAATTACCATTTTTGTCTAATAGACCTTTATTAGGTAATTCGAGAGCGTCAGCGGAAAAGAGTTTGTATGCCCTAGAAAAACGGTTTAGTAAAAATACCATATTGCGGGAAAAATATATTGATTTCATGCGTGAATATTTAAATCTTGGACATATGTCGGTATCGGATTTTGATTTTAATAGTAATCTAGAATATCTTGTCATACCTCATCATGCGGTTTTTAAGATTTCGGATGAAAACTCAAAGTTACGAGTGGTTTTTGATGGTAGCTGTGTTACCACTTCGGGTGTTTCTTTGAATCACTGCCTGCACGCGGGCCAAAAGTTACATAGAGATGTAACGGAAATTTTGATTAATTTTAGACGACATCAAATCGTTTTCGTTTCGGATATTAGGATGATGTTTCGACAAACATTAATTGATAAATCGGATATGCGGTACCAGCTCATACTGTGGAGAGAGTCTCCGGACGAGCCTCTTCTGACTTACGAACTTAATACGAATACCTATGGTTTAAAGACTAGTCCATTTATAGCGATTCGGTCTTTATTGGAATTAGCGGAATGGGAACGCGAACATTATCCTAGAGCTGTTGAAATCTTGAAACACGATGTATACGTTGATGACATTTTGACCGGATGTAACACAGAGTGGGAAGCGCTCGAGCTTCAACAAGAGCTGATTCAGTTAACGAAATCGGTTTTAAATTCACGGCCCTGATGTCCTCTCTCGTCGGATCCTAATGATTTGGAAATATTAACTCCTGGTCACTTCCTAGTGGGCCAGCCTTTAAATGCGGTTCCAGAATATCCGCTGCAGGATATAAAAAATTCTTAGTTATCTCGGTTTAAACTTTTACAACAGATGTCGCAAAATATTTGGTATAAATGGCACTTAGAATACCTTCACACCCTGCAGCAACGTTTTAAGTGAAATGATTCAATAAATCCACCTAAAGTTGGGGATTTGATTTTATTAAAGGAGGAAAATACTCCTCCTCTTCAATGGCGTCGGGGTCGGATAGTAGCATTACATCCAGGAGGCTCGCGGAAGTACGGATTGCTATGGGTTCGGTTTTGCAACGTGCAGTTTCTAAGCTGTCACGTTTGCCCTTAGATTAGGTTATTTAGATTTAGATTGGTGTTAGGGTATGTTTAAGGGTAGTTTTACTTTCGGTTAAAGCAGTTTGGGGACTGCTTGCTTGCTTGCTTAGTATTTAATCTGTGGTATCTTAAGTTCGTAATGTCACTTGTCAATTGTCATATATCGCAATTGAATTCGGTTGTTCGGTTGAGGCGACGAGTACCTACTCCGCCCATGGTTTTTTGGTCGCAACGGTTATCGGTTATGGGAATATATATACATACATATACATTATACACACATAATACATAAGAATAAAACAAATGCAACGTCGCGGGTGCTCAGTGATTAAGCAGTTCTACGATCCGGGCCTGGCGACGCTTCCACAGCTGAGTCGACGTACAAGGTACACTTTTATATTATAATATATTTGCGTTAGGATTCGAAATATACTTTACTCCGCGAACCGCGGATCAAACAATGGATATGATCAATTGTACTGAAATTCTTTCTGAAGCCTGCTTGTTCAATGGGTTGATTTTCATCCAGTGTTTGTGTTATTCTTTCTAAGATTACCTTTGCAAAAACCTTGTACACATTTGATATGAGGCTTATTGGTCTATAATTGCCTATGTCATCTTTATCTCCTTTTTTGTGAAGAAGAATAATATGTGATTCTCCCCATTGGTTTGGAATGATGCCTGTATTTAAAATATCATTAAATAATTTTGTTAAAACTGGACTTAATTCTTCCGCCGTTCCTCTCATCAACTCTTTCGATATACTATCGGGGCCTGGGGCTTTTTCTAGTTTTTGTGTCATAATAGCTTTCTTTACTTCCTCATTAAGAATTGGTGGGACATTTTCATGAATAATACTTGGTGTCTCTATTACTTGGTCAGCATCTATATTAGAGTAAAGGGTTTTGTAGTAGTCTGTAGCAAGCTTCTGGATTTCTGTACGTTTTGTCACATGTTTGGAGGCCTTATTTTTTACTTTTGAAATTCATTCTTTTCCATATTCCCTTAGTTCCTTGAGAGCTTTTTTAGATCCCCCTGTTCTTTGGATTTCGTATTCTAGTTTTTGTATCCTCTTTGATTTCCTATCTTTTCTTATGTTTTCCCGAATCTGTTTGCTGAGATTTGAAATTTTATTGAGAATTTCTTTACTGTTTTCCTTATTTGCAATTAGTTTTTTTCTTTCTTCTAGGAGCTCTGCTGTTTTTATGCTGAACTTTGTTTCGTTTGTTTTATTAGCTTGCTTGATTTGTGATAGTTGTTTCTCTGTATGGTTGTACTTCTCCATTATTGTTCTGTCAGAGTTTACTATTTGTAGTAAGGGCTTTATAGAAGAGAGATTAGTTTTATTTGTACTGTGATTTATTGGTGGCAATGTGTTTTTTATTTTAAATCTTGGTTTTTTTGTTGGATACTTTTTTAGACAGCAGCGTACCATACGGTGGTTTGTGTTGAAATTGAAATTTTGTATTATGTGTGCATCATTGAAAAACTTTGGCTTGTCACTTATTATGTAATCTATTTCATTCTTGTAATTTCCATCCGGAGATAACCAGGTCCATTTGGTTTTGGGTTTTTTTCATATATATATTACAGTAAATATAGCGGGTTTTTTGGTCAACCTCGCACTAAATTTCCGATACAATATTTTCTTTATAAGGCTTAGAGACACGTACTGAGTATAAAATCACAAAATGCTGACAGACCCAGGTGGAGCTTCAAGCGCAATTTTTAAATAAAGTTTTTGGTGTATATCTAGGAAACTATGCACTTTAGAGCAAAAATTATTTTAACCATTGTTTTAGAGAATAAAACATCGTGTCTTTTATTTGTCGTAATTTTTCTTGTAAAACTTACCATTAACGATTTATTGAACATGCATTTATTGATTAATCCAATATTTTGAGAGTTGACTATAAATCGTAATCGGTTAGTTTTTTTTTGGGACATATACACACAGCACTATCTAGTTCCACGGTAAGGTACGAGCCTTGTGTTATGGATACTAGATGGTTAATATACTACGTATATGGGTGATTCTACGATCCGAGGTTTCAAGTACTTAGAGGATACGGCCAAGAAGAAAAGTTGGAGTTTTTTCATGAAACATTTATATTATGATTGTTGTCCCGTTTATTAACGTTTTCACGTGAGGGAAGTTATTTTATACATATTTTATTACTTTTTCGATGGCCAGGGTAAAGACATCGAACAGGGGAGAGACATCCATATCAAGTTAGATACTTATTTCAATAAGGTAACAGAATTTGATACAAAAACATTATTAATAAATTCAATAAAATGTACTTTATTAAAAATTGTTCTTAAATCTTAACATAAACTCATTATCTTAATAATTAGAGACTTAGATAGTATTTTCATAAATATTTAATAGAGTACTTTCCGTTAACTTAAATCTGTAAAATTTTGGTAAGTAATATCGTTGGGTCAGTTTGTACTTGCTGTGCGAGCGGTAGCAGGTTCGAGTCCCACGGGAGGCATTCATTTTTTGAGCACGAATTTTTGCACTCCAGTCATAGGTGTTTTATATTTGTAATATGTATGGCGTATGTATTTTAAGTTATATATGTATATTAACTAACTGGTATCCGTAACACTAGCTTTGTACCTTACCACACAACTAAATTGCTGAGTGTAATAATGTCCCAACATATTAAAAAAAGTAATAAAAAATAACGTCTTGTAGGTACTACTAGTAAAAGGATTAACAGTTGTTGGGAAGGATCGCCGGCAGAGGTGTTCTTAATTAAAAACGGTAAAATAGTTCCTTCCGTTCGTTTATTAAGTACATATTGTTACAAATATAGGTAATGCGTGCGCTTGCGCTGACAGTGCGAAATAATAATGTGAAGCGTTCCGCGATGAGAGGGCCGGGGGGGTGAATAGCCGGTGTTGTCAGCGCGAACAAGCTCCCCGGGGTTGGATCCATCAGATCCAAGACATCCAATCCAGTTATTCAACATGGGCAGGTAAGGGACAAATTCTATTATAGGCTCTTCGAAGCGTTCCAGAAGCAGTCGTAATGTCAGCGACACGAGCTATGCCGTCAGGTCCAGGATGTAAAGCAGTGATTCGACCGAGCAGCCAGCGGTTTGGTGGAAGGTGGTCATCCTTCACAACTACTAAATCTCCAATTCGCAGCTTTTTGTTGTCTGGGCGTTGCCATTTGATGCGTTTTTGAAGCTCTGCTATATATTCCTTATAGAACCTGTTCCAAAAATGTTGCGCGAGCGCTCGAGTTCTTTGATAACGGGGTAGCGTGCAAATCTGTGTCTCGTTTTTCAGATCTTCTTGAGAATGGGGTAGCATAACTGGAGTACGACCAATCAGGAAATGAGAAGGAGTTAACGGGATCAAATCGTTGGGATCGGACGATAAAGGAGTTATGGGTCTAGAATTTAGGATCCCTTCTATTTGTACCAAGACCGTGTTTAGTTCTTCGTATGTCAAATGTGCTAAAGATAACACTCTTTTTAAATGGTATTTTATAGATTTAACTGAACCTTCGGCTAGGCCGTTAAAGTGAGGACTATAAGCCGGAAAAAAATTGAATTGAATAGACTGCTCCGCCGCGTAGAAGCTAATGTCATTACATTTTGATTTTAGAAATTTGGCAAGCTCATTACTAGCCCCGACAAAGTTAGTACCATTATCTGAGAATATTTTTGCTGGTTTGCCTCTGCGAGCTATAAATCTGTTTAATGCAGCTATGAAACCTTCGGAACTTAAATCTGTTACTAGTTCTATATGGACTGCTCTTACGGCTAAGCAGACGAAAACACAGATATAGGCCTTTATTAATTTACACCCCCTACCTTTTCTGTCGGATAACATTATAGGACCAGCGTAATCTACTGCAGTATTAAAAAAAGGGAACTCGCTATAAAGTCTTTCCTTAGGTAAACTAGCCATTAAAGGTTGAATCGTTTTGCCTGAGAACCTACAACATGCATGACACTCATGTGTTATTTTTCTTGCTAAATTTCGACCTCCTATTACCCAAAACTTGTGCCTTAAAGTAGCTAAAAGTAGTTGAGGCCCTGCATGTAACAAGATTTGATGATAATGCCTAAATAATAGCTGTGTAATGTGATGTGTTGCATGGAGTAAAACAGGATGTTTTGTGTCATAATCATAATTAGAATTTGATAGTCTGCCACCAACTCGAATTAATTTTTCATTCGATAGAAACGGATTTAAAGTTAAAATGCGCGTCTTAATTGGTAGTGGTTTATCTTTAAGTAAAAATGAATATTCATTCGAGAACATGTCGAGTTGTACTAGTTTGCATAATGTGTTAGTAGCAGAGTTTAGCTCAAATACGGTTAAATGTGAGATTAATTTCTTTTTAGGTTGCTTACAATTGTGAATGAACCGTAATATATAAGCAGTTACACGTTGCAATTTGCCATAATTTGAAAATTTATGAATAAAGTGATCTTGTTCACAAATCATGTTACATTTAACTTTAGTTTCTGGTAGAATAGTGGGTGTACAATTCGGTTGAGCTGGCCATTCAGACTCAGGATGTAATAAAAATTCTGGACCAGAAAACCACAGTTTCGAATTCTCTAGCTGTCCCGGACTACATCCTCTTGAGCCAATGTCAGCAGGGTTTTCACGAGTAGGTACATATCTCCAAGCGTCTGAGTCTGTATGCTCTGTTATTTCATTAATTCTGTTTAGTACAAATGATTTTAAAGTCGATTTTGGGGCACGAATCCATCCAAGAACAATAGTTGCATCACACCAAAATATACTGCGGTTCACCACCAATCTGAGAGCAGTAATTACTTTATTTGACAGTTTTACAGCTAATAACGCACCGCAAAGTTCTAATCGTGGTATGGTCATTATACCCTTCAGTGGTGCCACCCTACTTTTAGCCATTACGAGATGAACGCTAACGGTGCCGTTTATGGAAGTGGATCGTAAATAGACACAAGCACTATAGGCATGCTGAGACGCATCGCTGAAGGCGTGAATTTCAAAATAATTAGGCGATCTACACAATATGTGACGTGGAATTGAGACATTATTTATTTGCATAAGTGAATTCATAAATACTAACCAATCTTTCTCAATTTCTGGAGGAAGAGGTTCGTCCCATGAAATTTTGGAAGCCCATAGTTTTTGTAGAATAATTTTGCCTTGCAAAATGCATGGATTGACCAATCCTAATGGATCAAATATTTGTCCTACTGTGGACAAAATTGACCGTTTGTTTGGTCTGTCACCTACTGAACCGTCAAAGTGAACAGAAAATAATAAAGTATCCA